>JAYESA010000019.1:109335466-109935466 GCA_036927795.1 Iris macrosiphon | reverse complement strand
TTCTTAATTCCTAACTCGCAACTTGGGCAATGTTATTAATGCCGTATGACATGGTGTACGTCCCTCAAAAGTCCGTCAAAGGCCAAGCATTGGCTGACTTCCTAGCTGCTCATCCGATCCCGGAGGCCTCTAAACTGTACAAGAACATTTCCGACGAAGTTGCAGAATGTAATTCCGTAATGGAAAGTGATGCATGGCAACTGTTCTTCGATGGTGCCTCCAGGACTGGTCCCAGGGGAAACGTGGCTTCGGGAGTAGGAATTGTTCTGGTCACTCCTGATAAGCTCGTCATCTACCGAGCATATTCTCTTAGCGAGCCCTATTCCAACAATGTGGCAGAGTACAACGCTCTACTAATCGGCCTCTAAGTCGCTAAAGAATTGGGGGTCGAATCTCTGGAAGCTTTCGGTGATTCTCTGTTGATCGTCAATCAAGTCAGAGGAATATATGAAGTCCAGAATCCATACCTCATCCCCTATCACCAAGCAACTGTAGAGATAGCCATGACATTCAAAAGATTCTTCCTAGAGCATGTGCCTCGATCTCAGAATCTGGAAGCTGATGCCCTAGCCAGTCTAGCTGTAGATTTGGCTACCCCTATAAGAAGGCAAAATTCGGTAATCCTTCTTAACAGAGATTTATTCTGTGTGAAAAATAACTTTCACATAGAACATAGCTACGCGGTGGATGCAGATCTTCCAAGGAGAGACTGGAGAAGTCCCTTTATAGATTTTGTAGCATACGGAATATTGCTAGAAGACCCTAAAGAAGCAGTATCCGTCAAAAGACGATCATTGCGCTTCTATTTCGATGCATCTTCACAATGTCTATATCGTCGGTCTTATGACGGACTATTATTACGATGTCTCTCTGGTGATAAAGCACAGCGGATTATCCGTGAAGCCCACGATGACGTATGCGGAGCGCATCAACCCAGTCCTAAGCTACAGGATCGCATCAGGAGAATGGGCTATTACTGGCCTACTATGATCACAGATGCAATAAAGTATGCAAGATAATGCAGAGCCTGTCAGGTCCACGCAGACTTTATCCATCAACCTCCCGAATATCTACATCCTACGGTGGCGTCCTGGCCTTTCAAAGCATGGGATATGGATATCATTGGTCCTATTCACCCGTATTCTTCCAGAGGTCACCGGTTCATACTGGCCATAACGGATTACTTCTCCAAATAGGCAGAGGCGATCCCTCTGGCTGAGGTGAAGGCATCTAATATGATCAGCTTCATCAAGCATCACGTTATTTATCGCTTCGGGATACCCCAAAGGATAATCCATGACAATGGGCCTCAATTTATCAGCCAAGCGTTTCATCGATTTTACGATAAAAATCGGATACAAAATGTTGCCTCTATAGCATATAATCCTGCTGCTAATGGTTTGGCGGAAGCTTTCAACAAAACTATTATCAAGCTCTTGAAGAAGTTCGTCTCTTCGAACAAAAGGGATTGGAATGAAAAGCTGGGAGGATGTCTCTGGGCATACCGTACAACGGTATGGGCACCAACAGGTTGCACACCATTCTTATTAGTCTACGGGAGCGAAGCAATTCTCCCCATCGAGATCCAAATTCCGTCACTCAGGATAGCCGTGACTAATGAGTTGACTTAAGAAAAGAATAACCTGTTAAGGCTTCAAGAGCTAGAAGGATTAGACGAGAAATGCCTCCAAGCTCAACAGCGCATCGCGTTCTACCAAGCACGCATTTCTAGGGCTTTTAATCAAAAAGTGAAGTAAAGGGTGTTCAAAGTCGGCGAGCTAGTTTTAGCTGTAAGAAAGCCGATGATTCTTACTCACAGAAGTAAAGGCAAATTCCAGCCAAATGGGAAGGCCCTTATGTGATAGAGATGACGTTCTCGAACGGCGCTTACAGGTTAGCCCAGCCTAATGGAGACCTGTTAATGGCTCCCATCAATGGCAAATTCCTGAAAAGGTACTATGCTTAACCTTCTCTGCTCAAGTGGAATAAGGCGAAAACCACATTCTAACAAAACTACTTCCAAAACGAAACTAGTTGGATCATATTCTATCATGTCCATATAACCTCTGAATAGATATGTTTAACTAATTTGGAACTTCAAGACCTATCATGTCCATACTACCTCTGATAGTATCTTGTGTACAAATTTTAGCTAAAAAGCATATTTCTATCATGTCCATATAACCTCTGAATAGATATATCCTGCTAAAACTTACCGAGAGTATATCACGTCCATATTACCTCTGATATCACTTTCACCCAAACCTGTCATTTATATTCCAAAATAATGGGTCCACAAAGTCAGATGAAAGACTCTTTATTATTCCCAAAAAGGAGCGAAAGTACATTGAAAATCAAAAGCAAAAGTACATCAGTTTGGGGGAGCGGTCAGGTCGCGAAGCTGCTGCACCAGTGCGGCTATCTTCTCAGTCCTAGAATCCAAGACATCAGCGCGAGCCCGCTCCAGTCGTGCCTCATCATTGCTCAGGAGGGACAGTTCGGCTCTATCCCAAAGAAAACCAGCACGGGCGAGTCCTGCACGCGCCAAGTTCTGTTGTGCCACGCCCAATCGGCCATCCGCCACAGCTAGAGCTTTCGATGACTGAGAAGCCCACTCCTTTGCTTAAGCGAGTTTTGTTTCCAGCCGGCGGACCCTCGCTACATTCCCTTCATGCTCGGCCTGGCACTTCATTTGAAGAGCAATGGCCTCCTCCAGGACTGCTTTTTCTTCATCCATCTCCTGCTGATGTGTCTGGATGGATTTATTTTGGCCTGCCATCTGTTCGGCAAGCCGCGCAGTCATGGAGTCATACCTAGCTTGGACCAGATCTTCAACACTCTCTCGAGCTAGCTGCAAGTATTCGTTAATGGGTTGCTCCAAACCATTAACTATCTCCTCCAGCGTATCAGCTACCCAGTGTCGTTGAATTCTCGGATCGGCACTATCGCTGACTGGGAGGACCTTTTCAACGACGCAAAGCTCAGATTCTTCGCCAACACCATTGATATTAATATTTTTAAGGTGGTGTAGAAGATACCAGTGTACTGCTCGGTCAGCGCAGCTAGATCCGAATGGACGCCGGGGGTGGCCTCGATATTGGCGAATCCCCCTCCAAAAATAACTGCAGACGATGTTGCCATGGCCGTCGCCTCAACAGGTGGTGCAACAAAAGAAGAAGCGCCAATACCGGACGAAGTGACCGGTATACTCAAAGGAGGCATTATCGCAATGACAGGCTTGTTCTCCTCTTGAGATGCCGAAATCTCTTCGACGGGCGAGCCAGCACCCGAAAGTATCTCCTCTTCAAAGTCAGGCACCTCCGTGTCGCCACCAGGACCTGACACAGAGCCAAAGGGTGCATCTACACTGCCCTCCCCGAAGATGTCTTCCCCTGAAAAGAAGATAAAAGGAAGTTAGTATCGAAATAATGTTAACTTTCCTAAAAAGAGGCGTAAAGGCGACATTTACCCATGGCCGACGGCATATATGTCGCATCCGCAGCCAGTACAGCTAAATCATTTCTTAATGATGCTAAGCAAGCTGTCATACCTGGAGAAAGGGGTCTGCTAACTGACGCTGGCAAATAGTCTTCCAGGTCCTCATCAAATTCCAACCGAGGCTCATCGACTGAAATCTCGCCAGGTGCGCTTACAGGCACGGCAGGGGTCCCTCCCGATGCCGATCCGCATAAAGGTATATGGAATCTTATTATACTCAGCCCCGGAGGTGACCTCGTTCTACTACCTGAAGCAGTAGCAGTGACGGCGGCCTCCAGCAGAGATTCTCCAGCAGCACCAGCCAAAACTGTAGAGGTTCCCTCTCTAAAAGGCGAGGAACCTCCAATCAAAGAATCATCCCCAACATGGGGAGATGCAGGCTCACTTCCAGGAGCCTCAATACCAGGAATCCGGAGAGGACGATTAACCGTCTTCTTCTTCCTCTTGCGAGGGAAAGTCTCCTTCGGAGTAGGAGCCCTTCGCTTCCTAGATATTACCAAAGGTCCTGCAGGCAGAGGTACTTCACCCCTCGATACCGCCAACAGAGGCTCGTTTGGAGTGACAGACTCCTCACCCTCGTCAGAAGAAACAGAAAGGACTTCGACTCTTCCCCCAGACTTGGAAGAGGGCACCCTAAAACTTCCATGCATATCAAAATCGTGATGGAAGATGTTCGTTGCCATATAGAACTGGGCATACGAGTGCAGGATGCGCAGCTCCGTGGAGAGTGTAATGACCGGCACAGTAAAAATTACTCCAGTGCAACCCATGATGAAGTATCGCCAGCCTCTCGCTCCATCAATAAGTCCACCCCTGGACCGAAAGCTGGTGACGGCATTGCCCACGTGCAACTAATCATACCCAAACTGCCTGGCAAATCGACTAGGCAAGTAGGGCTCCAAGAAGTAATGGTCTTCACTTCTGTACAGTAAATAGGAAAGTCTAATGCAGACCAGCCAATTAAAAGCTTCAGGAGAAAGATTGGTCTTCTCTCTACTTGAATCCTCAAGCCTAATCCCCGATTGATTGCGATGTACAGAGGGGACAGTGCAGAAGAGCTTCCAGCTGTGATTGAAGCCCAGTACCCGCCAACAGTCTAGGACCGTGGTCACATTCCAGGAAGATTTCTGGTAGTTCAACAACAAACTAGCCCCCAAACTACTGTCGGAGCCGGAAGACATAACCCTGGGGTTATGAAGAATTAACCATCCCATCAGATACAGGTATGGTAATTCTACCCTGGGAAAGCTATCACACCGAGTTTTATCGACGAGCAGCCCGTCAGTCATGGCCCTCAGGCCAGCTTGAATACGACACACCATGGCAGGGAGCAAGCCCAGTCTTGCCCCGAATACCAGATACACTGTATGACATAGCGTGTTGCGGTGAATGCGGTCCGCAGATGTGATACCAGGTACCACCAGTCGGCGCAGCCAGATGGAGAGGAAGCCAGCCAATTGAGCTTCCCTGGACAGAGGCCTGCGGCAACGCCTCAAATAACTATAGGCCTTAGTGCCTACAGGATACAGTCCTATCCCTTCGTCGAGGATCAAGTCCGAAGCCCCAGCGTCTAACATGAGATCGTCGACTACCTGAGCATTGAGCACGCTCAGAGGATTCACAGGCTGATCCTTGCCCTCCAATACCTTCTCCAGCTTAGCAGTCCTGGACCGGTAAAAGAAGAGGTAGGATGTCCATTTATTGATGTGAGCCAAATCTGAGGGCTCACCATAAAAAGTGGTGCAAGCGAGGTAGTGGCACATCAGCTCCTGGTACACTTCCACTACCCGAGGGTCTGAATCCCCCAGCTCCCGGTTCGTAGGAACATACTCCTCATACGGAGTATCCCCCATCGGCAGTCTCGAGATCTCTGCCATCTCATGGAGGGCCAATCCCAACTGCCCCAGTGGTGTGGCAAAAGTTCCGGTGAGCGAAATATATCGCTCCATCAGTGCCAGAAATAGGTTGGGGTTAGGAGGTAACCCAACATTGGTGGCACTCACAGCTGCAAACAGACCAATGTTCTCCAACTCGGTCTAAAAATATTTCAGGGCCCTATCAGCTAAGCGAGCCCATCGAAGATTTGTAGGGGTGATCCACCTGCCGCACCGAGGGTTCACCTTGGGGTATACTCCCCCGTGCCCCATGAAATCATTGCACAAAATCAGTAATTAGACCGGCTGGATCACTAAGCTATCTTCACTCGGGACACTGCCCGGGTACAGTCCCCTGAACATCGTCACATTGTCGGAAGGGCGGCTGACAAACGACCCCTGGTCAGCTCCTTTCAGATGAAAGATCTTCCCCAGCCTGCCGTGAAGATCGGGAGTCAGGTCCACGACATCCTCCTGGGATGTGTAGCATGAAAGAAAGTCGAGATGGGATAGTCTCTCGGCATCTTGGGCAGATACAAAACCAAGCTCCCGGCTGGAAAAACCCAGAGTTCTCTCTTGGGCTTCGTCTGGGACTGCTTGTCAATCATGTCCCCGAAAAGGAAAGCTGGCTTTAGGTACTGGTCCCCATCTATGTACGCAAGGGGCTCTTCGTTGATCAAGTTCAGCAGCGTTCGCTCGCCCTGAGCCGATATCAAAATTTCCCTTCCTTCGGGATACTGGGGCCCGGAGAAAGGAAATGTCACGTGTGACAGATCCAGATAGTTGGAGTGCAGCATCCCAGCGGCAGAACCTATCACATCGGCTAGCGGAGACACATGCAAGTCAACTACAAGAGTGCAAGAAAAACACATCAGTTGCTATAACTAGATATTACAGATCTTGCAGCATATGCAGAAAATCAACAGTCTGTGCTTTACGCCAAGACCGTAAAAACTTGACCATTACGCTGGAATCCATTTCCTAAAAAACGTAAAAGTTCAAGGCTGGCAGTATACAGTCTGTGCTTTACGCCAGACTAGTAAAATTGAGTTATTACGCCAGAATCTTCATTCAGAAGCGTAATAATCAAATTTTATACGCCAACTTTCGACAGTCAAAGCTTTTACGCCAGACAGCGAAAATATGGAGTTTTTGCGCTGACACATTAGAAATGTGGGCGTAAAAGATGAAACGTCTCTGTGCATCATCTTCCTCAAAGAGGCTATCAGTACAGAAGATGACCTAGCGCGGTCACGTGCAACGTGTGCGAAGGATTTTTAGTCATTTTTTTGTCCCAAAAGCTCTACCTTTAAGGCCGGGTGCACTGCTCATCGGTGGGATCCTTCGCTCAGAATGAAGTTTGCCTTGCCCGACCGAAGACGCTCTCTCTTGAGCAGAAGAATGAGAAGAAGAATCAACATTCTTTCCCTTAGTGGAGGGGACTTATTTCGGGGCCATTACTGAAAACTTTGAAGGCTCGGAGAAGAAACGAAAAAGAACTCGAATAATCAAAGGCTTTCTTTCGCAGAAGACGGATAAAAAGTTTTTCTCTCAGAAACTTGGGGTATATATAGATTTCGGATGGACTCCTCGAATCCCGAACCAAATCTCCTAATTAATATCCGGTTATGATTGGGTACTACGTCAGCCTATTATCAGAGAAGGCGGACAGTCAACGAATTCGAAAAGTTTTCGTGCAAAGTAGATTCGTGGTTTTTACGCTAAGGAGCTTTCTACGCTTGACAGCTACAAATCTACGGTTTTACGCTCACAAGCTATAAGTCTATGGTTTTACGCCCGGATGCCTTTGTACTCGGTAGCTTTTACGCTCGAGATGCTACAAACCTACGACTTCACGCTCAGCAGCTACAAATCTATGACCTCACGCTCGGTGGCATTTAGTTTACGCTCAGAAGCAACAGATCCACAACTTCACGCTCGAAAGATTTCCTTTTCACAGGCTAAAAATCTACAGTTCTGTGCCAAGGAGCTTTCTACGCTCGACGGCTACAAATCTACGGTTTTACGTTCACAGGCTATAAGTCTATGGTTTTACACCCATATGCCTTTGTGCTCGGTAGCTTTTATGCTCGAGAGGCTACAAACCTACGACTTCACGCTTAGGAACTACAAGTCTATGATTTCACGCTCGGTGGTGTTTAGTTTACGCTCAGAGACTGCAAACTTATGATTTCACGCTCTATGACTTTCCGCACATCTGAAAGATGCGCAGGCCAGTACAGTACATCTGAACAATTCTCAAGATGGTCAATTGCAGGAGATCACACAGAAGATACTCCTTCTTAACCTCAAGATGCCCCAAGTACCAGAAGCATACAGAGTTCAACATTGAAAATTACTCTTCTTCATGGGTCGATTTGAAGTTCATCCAAACTCCAGTCTGAATATTTTATCTACAAATTCAAGATGGCGACTTAGTTTGACAGCCATTTCTCGCCCTGTTCCAAGGGATTCTCGAGAAATCATTCTTAAAGATGATGTCTGAACAAGAATTCTGTTTATCAGAAGTAACAGTTCAGAATTCTACGCGGTTTCTCGTTTCTAAATAGCAGGACAGTTCAAACACTCGACTACTAAATCGGCTTTCTGCGCATCCTTAGTTATGGGTAAAAGACAGGACAGGACCTAACACTCTTTCTAAACAAAGTCGGCATAAAGTATCAGACGTGTCGAAGCTACATATATTCAGATTTCACAGCAAAGTATGGCAAGATGATCATATGCAAAGAAGAAAGACAATTTTTATTAAGATTAAAATCAAGATTACATATAAGGAAAATCCAGTCTATAAGGGTTTTTTTTCATTTTCATGATTACATATGAGGGAAATCCCGTCTACAAAGGACTTCCTCATCATCGTCTGAAGATCGCGCCCAGAATCTGTTCTGCCAGGTTCTCGCATGGGCGACATTCTTCATCTATCTTCTCCAGCAGTCAGTCGGTAACCGCAAACTGACTGACATATTGGTCAAACGGCAGGAGGATACAAAACTGGGCTTAGACCCATCCTTCAATACGAAGAAGCAGGGTAAATCTGCTTTCTTGTGTCCAACGCCGTAACAGATTGAGTTGAGATATTTTACCCAACTCAATCTCGGACAGCAGCCAGTTTGCCCGCTCTCGTCCGCAGGTAACGGGAGAAGGTACCGCTTGCAAGCGGTGTGGTCTAAAATGACCCTTCCTCTCTCCCAAAGAACCACCATACAAAGTTGCTGATTATCCCAAGAAAAGGAGGCTATGATATCCTTAAATGATCCATCGTTGCAGAGGACATTTGCTCGAAGACGCCGTCTTTTTCTGCTCCTTACATGCTGGAAGAACATGTTCTCCTTCTTCCTCAAGTCGACCCAACGAATTCTGGCCATCATCTCTGTGTGGTGAAGGAAGTGTAGGAAGACAGGAAAACTCTTCAGCCTTTTTATAGGCGAAAGAGATCACACTGATCCCCAATAACTCTGCCATAAAGTCAGCCATGAAAGAACGTGTCAGGCTTGACCGTTTCAGGCTCTATTCAGAGCATTTCGAGTTACGAGGAATGGTTCATGCTTCATTTAAAGCGTTTCAAATTACGAAGAATTTAAAAGCTTTGAAGGGGGTCTTGTAGAAGCATGAAAAATACGCTGGATAGCTATACGCAGCATGTTGATGCAGGGCAGCATAAACAGAGGACCTCAGGGCCATCAAACATGCAACAGAGATTTTTTGTTGAGCACAGCGTAAAAATATAGGCCCAAGAACCATCCGCGTAATGCAGTATGTCCAGGATGCTTTAGCATAAATAGAGTGCTTCATCGCCTTAACGGCGTAAAACTTATCCGCTTTCAATGCAGCGTTGAAGTGTACGAGGAACGCTTCGTATTTTTTGAAATGAACCTGTCAGATCATGCAATGAACCTGAAGTCTGGACTCCTGACAAAAAGTATTGAACGACTACCCAGGCGACGGGTATAATAATGGCGTAGCTTCAACCCAGGCTGTCATTTACTGCCATTTCCTTTGTGTAAACCACTTTTACACATATGAAGGAATACGCTGCCTAGTTTTACACAGGCAGATGTGAGCTGTTTATGCTCCGCAGAAGACAAACAGCCTGCCACATTAAAAGCTACACTTCATACAGGGCTTGAGGCACGTCTCTGCATTTAATGCGCAGAGCGGTGACAGTTTCTCGACGCACGTCTCTGTATTTAAAGTCCCGAATACTGACAGATGCCCGAGGTACGTCTCTGCACTTGATGCACAGAAGGGTGGCAGGCCTTCAAAATACGCCTCTGTATTTAATGTGTAGGATAATGGCGGATCTTCGCATTTAATGCAGGAGATTTGATTAAATGTCACCGAACCATCGTTTAGTGACATCCCCTTTGCGTAAACTACTCTAACGCATATAAGGGAGTGCGCTGCCCAGTTTTACACAGGCAGACGTGAGCTTCTTACGCTCCGTAGAAGGCAAACAGACCGCCACGACAGCAGTTACTCTTCGTATAGAATTTGAGGCGCGTATCTGCATTTAATGCGCAGAAAGATGGCAAATCTTAAAGACAAGCCTCTACATTTAATATGCAGGATGGGGGCAGATCTCTGTATTTAATGCAAAAGATTTGATTACATCTCCAAGAGCCATAATTTCGGCTAAAACGTCCACATCATCTCGGCTTCTACGCCTGCTCGGCTTCTACGCCTGCTCGGCTTCTATGCCCACTCGGCCTCTATGACCACTCGGCTTCTACGCCTACTCGGCTTCTATGCCTACTTGGCTTCTACGCCTACTCGGCTTCTATACCTACTTGGCTTCTATGCCATGGTGACAGTTTTTGGCTTCTACGCCAACCTCTTCTACACAAGGGATAACTACCTACGTGGCTTCTACGTCGTGATCTTCGCAGCAGATATACGCGTTTGTCCCTTAGTTGGACACGTGTCACATGCTCACTCAAAAGGTCACCTATACGCAGGCATTGGTTTTTTTAAACCGTCGTATAAAAGGGTGTTGTACTTTCCACTACTCGGTTTCTACACCAACTGAGTGGTCACTGTCACTAAAACTCTATAAATAGAGACCTCTATCAACAGAGGAGATAGAAGGGGATTGAAGGTCAAACGGTCAAAAAATTGATCAAGAAATCCAGTATCAGATCCAACGGTCGCAAAGATCGAAGGTCAAATGGTCAAGAGAGAGAGGAGAATCCAGAGCTCATGCAAAGAGAAGGGATCGACGACTTTGGCATCGAGCATCCACCCTCTTTAGCAACTTTCGAAGCTGCTTTCTGTCTTCCACGACACTTCTTCAACATCGTGTGGTCCAAGGGATAAAGTGATCGACTGCAGATCAGACACCTATAGCAATATTTACCCAGATTAAATAAATTGTACTTAGACATCCTCGTATAGGATTAAATTGTACAATCTTGTTTGTAAACATAAAAGAAGGACAGGTTTTCGTATAAGATCTCGTTTTCCATATATTATCTTTTCTGTTTATTATCTGAAACACTAGTGAATCTGAGGAAGAAGAAAATCCTCGAGACACGGTAAACCTTTGCTTCATGGCACTAACTGACCAGGTAAAGAATAAAAATTTCTATATTGACTTTACTTTTGATGAACTATGCAATGCTTTCACTGATTTACTTAAAGTTTCTAGAAAGCTTAGAAATAAATACAAGAATGCTAGGAAAGATATTCCAGACTATTGGACTGAAGTAGAAAGACTTAACTCTTTGCTAAGTGAAGTAAAGGATACTTCTACTTGTAATGATTCAGATGAGATATCACAACTTAAGCTTAGTCTTCATGAGGCACTTGGCATTATTGACAAGAGCTCTCAAGAAAATGCTAAACTTAAAGAGGAACTCGATTCAGAAAAGAAGAAATATTCTATTGTTGCTGGTACAATAGATGCTTTAACTGCTAAATATGATAAAGTTTATGCTACCTCTAAATGATTAGAGATTAGATTGGATAAACAGGTTGAACAACCCACTACCCAACCAAATACGAGATACATAGCTAAACAAGTAAACACACAAAGCAAGACATCCACAAGTAAACCTAATGCTTTACATAATCATGCATGCAATACCTCACACCATCATGCAAGAAGAACATAACATACATCTACACACAATTATGCTTACTACTATAGATATCTGCGTAAATCATAAAGAACTACTTCACACACTTATATCTATCATACTGCACCAAGCACCAATAATACTGCTACATGTCACTACTGTGGTAAGAAGGGACATATATCTATATTCTTTAGAACTAGAATATTAGTATATATTAATGTTTATGCATGGCTACCAAAGAATAACATAGCTGGACCCTCAAGGAAATGGGTACCAAGAGTTACATCTACAACTCATTTTGTATGTGGAACCTCCTTCTCATGCTAGAAGCAAGTGGATTCTTGATTGTGGTAGCTCAATACATATGACTGGTGAAGCTAACCTATTTGCAACACTATCGATGAAGAAAGAAGGATACGTCTCATTGGATAATAACCTCAAAGGATATATCATTGGTAATGATAATATAGGTATTCTTCTCTATCATGTTATTAAAGATGTTTGTCTAGTAAAGGAATTAAAACATAACCTACTCAGCATCATTCATCTAGCTGACTATGGTTATGGCATTAACGTCATAAAGGACAAATATTTTATTTATGAAAGATCCACAGGTAATATTATCTTTGAAGGGATTAGGGAAGATAATATATATATTTTCTATCTTACAAAAGACACTAACAATATAGATATATGTTTATACGCCAACAAAGATTATATGTTTATACGCCAACAAAGAATAAGTCAAATTAGCGACGATAAGAACGTCGCTAAATGGCCAAAAAAATATCGCTAAATAATTTTAGCGAAGTAATTAGCGACATTTTGTTGAAGTCGCCTTTAAACTAGTCACTGACAGAAAAAATGTCGCCAAACGTCACAATTCCGACGTTTTCTAGCGACGTATATGCGTCGCTATATTAGCGACGTTTAGCGACGCAATGTTGCTAAATTAGCGACGTGTATTTTTGTCGCTATATATCGCTAAATTAGCGACGTAGATAGCAACGTTTATAGCGACATAAATAGCAACTTTTATAGCGACATATGTGCAACTCATTTAGCGACGTTGTGCGACTAATTTAGCAACGTTATTATGACCTGGCAATACTGTCATGTCAACAATTTGTGACGGACAGCAACTTGTTTACGACGTGTGTAGCGAGGAATTTAGTGACGTATATAGCGACGTATTCAGTGATATAATTAGAGACGTGAGTAGACGTCGCTAAATGTCACTAAACATTGCTAAAAATGTTACTAAATATACTGGAAAAAATAAATACTGAATTATTTCCAAACTATTATTTCTATAGTTTATGAATTCATAATTTGTACAAATAGACCCGAAGCAACCCTCCGTTGAATTTGCTGGGTTCGACGACCCCCTTCGGTTGAACACTCAACACTGATAAATTAACATATATTTAATATGAATAATATAATAAAATTTGAAGAAAATAAAATATTGAGATTAAAAACTGAATTAGAAGAAAATATCGTCGTAAAGAATACAACAAATATCCACACAACTGAGTCTGAAAGCCTCATCCTAAAGAATACAAGAAATAATGACTGAATGCCTCAAAAATAAAAAAATATTCATAAATGACCAAATATCATAGGTCTGAAACACAAACAATCAATAAACGGTCCTAACTAGGACTACTGTGGATCTGTAGGAGGATGACTACCGACGCGCATGAGGGATAAGAACATATCATACTGCTCCCGTAAAATTGACACTAATATCGATAGAGAAGACAGTGACGTCGGTAGAGTCTGTGTCGATGTAGGCACACCAAGAGGACGTATCCGCTCTAACTCTGCTAGTCGCTGGTTGTATGAATCCATGGTAGATAACAGTCTCGTACTGCTATGAACCATTGAATCATGTATCATCGTCAGCCACTCACCCATGGACAGCTGTGATGCATGCAGCTCTATCACGCTGTGCCCTGTCGACGTTCTAAGATCAGTTGTCAAATCCCGGAGCTCTATGATGCTGCGCTCGAGCATATCATATCGTGCGATGAGCATCGCATCGTCTGCTTGCGGCTGGGATAGGGGCTGCTCCTCCATCCTTCGTAGTAATTCGTCACGGAGAGACACAATCTGACGGTCAACGGCCTCCTGGACTCGAGTTGACGACTACAAGGGCTGTGGGGAATGCGCACTTGTCGGAGAGGCCCTAGATGACTGCGTCGTAACAAGGGTGCCATAGGATCACGTACCGTAGTACATACCCCTCTGGAGACTACCTGTGGCGGTCACCCACAGCTCGTTCGCCGACGGAGCTGGAGAGGGCTGCGAGGAAGTACCAGCCTCCCCCGTTGTAGGTGCAATAGCAGTCGTCCACTCACGCAGCCCATGATACTCGGCCTAAAAAAGTTTGGATACTCAATAATTGCCTAATTTATATTAAAATTAACACAAAGTAAAGTAATACTTACATAGGTCTGCAAGGCCCTCTCATCAATGAGATTTCTGCCCTTTCGATGGGTGGCCAGGAAGACGGTCAACATGTTTTCATCCTCACCCCTCTGTACCTATTAAAAATATATTATTTAGTACTAAAATTAAATATTTTTTACTACTACCATTTTATCGTACTTGTCTTAAATAATATATCTGAAATAAAAAATATACCAAACGACGGAAATGTTCCGTCATCAGAATCGAGCCACCACACCACTTTGCTGCCTTCCGCCTAGCCGCCTTGGCCTTCTCAGACCTTTCCTTGTACCTCGGATCGTCGAATCTAGCCCTCATCGCAGTCCACTGCTCAGGCGTGATCCAACCTTGGATCGGTTTTCCAACGCGATCACGAGCCTTCTGGTCATCCAGAGCATCGCGGATAAGCTTGGTGGCAATGGCAAAAAATATCTGCTCGATCAACTCGGCCGGGTACGGAGGATAGAAATACGTTTGCTATAATAAATAATTTAGTAAGTTATATAATATGCATAAATTAGAGGATTTATATAATATACTTTTACATTGATGTGCGCAAATCAAAATGCCTTTCTCTCCTCCGGAGCTTCAGAGTAGTTGATCCAAGGGCCACCATAGTTGTTCCTCAGAAAAAGGCCCAGGCGTCTTTGTACCGACGAGGGACGATATCTATACAGAGATAATTATTTTGATAAAAAAAGTTAATATATGATGAATAAAGAAATATACGATATATATGATGCTAAACCATCTAATTGACTTACTTTGTACCGTCGACCCAAATCTCTGTCCTCGTCTCCTCCGGAGGTGCGCATGGAGAATCTAGCTGATGCTGGGACAACGTCGGCTCGACCTCCTCTATATGCTCATCTGTCTCCATGGTTCCGTCAACAGGAGGAACGTTGGACGAGGGAGTACTATCAGGCCTGGAACTACTTATCCCATGAGTGATGCCACGTAACGTCGTCGTAGTCGGAGATGTGACTGATCGATATACTGGAGTACTAGGCGACGAGGATCCAGAACCAATAGTAGGCAGTACCGGAGAAGCACTCTGTCTACCTTGGGACCTGCCGAACCCTCCGTATCGTCCTGTCATACCTGATAACAACATATGATGAATAAAGAAATATACAAATATATAGTATATTCTACAGTCAAAATATTATGCATATCTCACAGCATTCCTAGAATTGTACAGTAAATAACTAGTGGTATCACAAGTCTTAATGGATAGTACATTCTACAGTCAAAATATAATACATATCTTCGTCAAAATAGTACATTCTACAGTTAAAATATAGTACATTCTACATGCAAAATATTTTATTTTCAATCATCTTCAGAAAATGCATCTTGTCCGCCTTTTTCGTTATCCTCTTCCTCTTCCTCCTCATTTTCACTTTTATCTACTTCGTCTTCGTCTTCGTCTTCCTCTTCGAATAATTCTACATCTTCTATATTATTACTCATGTAATGAGTAACCTCCGTTGAGTCCACATCTACAATATTTGTTATAAGAGGTAGCTCGTCCTCCTGATAAGCTATTTCGTCAATGTCAAAGGTATTTCTAACTTTAGTCTTGCATACTGCCCACTAATTTGACCTTATTGTCCCCCATATAGGATAAGTTGTGAAGTACAGGAGCTGAGCCTGACTTGATAGGATAAATGGTTCATAGCCTTGATATCTACGCTTGTAGTTTATATCCACAAGGCCATGCTTGTCAATTTTCCAACCTTAATCTTGAATCGTATCAAACTATTCACACTTGAATAGCACGATCTTAGCAAGTTCTGTGCAATAATTATATGTCAACTCCACAATCTATCGTAAGATGCCAAAGAAATCATTGCCTGGATCGACGTCTTTGTAGTTCAAAGATTTGATACACAAACAACTTTTCATGGAATCAAGATCCAGAAAGCTGTCTCTGATCGGAGCATTTATTGACTTGAACCTAAATCCATTCACACAGAAACTTGGCCATATTTTGACGGCAGTAATTGGTCCCTTGGCTAGAGTTCTAATAGATTCAGTCTCGGGTGTTATTAAACGATCGACCTAAATACGACCTTAATACCAAAGTAGCGATAGTAAGTTATTTATTGTGCAAGTGCGGAAAGAAAAAGTAATTACCAAGCTCCTTATATATACGCTCAACCAAGAAGGATAATGGCATCACATTTCTTGTTCTACTTCTTCGTCTGTTATGTAGGGTCTAACCAACCTCAACTCATCATTATATGTGCTAAAAAACAACGAAGCAACCGCTGCTTAGTAGCATAATGGTAGCTTATACTATTACATTGAGATGATGTAAACATGGACATATTAATTACTTACCCCTCTAGCTTCTCCACTTTATCCTCGTTGCAATTGAGTAATATATACAACTGAGCAGCCCTTAACTCGTCGTCATTCAAATATCTCTTCTTCATTTTCCTCGAAGGCTTTTCGAACGCATTGAATACTTTGAGTATTGCATCATTAGATTCCTGATATCTGTCGTTATTTCTTGGAGCTCTCGTTCTATTAGTAGCAACATGAGGTTTGAAATACGTCGAGCAAAAGTTTGTAATCTCCTCGAGAACATAAGCTTCACAAATAGAGCCCTCAACCCGTGCCTTGTTTTTCACCTTTCTCTTTTGGCGATTCAGATGCCGCTTGAAGGGGTACATCTATCGATAACAGACAGGACCACCAACACGTATCTCATAGGAAAGATGAATTGGCAAATGCTCTATAGAGTCAAAGAATCCAGGAGGAAACACCTTCTCGAGCTTACATAGTGTTACCGCAATGTCCTTCTCTTGCTTTTCTAGACGATCGACGAGCAACTTAGTAGAACAAAGATCTCTGAAGAATATGCTGAGCTCTGTCAATGGATCCCAAATGACCTGCGGTAAGAATTTCTGAAATGCAATCGGAATTAACCTCTCCATGAATACGTGACAATCGTGGCTCTTCATACCCGCTAGTTTGTTCTCCTTGAGGTCGACGCGTCTCTCAAGTTTGACACTTACCCGTCTGGAAATTTTTGTCCCTGAATCCACCTACAAAGTCTCCCTTTATCCTCCTTCTCCAGTGAGAAAACTGACTTAGGCTGCTTTAACTTTTCAATCTCCTCCTCTATCAAATGCAACGCAGGACGTCTACATATTTCTTCTAAGTCCAACCTGGCCTTCGGATTGTCTTTCGTCTTCCCCTTTACCTCCATTACAGTATTAATTATGTTATCAAATATATTCTTCTCGATATGCATGACATCAAGGTTATGTCTGATCAGATTGGTGCCCCAATATGGCAGATGCCAGAATATACTCCTCTTCGTCCAGTTATGGGTGCGACTAAATCCGTCACACTTGTACCCCTTAGCAGACTTTTCGATAGAACTTGGTAAATCTTTTACCTCTTCCCATATTGTGTATCCGGGCCACCTTAGCGGTGGATTGGCCTTCTCTACAACGCCCGTACGAAAAGCATTCAAGTTCCTCCGGTACGGATGATCCTTCGGCAGAAATAATCGAAGAAGCACGGTTTGCCTCCGTATTTCAAACAGAAAGCCTTAATATGGTCCATGCAATAAGGACATGAGAGACGACCATGAGTGCTCCATCCCAATAATATTCCATATACCAAAAAGTCATTGATGGTCCATATAAGTGCTGCCCTCATCTAAAAATTCTGCTTTCTGGAAACATCGTACGTGTTGGCACCTACTTCCCACAGCTGATTCAACTCATCTATCAAAGGTTGTAAATATACATCGATGTTCCTCTTCGGATTATTCGGACACGGGTCCATAACGGTTAGGAACATACACGGAGTCTTCATGCACATCCAAGGTGGTAGATTGTACGGAGTGACGATCGCAGGCCAACACAAATACTGAGAGCCCGAAAGTCCGAATGGAGTAAAATTGTCGGAGGAAAGCCCCAATCTGACTTTACGCGAATCCGAAGCAAAATCTGGATACTCTCGATCAAAGTGCTTCCATATTTCTCTATCGGATGGATGATCCAATACTCCTTCGATCTATTTTCGCCTGTGCCAACTCATGTTTTTTGTAGTCTTATTCACCATAAACAACCTCTATAACCGCGGCGTCAAGGCAACTAGTGCATCGAATTGGTAGGCTTCTTTCCACCGACAAACTTTCCTCTTCCAGTAGCCTTGTAGCGATCAGCACCACAGAATCTGTACGCATCTTCATCCTTGTCGTCTTTGTAGTACAACATGCACTCGTTGCGACATGCATCGATTTTCTCATATCCCATCCAGAGCGATCTCACCATCCTCTTAGATCGAAAGAAGTCTTTAGGCAACTTTGCATCCTCTGGTAAGATCTCTATAATTAAATCTATTAGTTGGTTATAACATTCTTTTGATATGTTAAAATTGGACTTGATGCTCAATAATCTTGTAACAACCTACAACGGTGAATAATCTTCATAACCAGGATATAATGGAGTCCTTGCATTCTCCAGCAACTCCATGAACTTCGCAGCATCGGTATTTGGTGCCTCCTCAGCTGTATCATTATTGTTCGGATCGAAACTAGGCCCCGTCGCATCAAAAACCATGTTCACCCACTCGTCGTCGTAAGCAACGTAGTCATGGACATCCATATACGGCTCCACATAAGGCTCCGACTTGATGCTAAAGACACAAGTTCTCCGTGCACGGTTCTCTGATAGTAATTTGGCGTAAAATCCTTCAAGTACAAATAATATGTGACTTATACTTCTGGATAATATTTCAAGTTACGACATCTCACACGGACACTTAATTTTGGTACCGTCCATGTACTGAGGGAACGCCTTGGCGAACTGCAGGAACTGCTGTACAACCTCAATAAATTTATCCTGCATACCGTACATGTCATCAGGATGACAGTTATACATCCACGAACGATGATGCAGATAGTAATTCATATCCACTTCTAGATACTTCTTCAGCAAAAATGAATATATAATTACCTTTAAGTATATAATCATCGTTAAATACAGTATATGCACTGATACTCACTACTACCTTCAAGTATGGTTGTTTGAGTGATTAAGTGAGCTCAGGTCACTAGGGAGAGCAGTTCACAGTTTTTAGTGATCAACTGAAGGGAGAGCAGTGTACAGCTCTGTGCTAGTACAGCAAAGGGGAGCACAACTGAGCAGTATGCAGCTCTGTGCTACCACAGTACAAGGGGAAGCATACAACAGTTTATAGCAGTAGCAGCTAGCTGTACTGCACAGTACAGCAGTGAGGAATCAGTGTGCAGCAATACTGTGCAGTGTACAGCAGGAATGATGCACAGCAGCAAGTAAACTCAGTAAGTAGTAGCAGAGCCAGTGCACTGCAGAGCCTTCAACAACAGGTTTAGCAGTCTGCAGTAGCCAATGCAACAGCTCGTACAGCAAGAAGCATCAGTCCAAGTTGGACACGAGTTCTAGAAGAATCCAATACCGTATATCGTGTCTCGGCTTTGAAGAGTTATTCTCGTGTCCGTGTATACGACTCTTCTTGAGTCAAGATCAATATTGTATTATATACGCTACAGATACGCAAGGTTGCGTCAAACTTAGACAGCTAATTAGAAAAGAGATAGGGTTAGGGTTTGTGTCTAGAATAATGGAGTACACCAATGGAATGCACCCTTAAATATGATAAATAAAGTGAAGGACAAGTCAAAACAGTGATGTCTATCTTTCCTGACTTTCGAGTTTTCCTAGCTGCAGATTAGGTAAATAGTAATTTATTGCTTCCATATTTTTGGACGAAACCATTGAATATTGGCAGCTTCCTAGTGGAAGATGCGGAGTCTCATTTCAGGGTTTTTTTCCCAAAAAAGCCCTTAGTTAATTACTGCACTTGTTCCCATTATACGCATGCAAGACCATTGACTATTTTCAAATCTTTTTCCCTCCCTCCTTGTACACGTCTCTTCTGCATGTGTGTGTGTGTTCTTTTTCTGGTTTTTAAAATTTTTCTTTGAGGTTAGGTTTAGGTAATTTCTTGAATTATATAGTTTTTTGTTGTTTTATTCATTATTATTGGCGAGACACTACTACCTAGCAAGCTACTCTCTCTTCTTCAATTCTCAACTTGACTAGGGTTACTTAGCTTGTTGCAGGAGAGATTAGGAGAGAGGAGAACTTATGTCCGCTATTCACAAGGAAGGCATGAAGCTGGCTGATCATGACAAAAAGGATGGTACTCGCAGTCGCATAGAGCTCAAAATATGTGGGCAGGTTCTACTCTTTCTACTTGGTTAAAATCTCTGGTAATAAAGTAGAATTTATTCATTTTGGGTCACCCATTATAAATACCTCTATGACATATGGGCCTAAATGCCATATAGATGGGAGCCCAGTGTATGTGTCTGTGTCGTATCCTATGTCATGTCTATGTCTGTGTCTTGTTTGTGTCCGTGTGTCCGTGGCATATTGTCTTGTCTATGTTTGTGTGTATCCGTGTCAGTATTAAGGTTAGTGTCAGCATGTGTTAGTGTGTCCGCGTGCGTGTGTGTATGTCCGAGTTAGGGTTAGAGTTAGTGTGTGTCATGTTGTGTCATGTCGTGTTGTGTTGTATCTTGTTAGAGAAAGAGAGACATAGAAAGGAGACAGAGAGAGGAGCTCACCGAGTGAGAAGGAGGGGAGCTGGAGAGAGGAGAATGCCGGAGGGAGGAGGAACCATCGGAGGGGGGAGAACGCCGGAGGGAGGAGGGGAGCCAGATGAAGGAGGAGCCGTCGGAGGGGGGAGGACGCCAGAGGGAGGAGGGGAGCCGGAGGGGGAAGGACGCGGCCGAAGGGGGGTCGCCGAGGTGGGGCGCCGGGATAGGGGGCGTTTAAAATTTTCGAGATTTCGAAGGAAATAGGGGGAAAAGAAATTCGCCAAACTCTATATGAAATAAATTAGCGACATCGGTCTATACGTCACTAAATATCACGAATATAATAATATACTGCGACTTAAATACATAAACATCGCTAAACATCGCTAAAATTAAAAAGTTAGTGACTTTTAGTGGCTACCTAGTGACATATTATATATTTATAATAATTATAGTCGCTAAACGTTGCTCCATATCGCTATCACCGACGTATTGCGACATTTTATATGGATGTCACTAAATACCTATAATTCAGCAACGTTTTATTTGGACATCGCTAAAAATGTCGCTAATCCCGCAATTTTAGTAGTGCTAGGATATGCAAACATGGATACCATTGGGAGACTATCCACAAAAAAACTGGTTAGAGGCTTAACGGAGATTACTTTCAAGAAAGATATGTGATGACTATAAAAAGTTTAAAGCTACTAAATCGCCTTTTAAGTCAATCAAAGCTGTAAGTACCTCTAGACCTCTATAACTATTACATATGAATTTGTTTGGATCTAGTAGAATCGCCATTCTTGTGGGTAAGCTTTATGCATATTTATCATGACCTGTACCCGGTATAAGGACAAGAGTACGTGGGTACGTCTAGCCTATGTTACAGCATCAGTAGTAGAATATTGTCTATGTTGACAATACTATCTATCTATCTTACACATTATATATAAAATATGTGAATGATACTCAACTCCAAATGGAGGATAATATGGTAGTAATCTTATGATACTCAATCACAATAACTAGAGGTAGATAATGGCACAATATCAAAACAGAAGAATTAAAATCATAAAGGCACAACTATATTAACTAAAACTCATATTAAATCAATATAAATCTAAATATAAGTAACATCTCAATGTCTACAAGCTGGAGAAAAATCCAGTACAATAAAGGAAATAACTAAGTCTGTTATACTAGCTGGGTCTCCACGACAGCTGGTACTAGATCATCATGTACTATAGGGTTGCTACCTTGGCTGGCTCTCCGTCTTGTGGGCCATAAAATATAGGACACCAGTCCTCTAAATCACTAAAAGAAAAATGATATTTGGTGATGGTATTTTTATTGAAGGTCGGTAAAACCCGTCAACTAAGCCGTTTTACTTGACGGTTTAGACCTCGTGTCAAGTAAACCCTTATTTTGTGTTAAGTTTAAAATATTGTACCCCTTAAGTTGACGGGTTTTAGGGAATTGTCACAAAATTTACCTCTTTTCCTTGACGGTAAGATTAAAGTCATCAACTAAATTCAGGGGGGGATTTTCGCGGCTATTTTAGCTGCCATTATCGTAAATATTCCAAAAAATTTAGGTTAGTGGCAGTTTTGATATATTAAGAAAATAGCAGCGGCACTCTTCAAGAGCCCGCATCTCTAACAAAAAAATCTTCCTCTAAAAACCCCTCTTCTCCTCTCGTTCCTCTCAGAAAACCCCTCTTTTTCTCAAGTCCTTTCTCTTTCCTCTCAGAAGAATCTCTCCCTCCACTCCCTAAAACTCTCTCCTCGGCGCCCCTGGTCTCCTCGGCGGCCTACGTACCCTCTTCAAAACCCTATCATTTGTAGCAATTTTACCATGCTGCAACTTCAGCCTTCATCATGCGGTATATGTAATTATATTCCATATTTTCTCTCTATAATTTGATTTTGTGGTAATGCAAGTTGAAGTTAGGGTTTTTGTGGATTTTATTGAGAGTAGAATTTCTTGTGTGTGGCAAATAAGGATTTTATTGACAGTGGAGTTTTTTGTGAATTTTATTATGAGTCGAGTTTTTTGTGTCTGGCTACAGTGTCGTATCCTATTTGTGAATCATTAGAGTTTTTATGAATTTTATTGGAATACGCAACTGTGTCGTATCCTATTTGAGAATGAGCAGGGTTTTTTGTGGGTCAATTTTGGCATACTCAACTGTGTCGTGTCCTATTTGAGAATCAGTAGAGTTTTTTGTGGGTCAATTTTGCCATATGATGTGGGTTTTATTTTACTGAAAGAACTAAAACTGTGTCGTGTCCTAGGAATTTTTTATTTGTTGGTTTCTTTGGCATACTCAACTGTGTCGTGCCCTAGGATTTTTTTTATTCACAGAATTAAAACTTATATGCTCTAGTACACTAGACGAATATACTAATTTGCTGCCTCATTCTTATTGCAGGAAAGGAAGGACCACATAGATTGAGGTCGGGATAACGGTCATCTAACGCTGCTGCTCTGGTAGATTTATAACCTGGTTATATAATCTGCTATAGTAGAATTTTTTATTGAGAACATCAGACAAGACAACCATGTCTAAGTCATGGATGTCGAAGGATAGAACATGTAGTGAATATGAGGAAGGAGTAGAAGATTTTCTTAAGTTTGCAAAGCTCCATTTGAATAATCCTATTTCTATTCGATGTCCATGGGAAAAATATGGAAATTTGATATTCCAAAAGCTAGGGGACGTAAGAAAATACTTGTTTAGTAGGGGTATCAATCAAAGTTATATAATATGGGTTTGGCATGGTGAGGAACACCTTAGCAGAGGATCAATAAACATTGCAGCAAGTGATGAACAAACACCTAACTATAAATGTGGCTCCTTTGAAGATAGTGCAAACATTGTAGAAATGGTTAATACGGCATATGAACATGTTTTTGGTGAAACAAAGGCATTTAAATCTCTACTTGAAGATGCTAAAAAGCCTCTTTATCCTGGTTTTTCAAAGTAAACAAAGCTATCGGGCTTAATGAGATTGTATAACATTAAAAGAAGATATGGGTGATCTGACAGTAGCTTTTATGAGTTGTTAAAATCACTTTATAATATGTTACCAGTACAAAATAAAATACATTCATTAATGTACGAGGCTAAGAAGTTAATGACTTCCCTGGGTTTGGTATATGAGAAGATTCATGCATGCCCCAATGATTGCATACTTTATAGAAAAGAGTATAGCGATTTATCTGAATGTCCCACTTGTGGAACGTCAAGATAGAAAAAGACAAATGGTGTTTCTCATCAAATCTAATTAAAAAATACCATCCAAAGTTTTATGTATTTTCCTCCCATTCCCCCGTTTAAATCGATGTTTCAATCCTCACAGACAGCAAGGGACTTAATTTGTCATGCTTCTGAAAGAGTAGCTGACGACAAACTTTGTCTCCCTGCAGACGCCTCATCATGGAAGCTGGTTGACCATAAGTAGCCAGATTTTGTGAAAGAACCTATAAATCTTCGACTGGCATTCAGCTGATGGCATAAATCCACATAGGTCCCTTAGTAGTTAGTACAGATGTTGGCCACTTATATTGGTGACCTATAATCTACCGCCATTGTTGTGCATAAAAAAAAATTCATGATGTTGTCGCTATTAATATTAGGTCCGCACCAACCGGGCAATGATATTGATGTTTATTTAGCACCATTAATTGAAGACTTGAAACTTTAATTGGAAGAGGGAGCTGAAGCTTATGATGCACAAAATAAAGAGTTCTTTACTTTAAAGGCTTTATTGTTGTGGACCATTAACAATTTTTTTGCCTATGGAAATCTATCTGGATGTACTACTAAGGGGTATTATGCTTGCCCCATATGCGAGGAATATGCTTATGCGCCTATACTAAAATATAGTGGTAAAAATGTGTATACTGGTATAAGGAGGTTTCTTCCATGCCACCACCTATATCGTAGTCAAAAGAAAGTTTTTAATGGTAAGCAAAAATTTTGTGGTCCTCCAATACCATTGAGCAAAAAAGAGATATTAAAAAAGGCTAGTCAAATTTTGAACTCTTGGGGTAAGAAACATGAAAAGTGCAAAGCATTAAAGTCTAGTGAAAGAAGATGGCTGAAAAAAAAGTCAATCTTCTTCACACTTGACTATTGAGAACACTTGTATGTTCGCCATACACTCGAAGTTATGCACATCGAGAAAAATATTTGTGAGAGCATATATGGTACATTGCTTAAAATTTCTGGAAAGACAAAGGATGGAATCAATGCTCATCTTGATCTCATGGAGAAGGGGCTAAGGACCGAACAACAATCTGATTTTGAAAAAATATACTTATTTGCCTCGAGATTGTTATACATTAACAAAGGATGAGAAGAAGATATTTTGTCAAACATTATTAGACATAAAGGTTCCTGAAGGTTAATCTTCTAATATCAGAAATCTTGTCTAAATGCAAGATTTGAAGCTTTATGGTCTCAAATCTCATGATTGTCATGCCCTAATGCAACAACTACTACCCGTGGCAATCCGTTCAGTTCTGCCTAAGCAGGTTAGAGTTGTTATTACTCGATTTTGCTTCTTCTTCAATGTAATATGTAAGAAAATGGTGGATGTGAATATGCTAAACAATATTAAAAATGATCTTGTGGTCACATTATGCATGCTGAAAAAGTACTTCCCACCGTCTTTCTTTGACGTTATAGTCCATTTACCTCTACATCTTGTTACATAGGTCAGGATTTATGGACCCATTTTCTTGACGCGGATGTATCCTTTTGAAATGTGCATAAAATCTTTGTAGGGTTATGTGCGCAATCATAACTATCCCGAAGGATGCATTGCAGAATATTACAATGCAGAAGAAGTAATAGAATTTTGTAGCGACTATCTATCACATTTTGAGGCAATAGGAAATTTCCTTGCAAGGAAGGGCAACATTCAAGATGAAAAATAGTTTCCTGGAGGTCATCTCATAGCAATTGATCGTGAAGAATGGCAACATGCCTATTTATATGTTTTGGAGAACACAGATAAAATTGAACCTTATTTTGAGTAAGCTTTTTTATCATAAATTTTTTGATTTTCTAATTCATTGTATGAAAATTGTTACATTGTATAATAAGTTCTCATAATGACTTGACAACGAGCATATGGAGTGGTTACACTTACAAAATCCCTTTAAGTCTAAAAATAGAAAGTGATTGCAGGACAAACACAATCAGATATTTATCTATTGTTTACAATAGAAGGTAGTTGTTAAACAAAATTAATATATTTATACTCTTTCTTATTCAGAAGTTAAAGAATATTAATAATATTATATTTATACAGGTTGATGGTGCATTAAATATGAAAGAACACATCTCACAAACTGTCAAGTGGCTAGAACAAGGGCCTAGCCACCATGTACTTAAAAGTTCTGGATATGTTATTAATGGTTGTTGCTACCACACGAAGGATCGTGACAATGCTCGAGTTAGCCAAAATAGTGGAGTTAGTCTGTAGCTACAACAATAGAGTTATTAAAAAAATATGGGAGCTCAATTATCATAGCTTTAACATTCCAATATTTAAGTGTCATTGGGTCGAGAGTAAGGGTGTTAAGGTTGATTAATTTGGTTTCACATTGGTGAACCTTAATTGAGTTGGGTACAAATCAGATTATTTTATTTTAGCTTCACTGACACACACTCTGGCCACTATACTATCCTACTTAACATACTCTAATATACACTACAACTGATCATAATAGACCCTCTAACTCTGAAACCTTAACTTGTATATATCTTGGTGTTATATGGTGTTACAGAGATTATTGGATTTTGGTTATCATTGATATTGTACTAATAAAAGCGTACTACTTGGATTCTTTGGGGGGTCGTATATGTGAGGACCTTAAACAAATTGTAACAAGGTATGCATGAATATATTTATCCCAAATCTTCGCACAACTATAGTTAATGTTATATGCTTTAATAATGACAAATAATGTTGTCCACTTTAATTTGCATGGTGGGCTTCAGATGTATCATGCTCAATGTGGAAACCAAGTTAAAAAATTTAAATTGAATTGGTTATCAATTAAGGTACAATATATTTCTCTCATTAATATATATAAATAAGAAATGAACAAGTGTGTAAGGACTTTGCTTTTCTATGATAGGTGCCAGAACAAAGTGGCGCTATCGAATATTGTTACTACGTGATGAGATATATGATAGAGATCACAAATGATCCAAGCTTGCTTAATCCCAAGGTGATATTCTCTTAATCAACATGTATGTTTAAAATATATTATGATCACTTATGTTTTTTTTTCTTTCTATTTACAAACAGTACAATGAGAAGAGTGAGTACAGCTTTGACGAGATTATTGAAGTTCGCATTGAGTGGATGGATCATGTGTCACCGTTCTTGATCTAGCCATTCCTAAAGGTAATTTTTGGACTTTATCTAGGATTTGCAGTCATTATGTTTTGTATATTTATGCATTATTGAATATAAGGATGTTGTTTAGTAGTGAAGTATCATTGCTGCCCTTAATTTTGTGTTCAGGATACTTGCTGATATTGATACTCATAATACTAAGCCACCACTAAGCCACTACTAGTATTAGCTCTGATACTCATGTTCAGGATACTTGCTGATATTATACCTACGGCTAATTACTGATACTCATGTATTAGCTCTGAAACTTTGATACTACTAAGCCACTACTAGTAGATATTAGCATCAACTTGAGCTATACTGTAGATATTAGCTCTGATACTAACTATACCTAAGGCTAATTATTGATACTCATGTATTAGCTCTGCTACTTTGATACTACTAAGCCACTACTAGTAGATATTAGCTCTGGTATTTTGATACTAACTATACCTAGTAGATATTATCTCTGATACTACTAACTAGCCACTACTAAATAGGGCCTTATCACCACAATGCTCTGATACATCACTACTAAGCTCTGATACTTCACGAAGCTCTGATACTTCTACTTCATGAAGCTCTGATACTTATATTCCATAATGTTCTTATACTTCACTAACAATGTAATTTTAATTGGCTACAGGGATTCGATGAATGATGGTTTGTGAAGCTGCGGGCTTCGGTTTCGGGTATTTTGTGTTTGTGAAGCTGCGGGCTTCGGTTAATGGTATTTTGTTGTATTTTGGCACTTTAGTGAATGAAATGGGGTTGGTATCATGTACCAGTGTTCTATGAACAAGTTTGCTTTTGTTTATTATTGTACAAAAGTACTGGTTGAATATTGTACGAGTATTTTATTTTTGTTTATGTGAAATATGTGTATTATAAGTTATTTGATGTTTGTGAGAGTTTCTGGAATTGATATTATGCATGGATTTGGTAAAGTAAATGGGATCCGATAGTATAAATGGGAATTGATAAACAGGGTCTCTTGACGGCAAAAAAAAGTCAACCGTCAGCTAGGCCACAGTCAGGAAAAGTATGCACCTATATTGATGGTCAACACACTAGGTTTAGTTGAAGGCTAAAACCCGTCAACTAAAGTCACTCGGGCAACCGCAACTAAAGTGGGGACTTTTGCTGACACTGCCTAGCTGACAGAAGGGAAACCGTCAACTATACCCTTTGGCGACTGGAATAAATGGTCAACAAAAGTCATTTTTCTTGCAGTGAATAATCATCTGAAAAATATATTCAGTCAGGATTGGAGCAAAGTACAACCTAATAACAGTTCCAATTAATTGACAAAGACTACAAAACAATAAATAGAGGATGTTATATATAATAAAAAAATAATAAACTAATACAATGGCAAATAGTAAAGAGAGACAGGAAATGTAAGCAATAGAGTATAGCTAGTGCATAAATGAAATAAGAAAGAAAATAACTACAATAGCAGATACAAGGCAAAGTAATATAGGAAACTAAATATAGAGAACTGCAACTATTCTAAGTATTTTGAAATACTATCCAGATATGTTATCGGCTTGGGAGATTGAATAATTTACACTAAGAAAAAAGTAGCTCAATCATACGTGAAATATATGATTAGCTAGTAGCCGATGATTTATACTACTTGTCAATAGTTCTTGATCATATATCTAGCTAGTACTTCTTCTGCCTCGACTGATATGATGGATCCAACCATGACACGTTACTAGCCAATGTATCCAATGTTAACCAATAATATCCAATATTATCCAATACCAAACGATGAGTAGTATCCTATATCATTGTGATGAGTCAAGGTTACATCTCATGACTGAATATCCAATGTCAATACCAATTCGTGTATCATCGTGTCAAGAATCATAAGTAACATTTCTAAATACTTGAATTATAGTAATGATCAAATAATAAAAACTATCAGAGAATGTACTCGCATGTGGTCCTGAGCAAATAGTGCAAACTAATTTCAGAAATGGTGTCACAAAGACCTATATATGAAATTACAAAGTTATTTTGTGTATTAAAGTGACAAACATGCTAAAATAGGCTAAACATAGTTTTTTCGGTCAAGACTAGGTCATATTTGTCAACTAGGTCAAACTAGTTGATACTAGGTGATACTATTTTTGATTCATACCTAGTTTCTAGGTTGGTTACAAGTCTAAACTAGTTGATACTAGGTGATACTAGGTTGTGGTTAGGTTTCTAGGTCATACTAAGTAATACTAGTTAATACTAAACCTACACTATATACATATATAGGTTTATATATACTCTAGCACTAATACTTAGCATATACCCCGGTGTCTAGTTAATACCCAATATTATATAGTACCTTAACACTTACCCATTACCCTACTTTTACCTTGACCTCAACTATAATACCTCACCCTATACCTGGTATCTTAACCATGATATTACACCTCTACCCACTCTTGAATACTCAAGTACTCAATTGGTATGGAAACTAGAACTTCCAACCTACTCTGGAACCTATACACTAGGACTAAAACTAAGTTTCAGCATCCACACAGTTTCCCCCAACACTGATATCAACTAAACACATGTTCACTTCACACACAACCCATCTAATTGACCACAAAGTTTACCCTCCAACATGTATTTCTGCCCTTAGTATCTTGATACTCACATGCCAACTTAAGTCCAACCTAATACTGGACTTATCTTTACTATACTTCCAGTATCATGCAAATAATAGGAGAATTTAATAATCTGATGTAAGACATGCCTCTCCAAATTAGTATCTTAATACCCACACTCTACATACCCTCACACTACTACATACTTAACTGAACACTTATACTTTATCTAAAATACCAATTCAACTATCCTAATATACATGCATTGGCACCATATTCTAATACCTTAACACCCCTAAACATATACTCACTAATGTCACTACCATATTTCTAGATAAGGGATGTTTGTCATTTAACATATTATTATTTAGTAATTAAATATTATATATTATGCTACTAATTAATTATATTATGTTGTGTTATTTAATTAATTGTTAATGGGCTAGCCTATGTTTATTTGGACTTGTCATTAGTAGATCAATTAGTTTGTCATGACACAGTTGAGTCCAATATTAGACTAGCCCCATTGGACCAATTTCCTTAATTAATTAAAGAGATTAGATTAGTCCATGTAGAATTAGAAGCTTCCTAATATAGCCCTCCCTAATTTAACCTTAATTAAATATAAGTGTTGATGTATATATATATATATATATATATATGTGTGTGTGTGTGTGTGTGTGTGTGTGTGTATTTGGATATGCATACATATTAGTGTTGTGTGATGGTGTTGATTGTGAACTAAGATGGAGATCGGTTATGGTCAAGTGAGTGTGTGGGTGTGATTGATACAAGTGAGAGTGTGTGCATATTGTGTAGCTAAGTAGTTGCAGCGCATGTGTGTGTGATGTTCAAGTGAAGGATGCAGGGGAGAATTGATAGTGACTATGTTAGCTTATGCATCAGTATAATTGTGTCAGTGACCAAGTGCCTGTAAATGTGAGGGGTGGGCTAGTATCAGTAGGCAATGCATGTGCCCCTACACGTGCAGATGTGTTCAAGCGGAGGCTCGAGCAGTTGGTACAGGATGTTAGTATTGTATTAGCAATGGTTGCAGTGGATGGTTGGGGGTAGTATGGTGTTGAAGCTCTGTTATAGCAGTTGTGCCTTGAGGTTAATAATCAGGTAGCATGGCGGAGGAGGAATTAGGTGTGCTATGAAGGGAAAGAGGGGTGTGCAGGTCATATCTATGTGTGTTGCTATTGTTGCTGCAGTTTATATGAGTATAGAGTTTGATGTACCTGTTGTGTTCGAGCCAAGGGAGATGTGCATCAATATGGTTCATAAATGGGATGAGTGTATATATGTGAGTGTGTCTAATGTTTGTAAAGAGAAGGGGGTTACATCAAGTAGAATATTTGTGTATACCTGAGTAGGCAGTGGTGCCAGTATGCTGATGGAGATGTGTGGTGTATTCAGTAGTAAGTTTAGTAGTAACTGATACCTTAGAATATCAGTTTAGTTGTGTGGTTAAGATAAGAGTGAAGTGAGGTGGTAAGGTATCAGTAATAAGGGAGTCAAGGGGATAGGTATTAGTATTGAGTTATATGATTCAACCAAGATATTACTAATAGTTAGTTAAGGTATTGATATTAGTCTAGATATTATTAAGATAGTTATAAGACTAAGATAATGGTACCTAAGATCTAATAACTATGCTTAGTGTTAGTTATGAGAAAAGTATAAGATATTAGTTATATATAATGGGTATTAATAGGATACCTTGTGAAAACATAGGATATGAGTATCAGAGGATACTTAGAGAGGGTGTACTTAAATTGGTGGTGTATGATTTATGAAGAGTATCAGATATTATAGTAGTATATAAGTTGGTACTATATTAACTAGTATAAGTATTATATATATGAGTGTGTATAAATAGTACTTAGTATTTAATGACTTAGCATAGTTAATATAGGCTAGTGTTAACTAGTTAGTGACCAATTTGGACTTGTACCTTAGTGTGGTCCTAGAAACTTTTGTATGACTTAAGTTTGACTAGTTTGACTAAGGTTGACCTAGTTTAGCTAGAGTGACCTAGAAATAGCCTAAAAAGCATATTTAATGCATTTTAGCCTTTTTCACTTCTTTACTCCCAAGTGACATAATATTCATATATAGGTGTGTGTGACACCAGCTTGGATACCGAGATATACCATTTGCTCAGGACCACAGGCGAGTACATTCTCTGATAGTTTTTTTATTTGATAGCCTCTATGTTTCATGAATTTAGTATTAAGATATCTGATTCCTGACACGATGGTTACACGGATTAGTATACGTAGATCTTGGTCATGAGATGTTATTGATATGATTACTCAGTGATCGACGTGTCGTGCTTCATGATTACTCAGTGGTTACCGTGATATCTTAATAATTATATAGACCGTGATCATAGTGCATAATATTATAGACCGTAGAATATGATATACGTATTATAATATGTTGTAATTTGGATCCGTGTACTAGTCAGGGGTTGGAAAATTATTAGTGGATATGTGACCATACCATACATATCATGCAACTCACGTGTGATCACGCTAGATAGTTTATTATATTGTCTTAATAATATTTTAAGATACATTTATTATATTGTTTCATTTATTCTAGTTCATTACATTGTTGTTCCTCACCATATTGTTCTTAATTTCTTGCCAATATTTACCATAATGCTTTTTCTCATTATATGTGCTAGTTCAGTTACTTCCATTATTTATTTTCATTGTTATTGTTGTTTCATAGTTTTTGTCAATTATTGGAACTGTTATTTGGGTTGTACTTTGCTCCAATCCTGACTGTATATATTTTTTAGATAATTTATTATAAACTAGTGTCCTATGCACTGTGGGCCACAGGATGGCGAGCCAGTTTAGATAGCACCTGTAGAGCCTATTGAGATAGTACCGGCAATCGATGAGACTTAGCTATTTCATTTTTGATATTGTATATGTTAGTTAGATACTTTGGCATTATGTTATTATTTGAGATCTTCTATTGAGATTAGACTTGGAATTGTGATATATTGTGACTTTATTCTTTCCTTGGAATTGTGATATATTGTGACTTTATTCTTTCCTTCTATTCCATATCGTGCCATATCTTCCTTTAGTTTATTATTATGATTGAGTATTGTTTACCATTATCATATTATCCTCCATTTGGGAGTTAAGATATCTCAACAGGTATATTATAGATATTGTTTGAGATATTTAGATAGTATTATTGACCTAGACAGCGTTCTACCGTTGATGCTATAGCGTTGGCTGGACGTACCTACGTACTCGTGCCCCTACACTGGGTACGAATGGTAACAACTAACACTCATGGGTATCACACCTAATATTGTGTCACGAACCACACCCAGTGAAGGGGCACGAGTACATAGGTATGTCCAGCCTACGCCGCAGCATCAGCGATAGAACGTTGTCTAGGTCATCACTAACTATATAGCATCTCACACAATATAAAACTCAACAGTCAATAATGTCTCAACTCCATAAGGAGGACAAGGTAATTAAATCAACAGAATACTCAATCACATATCTAAAGCACGGTAGGATATCAAAGAAGTCAAACATAACTATGAAGTCTAAACTTCAACAACATCCAATAATATCAACAATATCCAAGTCTCAAAAATAAGCCGAAAATAAATCTGGTACCAAAAATGCTAATATAAGTAACTAGGATAACTAGTGATTCTGGCTAGACCTTTTGGCAATCTCTCTTGAGTGTCAGGGCCCATGGTTGCTACCCCCTTGTGGTCCATAGTGCGTAGGACACCAGTCCTCTAAGTCATCGTCTGAAAAATATATTCAGTCAGGATTAGAGCGAAGTACAACCCAATAGTAGTTTACATTAAATAACAAATACTGTAAAATAGTAAATAGATGATGCTATATACGATAAGAAAAATAATAAACTGAAGTAATGGCAGATGGTAAAAAGAGACAAAAAATGTAAGCAATAGGGTATAACCAATGCATAAATAAAATGAAAGAGAAGGAACTATAACATCAGGTATGAGGCAATGTAATCTATGAACTAAATATGAAAACTATAATATACAATGTGTTTGAAATTCTAAATAAATATGTGATCAGCTTGGAAGATTCAATGATTTACACTAAGGGAAAAACTAGCTCAACCATACGTGAAGTGTATGATTGGCTAGTAGCCTATGATTTACACTACTTGCCAATAGTTCTTGATCACATATCTAGCTAGTACTTTCCCCGCCCTGACTGATACTATGGATCCAACCATGACACGTTACTAGCCAATGTATCCAATGTTAACTAATGTTATCCAATACCAAACGATGAGCAGTATCTGATACATTTACGATGAGTCCAAGGTAACATCTCATGACTGAAGATCCAATATCAATACCAATCTATGTACCATCGTGTCAAGAATCATAAGTAATATTTCAAAATACTCGAATATAGCAATGATCAAATACCCAGAACACTGATATCAACTAAATACTAGACAACACCTATTTATATACCCTGAACACTCTCATAGTCTCAACATCACAACTCATATAAACACACTCCCACCTTATGATACCCGACCCTATGGTATCACGATGCCCCCAACTAGTATCCTTACCTCAACACACTAATCCATCACAATCCTACTCTTCAATAGTGTTACACCCAACACACACTAGAATATATAACTGACGTTAAAATCCAACTTGGATACCTCATTGTTGTGTCGTAAAGTGCACTGGATGTGAACTTCTCTGCTATACTGAGGTCCCCAACCCTGCAGTAGTGTTTCCCTAACACAAACCCTCACCTACACTACTAACATGCGCATAAACCCTCATACTACCCTAGTTGCCCACTTTTCTGCTATCTCAGGCCTGAAGTAGACCTGATACACTCTTAAACCCGATCCCTTAACATCAAGGTACTTTGACACAAGTCACCACAAGTCCTAATGGTTGGTACGAACTACCCTTATGCTTGATACTCTTAAGTATCAGCTCGAGTCCCCATCATTACTACTGATACATTTGTATCAGTTCTATCAATCTTGCAGATCTGATATGTACTCACCCAATTTAAAGTGCACCTAACACAATGGATACACCCACAACATCGATCCGATCTCCTGCAGCTAGAACACCACACGATAGCAGCACATCTATTGATCCCAGCATCATCTACTGATGCTCTTCCTGCTATGCCTTCCCTGGATACAAGTCACAATAGACTACCTTGCCTTTGATTATGCATACATCAGCAACACTAAAGCAATAATTTCATAACTAATACTTTGGTGACGGGCCCCTAATTCATGATACCCTAGTAACAACCCACACTCTATTATAATTGGGTATAAACTTCACTCTCAATAGCACACACTCTAATATCACTCACTAATACTATGAATACCAACTGATACTCTAACCATGATTTGATACTCAGGTTTCCTCTTAATGTAATTATTCCAACTGTATTAACCTTGTTTCCTTCTTAACTAATACTCAAATTATGAAGAAGGTACTTAACACAAAGGTTTACACAATATCCATACTCAGTTACAACCCGCTACAAAGTATTCCCCTATAACCTACAGGCAACGAACCCCACTCAATTGTAATGTATTGCTATATGACTTTCTAGATTATATACTTGCTAGAATTGCACAGATGCTTCATGCATCATGACACCCATTGCTAACCTTAACCCAAGACTCTAACTCTCTGGCCACTCTGTAGTTGACCCTTGATCACCTCCTTGCAGGAACTACACTCCCCAACTCATCAATCAACTAACACCTAAACACATAAACCCATCTTCATAAACACACATAATACAAGCACACAACACCACCACAGCTACTACCCTGCTATACTGCCCTTGCCCGACACTCTACAACCCGTACACACACACACACACTGAAACACACACCACATTGCCAATAACTGATACCCCTATCCTCATAATCACTATCACCTATATATATATATATATATATATTTATATTTATATTTATATTTATATCTATATCTGTATTTATATTTATATTTATATTTATATTTATATTTATATTTATATTTATATATTTATATATTTATTTATATATATATATAAATATCTACTAATACGTTTACATATACCAATAATTGTTTCATTGCACACTAAAATGCAATGATTAGATAGAATTAGATACTATAAAAAAGAGTGTGTGTATACACACACACTTTAATTTCTGGTTTATTATTGTTAATGGTATTTGCTCAGACCAATATATTTTCTTCTTAATTTCATTTTGGCGTTGTCTAATTAGTGAATTTCTTCTATGAATCGTGTCTTTGTGGATAATTTATCATCCTCAATTTTTCCAGCTAGGGGTAGTTTGGTAAATTGGCATGGATAAAAAAATTTAGGAATAAATTTTAATATTAGTGTGTTACAATAATTATTTGATAATTGTATTAATTATTTAATTATTAGAGAGTTATAGATTAAATATGACTTGATTTAATTATTTTGTTAGAGGTTAGTCCAATAATTAGACTTGTCATGACAACTAGTGAGCCTAGCTTGGATCCAAACCCATTAGACCATTCTCATTAATTTAATTATGAGGGGATTAGCTTAATTTGAATTAGTTAGAAGCTTTTCAAAATAGTCCTTCCCTAATCCTATTCATAATTGGATGGAGAGAGACAATTTGGACCATGCAAACAGGTTGACCAAATCAGTCCTTCCCTAATCCGTGATCTCTAGGAGGAAAAGATGCGATTTGGGTCATCGTAAACAGGTTGACCAAATCAGTTCACTTCTTGCCATTTAAAGTGGTACATCTACGGAGAAGCTAGTGGAAATGTATGTGAGAGTTATTGTCAGATTGTACGGGGTCCCTATAAGCATCGTCTCAGATCGGGATAGTCGCTTCATCTCCTATTTCTTGAGGAGTTTGCAGGCTAGCTTGGGCACCCAGCTCAAGTTTAGTACCGTATATCAACCCAGACGGATGGGCAGTCAGAGAGTACTATTTAGAATCTTGAGGATATCTATGCACCTGTGTTCTAGACTTTGGAGTTTCTTGGGAGGATTATCTCCACATGGTAGAATTTTCTTGCAACAGCAGTTACCAGGCCAATATTGAGGAGTCACCATTCGAGGCTTTGTATGGGCGGAGATATCGCACTCCTTAAACTTTGGATGAGGTTGGTGAGAGAGCATTGTTGGGACCAGAGATGGTTGCAGATGCAGCCGGAAAGGTGAAGCTTATCAAAGATATACTTCGGGTGACGTAGTACAGGCAGCGACATTGGTCTGACAGCCATCGGAGACCTTTAGAGTTTGAGGTAGATTTTGTTTTGTATTGCTTATGATTATTTTATTGTAGATTGAGTGTTAAGACGGTATTTTGTTCTAGGTTGGCGATCTAGTATTCTTGCAGATTTCTCCGACACGGGGCAAGATTCACTTTGGAGTTCTTCCCTCCTAGCATTCATTCATCCACCAAATTTGTCTAAATCAATCCCAATATCTCTTATTTTTATCCCCAATGAGAGCTAGAAGCTTGATGGTTGCAAGAGGTTTGAGAAAGAGAAGTTTGGCTAGAGATTGGTGGTCATTTCTCACTCTTATGCTCATTGGAGGAACTACATTGGGAATTCATCTTTCAATATGTAAAAACCCTATTTTCCCTTGTTATTTTAGATTTTAATGGTGTAATAAACCCCTAGGAACCATTCCTTAGCTTAAGACTACCCATAGAAAGAAGGACTAGGTCCATATGAGGCCTATGGAAAAAATTATATTATGTTTTGTGTCTATTTGGAAAAAAAATCTGATTTTGAGAAAATTCTGATATGGCACACCAAGTATTTGAGAAAATACCTAATAGGTCACTTCTTACTGATTTATATTTCTTATTGGTATTTTAGATGTGTCATGAGAATTTGGTTTTGTTTGGGAGTGATTTGAGGGTGTATCCTAGAGTATCACGTACGAGAAAACCAAGTATTTGTTAGAATGCTATAGGTATATGTAAGTATCTAATTGAGAATTAGTTTCATTTACATTAGTATATTTTATTCATTATGTCTATTATCATATGGATAAATATATGCTATATATATATATATATATGTGTGTGTGTGTGTGTGTGTGTATGTGTGTGTGTGTGTGTGTGCGCGTATGATTGTTACTGTGTGTGAGTCCAGCGCTCACTGTGCAGTATGTGCACTGTATTGTGCACAGTGTTCATGTGTATGTGTTATGTGCTTGTGAGCTCACTATCACTGTCACTGTCACTGTGTGTGTGTTACACAGTATTTCAGTATGGTGTGTGTTTGTGCACACTGTGTTGTGCATAGTCAGTTGCACATTGGCAATAGAGGGGGAAGGTTAAAACACTGTGAGCAGTGAGACACTATGGTGTATCATGGTTTCAGTGAGTGGGTGGCTATGCTGGGTTTTTGTGGTCAGTGAAGGAGTGATATACAGTTGGGAGATTGACATAGTATGAAACACATTATATCAGACTTAAGGTATGCACCAAGGTGATGCATCAGTTCATAATTGATTAAGAGGCGATGTGGCTTTGGTGTCAAATTACTGGGAATAGGGAGTATGTCCATATGAATCAAGAGGTCTATAGAGTTCTGTATCCAAGAGACAACTACAACAAACCAGTGTGGGTATATGTGCCTTATTTCTCAGTTGTCAATACATAGGTATGTGTTTTTAAGTGTAGATATAGTGTATGTGTGTCATAGAGATTTTTGTATTCATGGTGTAGGTTTGTGCAGAAATTACGTTTCCAGAACTTGTATATCAATACATACAACCGTGATGCAGAGATTGTGTCTGTGTGTATATGAGAGATGTGGGTCGGGTGACTGCACATTACTGGGAAGTGGAAGTGCCTTGGGCCTGGGCAATAATCAAGCTACATTTTAGAGAAGTCTCCAACCTGTTGCAGACTTAAGGGGATAGAGGATCGGGGCAGAACTTACTATATGCAGATGGAAGAGCTTGAGTTGGGAAATATGCTCAGTGGCTTGCAAGTAAGGGGGGAATGATGAGCTGTAGTGGGTAAGAAGTAGGTTTGGTACCATGTTGTATCAGTTCACTACTTTGAACTGGTAACAGCAGTTGTAGCCAAAAGTATATGTGGTAGCAACTTAACATAGCTACTATGTGTGTAGCACATGAAGTTGGGGGTCAAGTTTTGGCAATAGCATCATTTAAGAGCAAGAATAGCAACAACAGTAGCAGCAGTAGTGGTGTAGGATGTGTGTTGCCTGTGAGCAATTGAGTGAGTGTGTGTTAAATAGGTACCAATGGGTTAATATGTGGGCAAATATGGTGTATCAATTGTGATATAGGATGGGTGAGTGTTAGTATATCTGACCCCAAATGATGATTTTGGTATTGGTGAATGTTGAAACACACATGGATGTCGAGGTGAGATTATTGTTTAGGTGAGTAGGCACTAAGGTATTAGTTATGAAGTGAGGATAATTAGCCTAGACACTAAGGTACTAGTGTCATGTAGGTTAGATACCAATACTTGAGTTATTATTAAGATATTGATACTTAAGGTATCAATGTGACACTTTGAGTGGGTATTGATTATAGCTAAGGTATTAGTACATTATAGTAGCATTGGATAAATAATGCAAGTTAATGATTATATATGCATATAGTCTCTATATAGTCTACGTATAGTATATATGGTATTTTGGTGTATTTATTAACTAGTATATTATATTAACTGGTATTGATACCATTTTTAGATACCTAGTACCCATTTATGAAGTTATGACCTAGAAACTTAGAGTTGACCTAGTGTTAGCTTGTATTACTCTAAAAACCAACCTAGAACATATGTAAGGACCTAAAATCAAGATCTTGACCTAGAGTTGACTAGAGTTGACTATTTTGACCCTAAAAGTTTACCTTTGACCTAGTTTGACTAGAGGAGCCTAGATTTGACCTAGAAACCCCATTTTAACTTATTTAAAACTTGAATATCCCTTCATTGAACCGAATAACATAATATTTCATATATAGGTTTGTGTGACACCCGTTCGGACACTGTTTCGTGTTATTTGCTCAGGACCTCAGGTGAGTATATTTTCTATTAGTTTTTAGTACTTGATAGTGAATATATCACATGTTCGAGATCTATTTTACTTGAATCTGATATCATGATTACACTGGCTGGTATTATATGAATCGAGTAAGGAGATATTATTTATTTGATGTGTGCATCGGATACTCCTTATACATGTACTTTATTGTGTGCATCGGGTATTCTTTGTGCTTGTATCTATTCTTGTGCTCCGTGTGCTCAAATTATATTCGTGTGCGTAACGTGTTATGATTTATTCCATGAATATTAGTCGGGGCGGGGGAGTAAGAGTTGGTTATGTGATCAAACATTTAGCGTATTCGTGTGTATGCCAATTATATGATACACGTATAATTGAGTTACCAAAGTATAAACTTTTGTAATCCAACCCGATCATATAATGAACTTGTACTCTAAATCACTGAGATAGTATCACTAGTTCTCTTGTTACAGTTTATCTCATATTTCTTGTATCTATTTTTCCAGTTATCCATGTATTTATATGCCTAGTTGAGCAATATTTCTTATTTCATAGTTACCAGTACATCTTGTATTCTTTTCTATTACTGTTGTATATTCTCTATCATATATATAAAACTGCTTTCAGAGTATTGTACTTTGCTCCATTCCTGACTGGATATATTTGTCCAAACGGCTATTTAGAGGATTGATGTCCTACCTTTTATGGCCCACAGGACAGAGAGCTAGCTGAGGTAGCACCCTTAGCCCAGGACGATCCGGCACAAGTTTTCAAGGAGACACACTAAGCTATAGAAGACCCTTAGCTAGTATTTATTGTACTGGATATATCTCCAGTTTTAGAATATGGTATGTTATTTATAGTGAGACCATTTATGTTTATTGTTTGACTCGAGACTTTTTATTGTAATGAACCATTTTGTTCAAGCACATAGCCGATTCAAACGGCACAAGTACAATGACCCGACCCGCTTTGATCTGTGAGAAGGCTCGGTTGAGGCAAAAGATTTTAGACTTGACCCTTCTGGAGTTCAGACTTAGACTTTCAATGGCTTGCTCAGAGTATCGCTCGACCGAGGCGAATCATCGCTAAGGCGGGTGGCTACGATGAACTTATCTTTGCTTAGACAACACACTTAAAATATGGACGATACATGCTAGTCGCTAGGTGAAGCACCCCTTGCATGCTAATAAAGAATACAACACACCTAGCTAAGGGAATAATCATATCTTATATTGCTTGTGTTAGAATATGGCAATAAAACTTGGCTTATAGTTGGGCCCTCGCATGGTACCTTAGCTTCGTGCAAATAGACCAGCTGTGCCTCGAGTAGATCATTATATACTCTTTATAGTACACTGCTTTAATGTTTACACTGCTTGCCTTATGAATTATGTCGCTCGATGAGTCCCTGTACGACTTTACACCTCGTACTACTCCTTAGACCCGTGCTAATGTAAATACTTATGTTCACATAAATGCATGCTTGCCTGCTTACGTTGTAACTTATACTCGTTTGCCTCATTTCAATGATTGTCACATGAATTCATGCCACGACCCCCGGTAACATTATCTTGTCTTACATTCATTTAAGTTTCCCGGAAAACTATCGATTAGTTGTTCAATGCAATTATGAACCTAAAAATATTTAGGACCGTTAGGTCGCCAAGGCAATTCCCGAACCAGGGGATTGCATCATTTCAAGTAGAGCAAAAATCACACCTCATGTAGAAAGACTCATTCAGGTATTCTGATCCTTGGTCGTCTCTCTCGAGCGGGCAAGATGGTGTATACACCTCGAGTACTTATTGCTACACCCATCTCAGCCTAAGAGACTACGCATCATCCAATGGCTAACTGAATAAAGATTGAATCATGTCATGTTGTGAATCTGGAAGACCCAAGACTTGCATGGTCGTGGACTACTCGGGCACGAGGTATCGTGGATTCCTCAGAAGGTCATCGGAGCACCGGGATCGTGCCAGCCTGGAATGAATCATATGAGGACTCCTCGAGCATTGGCGGGATGGTATTTCTGCCTCGAGTTTTTAGCGCTACACCATCAACGTCAAAAGACTACGGGTCTCTCCTGTTCCGGCGGGATGGTGCGTACCTCGAGTTTTTAACACTATACCCATCTCTTTCCAAAGACTCGTCTAAATGGCTTGTAGCGCCAGCGGCCCTCCTATTGATATAGATAAGTCATCCTCGCTTAGCGGTATCCCACGTGCGAGTCATTTCATCATGCCTAGTAATCTTGAATACTTGAAAGAATATGAGTATACGACACTTGTACATATTTGAATACTTGAACATCTTCTGCAACACTTCTGGATAATCCGTGTAACGCGTGCACCTAAATCAGAACCCCACTCATGACACTCGTGTTTGCTCAAAGAATTTGACTTGGATTTTATATATATTCAATCGTGCTTGGTTTAACTTGGTTGCCTTGGACAGGAAAGGATGGATGGTAAGTTGGTAAGTATCGTCATGTTTCTCTTATATCGCATGGTGCACCACCACACGAGTTAGACTTTTTATTATGCCATAAAACTGATCCTAAGACAAGACTAGAAAGATAACTTAATAGATGGTGCATGGAACCTATATAACGTGTTTAGATTTATCGAGCGGGGGAGAAGTCTTCCCACCAGTGCATTCATGTACTAATAACCTACTAAATTGCTTATAGGGTACGGGAGAACCTCGTTTGGTACAAAAACCCCTTCGTGCTAGCTAAGGCCTAGAGTTTGCTCTAGAGCCTTGGAGTGTTGTGTCCGAAACTGAAGCACATATACAAGACATAATGTTAGAATATCGCCTATGTATCATTCCATAATTTTAGCCACTTGGCACGCTTTCATTATTTTAAGAGAGAGAACTTGAGCGACTTGTAATCTCGGCCTAGTACTGCTTGTAATACTTATTTAATATAAATAAAGTGCTTATTTTACTTCTATACGTGTGTTATTCAATGCTTCCGCTATGATGACTTTGTGAATTTGTTACCAATCGCCTATTCGTTTCTTGTTCTGCTGTATTCGGACTATCTGTGCGACTCGATGGCTTAGTTATTTTATCGCCGTTCGGATCATGGTCTTGCACGGACGCAACTTGTGCTTGTGCGACATCAAGTCCAAATGGGAAAGATCGTCCAGCGGGAGCGTTGGCGTGGTAATTTGCGCCAGCCATAGAACTTATGTTATTCAATGCTTCGGCTATGACCACTCTATAAATTTGTTACCAATCACCTGTTTATTTCATGTTCTGCTGTATTCTAACTATCTGTGCAACTCTATGGCTTAGTTATTTTATCGCTTGTTCGGATCATGGCCTTGTACGGACGTAGCTTGTGCTCGTGCGACATCAAGTCCAGATGGGAAAGATCGTCCCGTGGGAGCATTGGTGCGGTGATTTGCGCTAGCGGGGATGGCCTATTCCTACGGAAGATTAGGACCGGGCAGTTATTGCCGTGACTTATGATTTCTCTTTTATTTAGGATATCGTGCCATTATCTGTCTCTATTTTGGTGATTGAGTTTTGATGTTATATATTCATCTTGTCCTCTTTTTGGAGTTGAGTTACCATTGACAAGTTGTAAATATATCTTCTGTGAGATTATTAGATAGTATTGTGGACATTTACAGCGTTCTTCCGCCGATGTTGCAGTGTAGGATGAACGTACCCATGACTCATCCCATTTTTTGGGTGTGAGCCATGACATTTGTCAAACCAAATGCCATGACCGAGAATAAGTAGTGTCTATATCTGGTATAAAATGCAGACTTTGTTCTATCCTCCGGCTTGATCTTCAGTTGGTAGTAGCCTGAACGAAGATCTATCTTAGAAAATATTATCATTCCCTGTAGTTGATCAAATAGGTCATCTATTCTCGACAATAGATATTTGTTAGGTTTTCATTATGCTATGAAAAGCCTAACAAAGGCCTTCTGACATCTATCTTAGAAAATATTATCATGGCGTACCGCCACATGAGTTAGGCTTTTCATTATGACATAAAATTGATCCTAAGGTAAGACTAGAAAGATAACTTAATAGATGGTGCATAGAACCTATATAACGTGTTTGGATTTATCGAACAGACGAGAAGTCTCCCCACCGCTGCATTCATGTACTGATAACCAATTAAATTGCTTACAGGGTACGGGAGAACCTCGTTCGGTGCAAAAAACCATCATGCTAGCTAAGGCATGGAGTTCGCTCTGGAGCCTTGGAGTATTGTGTCCGGAACTAAAGCACATATACAAGACATAATATTAGAATATCGCATATATCATTTCATTATTATAGCCACTTGGCACACTTTTATTATTTCAAGAGAGATAACTTGACCGACTTGTAATCTAGGCCTAGTGTTGCTTGTAATACTTATTCAATATCAATAAACTGCTTATTTTACATCTATACTTGTGTTATTCAATGCTTGCACTATGACGACTCTGTAAATTTGTTACCAATCGCCTGTTCGTTTCTTGTTCTGCTGCATTCGGACTATCTATGTGACTCTATGGCTTAGTTATTTTATCGCTTGTTTGGATCATGGCCTTGCACGGACGTAGCTTGTGCTCGTGCGACATCAAGTCCAGATGGGAAAGATCGTCCAGTATGAGCGTTGGCGCGATAATTTGTGCCAGTAGGGATGGCCTATTCCTGCGAGAGATCAGGGCCTGACAGTTATTGCCATGACTTATAATTTCTCTTCAATTTAGGATATCGTGCCATTATCTGTCTCTATTTTGGTGATTGAGTATTGATGCTATATATTCATCTTATCCTTTTTTTGGAGCTGAGTTACCATTGACAGGTTGTATATATCTTTCCTGAGATTGTTAGATAGTATTGTGGACATTTACAATGTTCTACCGCCGATGCTGCGGCGTAGGCTGGACATACCCATGACTCATGCCCAATTTTTTGGTGCGAATTATGACATTTTTCAAACCAAATGTCACGGCCGAGAATAAGTAATGTCTATATCTGGTATAAAATGCAGACTTTGTTCTATCCTCCGGCTTGATCTTCAGTTGGTGGTAGCCTGAACGAAGATCTATCTTAGAAAATATTATCATTCCCTGTGCTTGATCGAATAGGTCATCTATTCTCGTCAATAGATATTTGTTTTGAATGTTAACTTTATTTAATTCATAGTTGTTGATGCATATCTGTATTGATCCATCTTTCTTCTTTATGAATAGTACTAGACCTCCCCACAGAATGATGTTAAGGTGAACGTATCCATGGTCGACCAATTCTTACAACTGCACCTTGTGTTCTTTTAGTTCTGCAAGTTCCATTATATACAGAGCTTTAGATATTGGATGAGTGTTTAGAAATGTGCCGATAGTGAACTCTATTTCTCTAGCATGAGGCATTTTAGGTATCTCTTCTGGAAATACATCAGAAAATTTTGTCATAACTTTATTCTAAACTATGTATGCGCCTTCCTTTCTAGTCTTTGGAATAGAAGCCAAGTACCCTTGATAGTCAGAAATTAACATCTGTCGAGCTGCCATTACAGAAATTACCATAGATTCCTTCAATACTGAATCACATTAGTTGGAGAATTCAATTTGCTTAGGTAGGCAAAATAAAATTCTTTATTTTGCACATCGAGCCAATCCATACATAATATGATGTCATACTCCTTAATATCAAAGCCTATCACATCTAGAGATAATTTTCTACCTCAATTATAAATATAACAATCCCTACAAATTAAATTTGTAGACATCTCCACTCATCATGGGGTATTAAAACTAAGATTTAGATCTAATACTATCATTTTTAACCTATGCTCCTCAGTAAAATAAGTCGATATAAAACTATGGGTTGTACCAAAATAAAATAAAAAACTCGCTGGAATTTTATAAAATAGTAGTATACATATCACAACTATATATGAGGCAAAAACATCCTCTTGAGTCAAAGTAAAGACTCGATCAAATGTTGGATCGTCAGTTCTAAATATTTAGTGGTGCAGCATGGAGAGCCCGTGGTGCCTGTCTACGGTTTTGTTATAATTGATGTTGCAAAGGATACTAATTTTCTTTTCCCCTTGGCAGTCATGTGCTATGTGGTCCACGTGACCACACTTGAAGCATTCCCCTTTGTCATACCCCAGTCCTAAATACGTAGGACCAAGTATACGCAACCATGCCAGCATGTATGTATACGGGGCTACTCTAATATATGGAACCTACGAATACACACGTATACTATAATATGATTATATCTCATAGTAGATATATCAAAGTCAAGGGTACACTATATTTCATCCAAAGATATGAAGAAAATAATAATCAAAAGGATCAAGTACGAAATAGTCAAAGAATTAATAGTCGGTGGAGACAATTCCACTGCCAAACGACTATATCAAAACTAAAATAAAGGTGGAGTCTGACCTCCAAAATAAATAAAATAGTAAAAACAAAGTATAACTAATGGATCCATCAACTAGAAGAAATAAAATAAGCTAAGAGTACAAGACCTCATCTATAGTGAACAAAGAGTCAGGTCAAAGTCCGTACTCTCGAGGATAGTTCTGATCGTCTACACCTAGGAAGGAACCAGGTTCTCAGAGGGACGTAACAAGATACATAATAACATGCCAAAATCATATTGCAGTAAACAAATATAACGTCCCCTAACCGTCTACGTGAATGTAGTTGAGGACAACATTCTACGCAGGGGCACCCCTAACAAAAATAATACACTATGCACTAGCGCTCATCTAGTAACTAGTGGCATCTAGAGGAAAGTAATTAAATAGTAGCCCCTACGCTAATAGTTATCCTTCCCACCCCATGAGACTGTCCAAGTTGTACCCACCACTCGTCCAACTTGTAACTTCTATGGCCTCTAATACGATATAGTCCTAACTGTTGCACGTCCCACACGTACCATTGGCCAGTCAAATATGCAAGTTCGTATCCTCTATAAAAATCATAAATCGTGTCAAGCAAGTATCATGGCCAAAGGAGATATAAGTATACCTCCCAATTATGGTATGGTCTCGTAACTCTAGGTCAATATACATCGTAAAAGAAAAGATAATGGACGATGCATTCAACCGTTGCACCTAAGTCTATCTTGGACAAGCAATTTAAGAGCACAAATCAATAAAGAAATAAATGACATAAATGTAACATTCTAAAATAATTGTAATTAAACAGTAATAATGGCAAGGTATACTTGCTTTGAAGTGGTTTGGTCATAAAATAATGTTCAGATGACAAAAAGAAAAAAATAGAAGATGTAAAAGTGGAACAGATGCCTCCAGATGTTGAAATAAATATCACCAGCTTTTTCAGAATGGTTAGATAGTTAGAAAAGCCTACCCATATATCCAATTTGGATAGTTAGAAAAGCCTACCCATATATCCAATTTGGACATATGAGTAAAAATAGTTATTTTTGGTCAATGTGGTGTCCATATTTGGCATACTATGTATCAAAAATCGTGCCAGAACTAAAGGTCTCAAAGTTCACCATATTATAGGACAAATTTGCTTGTCGAACCAAATTATAGGGCCCGCAAAATGGCTATTCTTCGACTGTCTCTGAATCGAAAGAAACTTGAGTCATAGGACAAGTCAAACACTGCTAGTATAATAACACAAGTTTCATCATGATACGATGAACGAACACAAAGTAATTGGGTAATTTGCAAATGCATCGATACAAGGACTTTCGATGGATACAGATCATATTCGTCACACACAAGCTACCAATTTTAATTCCGTTAAAGCACACTAGTTAGAAAATATCGTACGCGTCTTTCGGTATAACTTGTAACCCGATGAAGTGGTCCGATTTGTCGAGACCAACTCCGTATCAAAGTTTTTTTCTAGTTTGAAATAATTATTTTTCTTAGTTTTTATACTAGAATTTATAACATATTTAATAGGAATTATTTCAAACTAATTATATAGTTTTTTAATCCTAGTTATTGTCATGCCCAAAACCAGAATACTGGTGAGCGGGGGCAGACAATGCCAACTACATATACAAGAGTACTCCAGTACCCCGAGATAAGGCCGCAGTTGTAAATAGATATGAAGGGTTAATACTACAAGCCATCAGTCAACGTAGGTCAAGCAATACTAGTGTCTCAATCATAAGCAGGAACCCACAATATACAAGATATATGATCATCAGAAGAAAGATAGTAAAGCATCCCAAACCAAATATACATCGATGATCATGAAGCTAGCAATACAAAATAAAGAACTAGCAAGAGCAATAGTCATACATGATCTGCTCTAGCCATGGTCTAGAATATGCTAGTCATGTCATACCCTGTGGGCGATGTATCAGGTATGAAATTTGACCTAAACAAGTGCTTGGGCTAAATAACACAAAAGAATATGTACAATAAGTGGAAGAACAAAATAGAAACCTACTCAATGGTTTGGTACTCCTGGTGGTCACCATCAACGGGAAGGTAAGGAAGATCCTCTTTCTTTGCTACAGGATCTGGCCAAGCAAAATAGTGGGGTAAGGCCCCAAATAGCAAGTAACACAAAGAAGGCCAAAAACTATGAACTAAAGCTAGTATGCAATACAACTACAATATACTAAGCAACATATAACCACCAGAATATAAGAGCACCGTGAAACATAAAAATAAACTGCTAATATAAAGGCATTGTAAAATATGGAAATAAACTTAACTGAGCACGAGAACATATACACGTCATATCCAGTAAAGGTGGCATGCACAGGATCATGAAAAGGTAAAAGCCATAAGAATGTAAATCATAATAACCAGGGAAAAGAGTAAACACGTAGGTGACAATAATCATGAAAAGAAAAAGATAAGTTTGCAAGAAACAAGAAGATACGAAAACTTCTCGAAATAGGAACCATAACCCTTAAACCAAACAAGGACTAAGATTATAATTATTTTTCTGAGTCGAACCTAGTCTCTCATTACTTACCGAAATGTAACCATGTGATAAAAGAAAAGATACTAGACCAGCAATAGTAGCAATCAATAAAGCATAGCTAAGAAATGTGTCATACCCCAATTCCAAAATATGTAGGACTAGAAATACGTAACATGCTAACTACACATTCGAGCAGACCCGACTCGAATACGTATAAGCTGTATAATAAGGGTAACTATCTAAGAATACTGAAAATATCTATGTTACAATCCACATAAAGAACATAATATCAAGAATGAACTACATGTGCTAAAGTCGGTCGCCTAGTAACACATAAGCTCGAATAGACTCGAGAAAGAAATATGAGTCTATAAAAACTAGGCTACATCAGCAGATGAATAAATAATATAAATAAATAACCATACCTCCAGTATAAATGATATAAGTACCTGGCAACAATGACCGCATGTCACCCTAATATTTTTATTTAAGGGTAGTTTGGTAATTGACATGGGTATTTTAAATTTAGAATTTATTTGTATTTAAATGTTGTGCATGTGTGAATATTTAATTGTTGTATTATTTATTGATTTTTAGTTGTAGATTTATTTTAAACTTGTGTATTGGACCTAACAAATTTATTAGTTGCATGAACCCAACATTTCATATTAGTTTAGATTTAGCCCAAGAATTAGGCCCATGGATTATGAGGTTGGATTAATTTATGAAACCATTAGACAAGAACCTTTTTTTTCTTAATTAATTTCTTCATGAGAGGCCCCAAGGGGTAAATATGATATTTCACATTGATTGAGGGAGAGGGCTAGGGCTGGCCATTAGGCGAGGAGAGTGAGTGTCTCTCTCATTTCACTTTCCATTGCATTTAGATCTAGTTTCCCCTTTCAAATTTTCTTTATTCCCTTATCAATTCTCCAATAATTTCTTCACAATTTCCTTCCCTAATTCTCAATTGAGGCTACTACAACAAGGATCTATAAGAAGCAAGCAAGGAGCAACAAGGAGGAGGCCAAGATCTACAAGGAGATGAGCTACTTTTTAATTTGGGGATTTTTATTGGGAATCCATCTCCCAATAGGTACATATCAGTTTTCTATCTTCTAGTAGACTCTAAATATGAGATTTAACCATAAGAAACTAACTCACATGTATAGGCTACCCAGAGGAATTGGTTTTAGGTTCATAGGAGACATATAGTGGAAGTTATGTGCATTTTGGTGTCAATTTTGGGAGAATTCCAAGATTGATACATGTGGTGTTTGTCATTTGGTCAAATAGATCAATATGACACATGATTGATTGTTTATGGCTAGTGTCATATCCACAATTGGGTACGTGTAGGCCGTATCTCGTCAATTTGACGATACAGATTAATTTTGGGGGTTTTCCTCCGACACGGGGACTTGAGCATATCATATCTTGACACGGACACGTAGTTGATCTAATTATTATACATATTTTTATATTTAGTGTATTAAACTTGCTCGTGTCCTACGGGATGCGTTTGGTTGTGTGGTGGAGCCATATCGCAAGCGTATCATAGAATAAGTGTGATACGGGTGCAGTGCCCTCCTCGTGTTTAGTTTTTGGTCCTCATTTCTATATGTGCTTGTATATATATATATATATATATATGTATGATATATTAGTTGGTATATATATACATATAAGTATGACTTATGATATCAGATATATGTGCTAGCTATATGTACATAGATATGTTTATATCTACATGTATTTATGTGTGAGTATTTATATGTGTAAGTGTATATATATATATGTATATGTATAAGAGTGTATATATATATATATATATATATATATATATATATATATATATCGATATGTGTGATTATATATGTCTATATATATATATAGTGGAGAAAGTGTATCGATATATATATATATATAGATAGATATATACATAGAGGTATGTATATGTGTTTGTGTGTTTGTGTGAGTTATGTGTGTACATTGTGTTATTTGTGAGTGTGTGTGTGTGTGTGTCAGTGAGTGAGGGAGATAATATGTATCACTACACAGTACAATACCTCAATAACAGCAACAGTCAGTTCTGTGTAGTTCGTGCACAGAGAGGTGGCAGTTAGTGTGCACACAATGCACATCAGCATTTTAGCACAACGTGCAACTCTTACACAGTCAACTGAAGGCAGTTTCAACTAGAGGTTAGAGCAGTCAGTGCTTGTGCAGTCAATGCAGAGGAGTGCTCGAGCACACAGGCACAGTGGCAATGAGCAGGATACTTACTGAAGTTGTAGCTAACTGCATTGATGCAGCCGGGCACTGCAGTCACTGCAAAGCACATCAGCTGCAAGAAGTTCCAATTCTGTACTTAACAAGGTGTGCACTGAGACTACAAGCATTGACAACAAGGGCTCGAGCCAACTGCAGAAGCTCAGGCATCGTACAGCACCATCTACAGTTCAGTCAACTGGAGGCCAGTGTTGTGCACAGCCAACTACACAGCCAATGGGTGCATGTAGTGTGCACGAGATCGTGCACACGAGGACAGTAGCAGTGAGCAGCAAAGAGCTTCACCTGCAGTTCAATGTACATATCCAGCACAGTAACTGTAAGGTATCAGTTTCAGTATTAGTAATATGCAGGTAACAGTATCAGGAAGGTTGGGTAGTGTTTGGGTTAGCTTTGAGTTGAGTAGTTAGTTTAGTTAGTTGGTTAGTGTATTGATTAGTTTATAGTTAACTGTATACATATCTATGTATGTAAGTTAGCTAAGTAACTATATACTAGTAGATGTATGTTAATAGTTAGCTCTATTAACTATATGCAGATAGGTATGTATTATATTATAGTTAGTTTCTATAATGGTATTGATATATATTATAGTGTTAGCATATACTAGCATATAGAGTATTGGGGGGTTTACATATGTATTAGCTATAATGTTGAGATTTGGATTTACCTTGGGATACCAAGGTAATACCAAGGTTTTGGGTCGATACTCAAGGTATTGGGTTTGAGTATCGGGATAGGTATGAGGTAGCATGATACGCATTGGTGCGAGGCCAATGTATCATATTTTTATTTGATTAGTTAAGTATTATGTATATTAACTTGTATACATATTCTAAACTATTATTTTCATATATTGAAACTTGTGTATCTTAGGATACGGCTTTTTGAGTGTTTCATAGTATCATATATTAGCTAATATAGCTTAGTTTCATAGTGTATTGACCTAGTGTCTTAGTGTTAGACTCTTACAACCTAGATTTAGTCGGTTTGACTTAGAAATGGCTTATTGACCTAGAATTGCATCCATTAACTTATTCATTTTTGAACCTTGTATTAATGTAATATATCATATATAGGTTGTGTGATACCAGTTTGGGCATCGAGAGACACACCTTGCTCAGGACTTCAGGTGAGTATATTTCTCTGATAGTTTTTAATTCATAATAGTGAATATATACATGTTCTAGAATTGTATACTTGATTATGACACAGTAATTTTACGGACTCGTACTACATGGATCCTGTCAGGAGATGTTATCCCCTACCGTGTTCAGCGGGTACTCGTATACATGTATTTTATCGTGTATATTGGGTATTGATTTATATTTCGTATTCACACACTGCCTGTGTTCAGTGTGCTTATTCGTGTATACCCACTGCTCGTGTTCAATGGTTATTATATTTGTATACACCCACTGCTCGTGTTTAGTGGTCATATTCGTGTTCGTAGCGTATCGTGATTGGATCTATCGGTATTAGTTGGGGATGGGAGAGTAGGAGTTGATTATGTGATCAAAGCCCCATTGTTCATCGTGTACATTCTGATTACATACCACACTTGTAATCGTCTTAGCTTATTGATCATGTTCACCCAAATCGATCACATAATAAACTTGTATTCTGAGTCACATTAGTTAGATTGCAGTTATTTCATCATATTGCTGATATTCATATTGTTGTTCTATATTCTCGTACATTACTTGTATACCTATTGTTCATTCATTCATATGTTTAGTAATCTTATATTTTATTTCTATTATCTGTTTTATATGCTCGATTATGTTATTGAAATTCCTTTCAGAGGTATATACTTTGCTCCAATCCTGACTGGATATATTTTTCTAGATGATTGGTTTATAGAGTAGTATCCCACATTCTATGGGCCGCAGGACGGCATACCTTTAGAGGATACTCATATAGACCAGGAGGACTTAGTTGCAGAGCCCGAGGAGGTCTAGTTATTTGTGTTGGCATGTATTAGACTATATTTGTTGAGATTCACAGTTTGTATATTATTTCAGATTGTGGATTGTATCTTGTATCTTTCCTTCACTATTCCATTCGTGTTTATCTTCCTTAGTTTAATTTGTGATTGCTATTAGTTATACTTGTGAGATACCATATTCTTTCTCCGTTTGGATTGAGATGATTGACATGTACCATATTATATTATTGAGATGTTAGATAGTTATAAATAACCCAGACAACGTTCTACCGTCGATGGTGCGGCGTAGGCTGGGCGTAACTACGTACTCGTGCCCGAATATCCGGGTGTGGGTCGTGACACATTTTTAGTGGGGGTCCATGCAGGTCTAGGTTCGCAAGAAATACGATATCGTAGTTGTGCTCACCTAGACTTCTGCTACGAGCCTGCTTTAGGAAATATGATTTAGGCTGAGATTTACTCATTCATACCTAGAAAAATTCCAAAATATATTTTGCAAATCCTTATCTATTGAATATTGCTTTACTTTGAATAAAATTATGTCCTTCTTTGATGATATCATATCGTATTCAATATTGATTCCTTATTTCAATCTATCTTCAGGATGCCGCCGAAGACGCGTTCCCAGCGCTCAGGTGTCACGACAGCATAATCAGTCACTTCATCACCCATGAGGGCGGCACCCTCAGACGATGGTCCAACACCTACATTCAGGAGGTCAGCTTCATTGGTCCAGGTGGCCGTATCAGTAGCAGCTTTCAGAGGTGCTCCACCTTCGGTACCGAGGACATGGCAGACAGTTTTCGAGGATCTTCCACCCCCACCACCTGCAGTTGATTAGACGCAGATGTTCGCGCTCTTCCAGCAGATGATGGAGGCACAACAACGTTAGTCTGAGGTCCTGTAACAGAGCATGGAGAATGCTCACCAGATCGTGCTTGCAGCAGTTGAGAGAGCAACTACAGTGCAGCTACAGACGGCACCACCTCAGTTTATTTCTCAGCAGCCGAGGCCGGGTACCATCATAGAATTCAAGAGGATGGGCCCGAAGGACTTCAGAGGCACAGAGGGGATTCTTTAGGCAGATGATTGGATCGAGGACATCGAGCAAAACCTGTGGCTGGCGCAGATTCCAGAGAATTGCAGATAGAGGCAGCGGGGTGTATGATGTTTGACATTGCTTTGACATGGTTCCGGACAGACCCCAATATCGCAGTACCAGGACTCACTTAGGAAGCTTTCAAAGAGATTTTAAAGGAGAAGTTCTTCCCAGACGTGGCTCTTATATCTCTCGAGAGCTCGTTCAAGTACCTCGTCCAGGGAGGTATATCAGTGGACGAGTATATAGCGGAGTATTACTCACAAGGTTACTTCGTGGAGGGGAAGAACCCTAGAGGTAGAGCCAGGAAGTTCAAGAATGGACTGAACCAGGAGGTCAAATCCCACACCAACAGAGATTCTACCACCACCTTCGAGGAGATTCTCAGACAGGCGCAGCGAACGAAGGATGACTTAGAGGTTGGCCCTAAGAGGCCGGGGACACAGGAGGATCCAGTACTAATACGAGTCCAGCGAAGAGGTCTTATTTCCAGCAGCAGCACCAGAGGTACTATCAGCATCCGAGGCCGCAGTATCACGGGCCAGCTAGAGCGCCGGCACAGCAGATGCACCAGATCCAGAGGGCAGCAGTTCCTTGCACTTTCTATAAGAAGAAAGGACACGGATATGATGCATACAGGATAAGACTAGGCCAATGCTTATTCTGTGGATCGGGAGATCATCAGTTGAGGGTTTGTCCTAAAGTCCCAACTCGTCCAGTTCAGGGCGGAGGTCAGGCACAAAAAGCACCCGCTAGGCCACTAGAGGGATAGCAGAGAGGACCTCTACCACCGCAGTAGCAGTAGTTTGCTCAGCACCAACAACAGAGAGGTGCCCAGCGATAGGGGCGAGCTTTGGCCTTGACTATCGAGGAGGAGGAGCCAGTTGGCGATGTATAAAACCCCTGATTTTAAAAACATATTAACTATTTAAATAATTATTTAATTTATTTATAGTATTTATTAGTTAATTAGAAGATATATAATTTATTGAATTTTTATTTCTAGGTAAATATGCATTTAGAGATTTATGGAGCAATTATTATTTTACCTTAATTTATTTCATGTAGGAGACCTTGTGGACGGTTGTTAGATTAATTGTATGAACAAATATAATTTTCTAGAATTTTATGTATATATATATATATATATATATACTAGTAATTTATTTAAACAATAAAAGAAATAAAAGAATAGAAAACAAAAAGGAATAAAAGAAAAGAAAGAAAAAGGAAAAAGAAAAAGAAATGAAAAATAAAACTAACCTAAATCATTACCCACAGTACCTAAAACCCAAAGACCCTAAACCCTACCCGCTATACTACTCGGCCCGCTAGAGGATTCACAGCAGCTGCTAACCCCGCGCGGAAGTCCCCCCCCCCCTCCGCTTCCTATATATATATATATATATATGATCAAACCCTAACCATAAATCCTTACCATCTCCACGTTGACCCTGAGCGCCACCGCCGACCGGAGAGCCACCGCCGCCGTTCGTCGGAGCCACCGCGCAGCACCGCAAACCGCCGTCTGCGTCAACTCCCGCGCGTGCCGCGACAACAGATTCACAACAGCGAAGCCCTGTTCACGCGCTGATTTCCGTTCTATCGCTCGACCAAATTTGACCCCGTCTTCACCGGTATGTTCAAGACCTATCCCTATTCCAATTTTGTGTACTAGTATACTTCGATCAGCGTGTAACCCTAGGTGAAAACCGAGACCATGTTGGAGAAAAATAACTTTTAATCTCAGAAAAACTGCTGTAACCACCCATGTTTACAGACTCGTATCTCCCACCACAGAGATCCAAACTTAGAAATTACTTTTGCTATGTAAAGACCACCTAACCTAGATTATTTCATGTCAATTATATTATCTTATTTGATGCTGTATGCAGAATTAAACTGAGTTAAAAATCACGAATAACCTGTTTTTGAAACTTCAATTTTTGTGATACGCAACGCGCCTCGCCAAACGGGACCTCCCCATCGCGTACCAATTACACCGAAAGGCGCGTATGATATGTCCAGACGCGTGGGCTTTCGCAAAAATTGATTCGGACGCGTGTGCGCGACGAAATCAGCCCGTATCCGCAAAAAGTCCCCATATCGAGAGTTTTGTAAAATCGTGCACCATTTATTGTACGCTCGTCAGAATGTGACGAAACTTACGCCACTGGACTCATGGTATCGCGCTGGTCCTGTGACCCAATTTTTACGCAATTCTGAGACAGTTGACCAAGCCGCCTATTTACGGGCCCAACGATTGACTTTTTGGGCAAAATTGTGTTCGGCTCACTGGAATCCAAAATTTGACATACCGTTAAGTTCGTAATGATATTTAGAATTTTTTTGACCTATAATTTGTCCTATTTAGAGACCTTTACCCCTGGCACATTTTTCGGTGAAAAGGGCCACAAGGGACCCTGTTTTGACCCAAAATTACTGTTTTGCCCCTGTGTCCAAATTGGACGAAAGGGTAGTATTTTTTAGCTATATCGCTGATTACAAAAATATTGGTGATGTTTATTTCAGCATCCGAAGACGTTAATTCAGAGGCCTTAGCTTCTGATACTGTGTACCTGACATCTGGACGCTTACCCTTTACAGATTACTTGCCAGGCAAGTATACCTTGCCATTGTACTGTGAATTATATTCCATATGTTGCATGCATCTTATTTATATTTATTTAGTTCATATATTTAAAACTGTTATATAAACTACGCGTCCAAGGAAACTTGGGTGCAACGACGGTGACGTCGTATTCTGTTTTTATTATGTATATGCATATGGACCTACTCTATGAGACCACCCCATTATCATGAGGCATTCTTATGTTTTATTGGCCATAAAACTGTTCTTACACAAGTGAGAGTCACATGTAGGACACGGACTTGCGTACTCGGCTGGCCAGTGGTACGTATAGGTCGACGAATAGGGATAACTGCCGATAGAAACTTTGCATGCTAGTAGACCTGGCAGTTATTTAGAGGTATTATCGTGTCATGGATATGACATGCTTAGAGCATAGAGTAGGGAGAACAACAAGTAAGGTATTTGGGCTCCTTTTCACTTTTCTTTCTGTAACCCGTACGCTCCGCCGGAGATACGTGGCGGTGATGATCCCTATATATTACTGGCAGCCCCTGCCGTTCAAAAGACGAGATGCTTTGTAGGCCCCTGATTCTCCAAGAGAGTCACGCCAATCCCATTTATGGCCAGATAGTCCATTTATTGGAAAGTTGTTCTCAAACTGTATTCACATAGATGGTTAGGCGACCCCATTGGATGTTTATTTTTCAGTACTTTATTGGCAAGTTTATATGTATCTTGTTATGTCCCTCTGAGGACCTGGTCCCTTTCCAGATATAGACGGGCAGGAGTATCCACAGGACTACGGACCCGGACCTGACGCTTCTTACCAGACTGAGGAAGTCTTATCTTCAGAGTATATTTGATCCATCGCAGCTGATGGATATTCTAGTTGCTATTTCTTTCATGGACATTTATCTTATATTAGAGTTAGATCTCTTCTCTCTTTTAGTAGTTTTAGTATAGTCGATTTGCGGTAGATTTTTTTCCATCCGACTATCATACTTTGATACTTCATCTTCGAGATTCAGTTATTTATTTTCTATTTACTTTTTTATTTGTGCTGTGGATGAGATATAGATTTAGTGTGACTTGTTGGCAGTATATTACCACTGGTGGATGTGATATTCATGTACATCATACGTGTGTATATGGTTTTCATATATTGGAGTTCGTATACATACGACTTGCGTGTTACGTATTCCTAGTCCTATGTATTTTGGGACTGGACATGACATATTTTTAGTGGTGGCCCATGCAGGTCGAGAATATATTGTCTCGGTTACGTTACTATACCGAATAAGCCTGCGTATAGGAATAGAGTACAGGATCTCATCCACGCTTGACTAAAACTCATCTTCCCTTTCAACTATCCTATTTAAATGCTTGTATCCTGTTTGATTCCTGTACTCCTTCTAATCGTTTCATCCACCTCTTGTAGAGAGATGGATATGTGTAGTGGATGTACTGCCGCCAATGGTGACACACCTTCAGGTGTCAATGGCCAAACTCGGGTGGAGACCTCGACGACTCCTAGACTTCTGGGGCCGGATGGACAGACTCACAATCTAGTTCCATCTGACCTTTCAGCTTCACCTAATGGGACCCTTCCAACATCATCGATGCCACAGGATGGCTAGACACAGCTGTTCCAATTCTTCCAAATAATGATGCAGGAACAGAGACAACAGGCAGCCACACTAGCTGCAGAGCAGAGGCAGCAAGCAGCAGAGCAGAGGCAAGAATTTCTGGCAGCACTTGAGAGAATGGCTGTACAGACAACTGTACCAGCTCAGACACTAGTTCTATTACAATGAGCTAGACTTGGTTCAGTCAAGGACTTTATACAGATGGGTCCCAAGCCATATGAAGGCATTGAGAGCCCAGAGGAGACTAAAAACTGGATTACCCACACCCGAAAGTTGTTAAAAGCATCATAGTTGCCTATAGATCTGTAAACCGCCTCATTTATTTCTATAGATGGTATGGTTATGGGTTAGAAAATTTTGGTATTGCAGCAAATATTTGAGGTTTAGAGTAAGGTTACAGATGTCTGATTTTTAATTAAACCCTTGGCGCGTCCTACCGTTGTTGAAATATTCGGAGCCCAATATTACCCCATAAATTCCAACAGATTGTTGCACTCTGGATTTGACATGCCAATTTAGGCGCTGGACTTTCCCGTCACTAAATTAATTGCTCTAAATCTCGGCCGGGGTGGCAGCAGGCTCGGGTGAGCTCAATATCACCCCATAAATATTCGGAACCCTTGTGCTCTAAATTAATTACACAATCTTCCGTAACAGAAATTTATTATTTAATCCCGTATTGCGCACCTGTGTCGTTGCCATCAAAATTCAAGACACCAACTTAACCCGTTGAGCTGGACTAATTAAAGGGTCCAAGACTGACACCAAGCCTACACCATTCATGACCTTTGTGTCACTCCCAATTGAGATCCCACGTGCCCCCATTTAATTTAAGAGCACTTGACAATTTATTATAATTAAATTGGGGATACCAACTTTGACTAATCCCAATTTAATCCTAATTTAATTCCAATGCCCCATTAATTAAGCCCATGTAAAATACACAACACCTTCTCACCCTACAAAATACCAACCACCAATTCCCCCATAATTTTCCCATTATTTTATGTGTTTGTGCAAATACCCAAACTTAAGGGGCTTAATTACAAATATTGTAACATGTGTCCTAACCTCATTGGTCAAGACCAATGAAGAAGCCTCACCCCTCTTCTTTGATCGGTCAAGCCCCTCCTCTCTCTCTCTTCTTTGGATGACAAATTTTCCTCCATGTGAAATCCTCACCACTCATTTGAATTGGGCTCATCCACACCACACAACCCTCACACAACTCCCTATATAATGTCTCCATCACCACACTCTTCCCCATGCCGGCCCTAATCCCCAAAACCTAGAGAACCCTACCCCCTCTCTCTCTCTTCTCCCTCTACATATTTCAGCCGAAATATTCTTCTTCTTCCTTTCTTCTTCTCCTTCTTCCTTCCTTCTTCTTCTTCCTTGAAGGAGCCTCACCCGAGCCTGCTGCCACCCCGGCCGAGATCCCCTTAGCCGAGCCACTCTAGCCGACTTCCACCGACCGTTGTCCACTGCTCCGGACAGTTTCGTCACCATCCGGCCATCCACGACCCACCACTACATTCCTATACCACCCCCACGGCGAGCCCGAGCTCCACCTCGGCGAGCTAGCAACCACCCGCACCACCGTTCATCTTCACCATCACCACCTACTTCCCTCTGATCATCGTACATCCCCGTTCCACCATCGCATGTCACCACCACTTCACCCGACCAGTTCTTCCCCACTTCCCTCCGACCACCGCACATCTCTAATTCACCACCCGCTACCACAGATCCACCACCATTCCCTCCGGTCGAGCTTCCCCATGACCACCACACACCACCACGACAACCTTGAACCACCACCACCTCATGACTACCACCGGCTACAACCTTCTCCCCGCGGCTTCGATAGCATCATCCCTGGCCGCTTCCACGAGCAACCCCGCTGTGCCAACTCCGGCCAGTTGCTCACCCCACCACCGGCGGTGCCACGAACTTCTCCACATCCGCCACTTCCCACCAGCAACCACCTCAGGCCGAGGTGAACCACTCCCCCTCACTTTATTTTTGTGTAAATTATTTAGTGTAACCTAGTTTAGTATTAATAATTATGGTTTCTTGTTGTGTTTAGGGTTTATGTTCATAGTATATAATGCAAATTAATGGATATACAATGAGTTAGGGTTTGAGAATAAATGGATCTTTGTTTAGGGTTATATTTGTATAGGAATTTTGAGGATAAAATGCATGGTTAGTAATTAGGGTTTATAAATGCTAGGTTTGAGATGTTAGGGTATTTAATTTAATTTATACCTATTGATTATTGTTGTTGAGCAGATTAAATTGTTGTAAAATAATACTATGATCTATCATCGAGGGACATGTGATTTATTATGAAATGATGTATGGTATCAAACCATTAATCGGTGATTAGGGACTGATAATTAATGATGGGTTTAATTGAAGAGTAGTACTTATTGTGAATTGGTAATGAAGATATAAAACGGAAGGTTTAATAAATATTAATTATTTATTTTAAGGATGACAGTAAATATACATGTTAACATCGGTGCATACCAAGGTAAAATTTGAGGAATAATCATGCATAAAATACCAATGAACACTGTGATAAATATAGTAGGATTGAGGATAGTTTGATGATATTGCACAGATGATTAATTTGATTTAATGTAACGTACCATTAGTCAACCTTGGTCAACCCTCTAGCGTCGTATCCCTATGAGTTGTAGCTGAGTCTGAGCATAGGTTTAGACGTGTGTCATATCCCTGTTTGCAATATGATAGATTATTGATTGAGTTTGTATCTCATCTCTAGGTACTACATGACCTGCGGACTTGGACGTGGTACCGGATCCACATCATCAGCAGCCGAATGTAGGCAAGTGTACTTTGCCACCCTGTATTTCAGTTACCAGATATTTATTATTTTATTATGTGCATTGTGCGTGAGTTTGATTAGAATCGTTACTCCAATTCTGGGTCAAAACTGGGTACAGACGTTCGTCGGTAACGTCTAATAACGAGTGTTAGATGTTCGCAACACCTTGATGTACGTACCTGTGTATATCATAACCCTAGGATACGTCTATACACTGTTATCGTGCCAGATTTTCTGTATCCTGATACTGACATCATGATCAGAGACTGGGATGACCTTAAGGTCGCGTTTGTTGATAGTTATTTCTATGTGACATGACTGTTAGATAGAGGATCAGGTTCAACGCACAATCGTTGACCGCTTGGGATAGGAAAGACAGTTACTAGACGTTTGGGCTCCTCTGCACACGCTTATATATGTATATGTACTATTTTTGTAGTGATCCTGTATCTAGAGTAGTTGTATCACCCGTGTAACTCTTTGCCCGGAGCTGCGGTACATCCCGCGTGTTTTCGTGTCCGGAGCTACGGTTTTATTTTGGACAGCCCACGCGTCGAACATTGTCTTCAAACTGTGTCTCACTTAGTTGGTTATGCTAGACTACACCGTCGTTGTACTTTTACTTTCTGTTATACTTTGGCATATTGTATTTTGTACCTTGTTATGTCCCTCTGAGGACCTGGTCCCCTGCCAGTTTTCCAGCATAGAGGATTATGGAGCATTTGGAGTTGCTGATGGAGATGCATGTGTTGCGGGCATTGTACCAGGTACTCACATCATATCTACCGGTATTATGATTATTTTATATTAATTATTCATCTGTTGTTGTAGCCTAGTTTTTATAGACTCATATTTTTTCTCGAGTCTATTCGAGTTGATGTGTTATTGGACAGCCAACTTTAGCACATGCACCTCTTTCTTGTATATTTCTGTTCATTGTGGATTGAGACATAGATGTTTACATTTATGGGATTTTAGATAGTGCCCTTTATTATACAGCTTATACGTATTCGGGTCAGACCAGAGTCTGATTGATTGCGTAGCTGGCATATCACGTATTCCTGGTCCTATGTACAGCGGAAGGTTTCCCTAATGACTGATCAACCCATGGAACTATGGTTTGCTTACTTCTGTATGTTATGTTCTTACCGAGAACCCTTCAGATAGGGTATCTCCATGTGTGACTATATTTGTTTATAATTTCATCATTGACCGGGTTATTATGGGACTGGGGCATGACATGTTTTTGTAGTGGCCCATGCAGGTCCGATTTAAATTATCTTGGTCACCTGACTGTGCCAAGCGAGCCTGTAAATTAGGAATAGATATTATAATTTATTGATGTATTGGATCTCAATCCATAATCGATTTTAAATACTCACTTTGATTATGATTATCGCCCTTGGACTTCCAAATTATATTCGTTCAATTTTCGTTAATATCGTTATCATTGTTTCTCATCTCCTATTATTTTGGAAAAATGAATGCTCTAGCCTGATGGTTCCCTCCAGAAGAAGATCGTAGTCCAGACTACAGAAGACAGAATTCTTATACTATTCTCTGAGAAGATTGTTACCCTTAGTAAGATAGATTGATAGGTTCTTTTTAGATTCTAGATCTAGTATGGAAGGCTAGCAAGAGAATGGGTCCCAGTAGTACCCTATCCGTACTTGAGATAGCAGTGATCTTGGAAGTACTAGGAGTTGGAAAGATTGATGATCATAACCCTCTAGGATAATTTATGGAAGTGCATAGCCGATGTTAGAAATTAGTTGTTGTATATAATAGCAATACCAGAAACGATGTTATGAGATAGAGGAGATAGAATTTTAGGCTCTCACCAGGAAGATGATGATCTGATTATGAGCTAGAGAAGATAGAATTTTAGGCTCTCACCAGGAAGATGATGATCTGATGCCAGAAATTCTAGCATGTACTTGGGTGATACCATTAATTTGAATTGCACTATGTGACCCAGAGCAATAAATAACGGAAAGAAGAAATTTGAGGAATAAAATTTTAGGGAAAACTTTGAGGAGAAGAGAAATTATACATTAGGCAAGGAAGAAATTTTCTCTTGGAGGATTAGTGTTGTAAACAGAACGGGAGAATTTATTTTGAGGTTAAGTATAGACTATGACATCATCCTAGCATAAGTTGGTTGAGCCAATACCACGCGACGCTAGAATTGTCGACGTGGTTATACTATATTTAGACCACCAGATTACCCTGAGTATGAGTTTCTTCGGGGAACCCAGGAGCATGGGGCCCATCTACCTTAGGGGCACACAATGCAAAAGGTGAACCAGTGTACCCCTGCATTATATCGAGTTTGAGGATGTATTTTTAGATAATCTTCCAGGCCTGCCACCTGACAGAAAGATAGAGTTTGCTATAGAGTTGACTCCAAGAGCCGAGCCAGTTATTTTCTCGTCTTCAGACTAGCACCGATAGAGTTGGTTGAGTTGAAGGTCCATAGTAGAGGATCTCTTAGACAAGGGTTTCAGTCGGGCTAGTATTTCTCTGTGGGGAGTACCCATCTTATTGTGTCAAAGAAGGACAGGACGGTACGTTTGTGTATTGATTACAGGAATGGTATGGTTGTGTATCGATTACAGGGCGTTTAATGCTGTAACGATAAAGAATAAGTACCCATTATCGCGCATCTATTCATCAGATCAAGGTACGGAGATAGGACATTCCGAAGACGCCTTTCCGGATGAAGTATAGACACTATGAGTTTCTAGTCATGCCGTTTGGTTTAACCAACAAGCCAGCAGTATTTATGAGATTGATGAACAATATTTTCCATCAGTACTTGGATAAGTTCACGGTGGTATTTATTGATGATATCTTCGTATATTCTAAGTAAGAGTCAGAAGGAGCACAAAAGACATCTCAGGATCGTGTTGGAGACGCTGAGGCAGGAGAGGCTATATGCCAAGCTCAGCAAGTGTGAGTTCTTCTTGGATAAAGTACCCTTCCTGGGATTCATAATCACCGGAGATGGACTATCAGTTGACCCGGAGAAGATAGCTGCAGTTGAGACATGGCCTACCCCTACATCAGTTACAGAGGTTAGGAGTTTCCTCGGACTTGCCGGATATTATCGGAGGTTCGTAGAAAATTTCTCGATGATCGCTGCGCCTATGACGCGACTGACACGTAAAGGCGAGGAGTTTATCTGGACAAACGAGTGTCAGACGAATTTTGATGAGATAAAGAAGCGTCTGACATCAGCACCGATTGACACTACCTTCAGGATCAGGAGGATTTGTAGTGTACAGTAATACGTCTGGAAGAGGATTAGGATGTGTACTGATGCAACACGGCAAAGTGATAGCCTACGCATCGAGACAGCTGAGAGTTCATGAGAAAAACTATCCGACGCACGATCTAGAGCTAGCTGCAGTAATATTTGCACTAAAGCTATGGCGACACTACCTTTATGGAGAGCATGTAGAGATTTATACAGATCACAAAAGTCTGAAGTATGTCTACATGCAGAAGGAGCTCAACATGAGACAGAGGTGCTGGCTAGAATTGATGACAGATTATGATATCGAGTCGCAGTACCACCCTGGCAAGGAGAATGTAGTAGCAGATGCCTTAAGCAGGACGCCCATGGCCTACTTTTTGACGACTCAGCTGCACTTGCTAGAGGATCTTCAGGAGCTTGGGATAGAGATTGTATTGCCAGGCATGGATGGACAGATGGCCAGTCTCAAGGTTCAGTCTAGATTGGTTAAGAGGATCAAGGCAGCCCTGCCTACAGATACGAGATTTAGATGACAACCGAGATTTGAGACAACATTACTGGTGGCATGGGATGAAGAGAGAGATTACAAGATTCATGGCGAGATGTTTGGTTTGTCAACAAGTCGAGGCTGAACATCAGGGGACTGCAGGACTATTGCAGCCGCTTCCCATTACCGAGTGGAAGTGGGAACACATTACCATTGACTTTGTCACAGGAATCTCGCGGAGCCCTAGCGGGAAGGATGCAGTATGGGTTGTCGTAGACAGACTCACAAGTCTGCATATTTCTTGCCCTACATAGTTGGACAGTCCACGAGGGTATTAGCTGACATGTATATGAGGCAGATAGTATGACTACATGGAGTGCCTGTTAGCATTGTATCAGATTATGATTCCAGATTCATGTCACACATTTGGCAGAGTATGCAGGAGAGTCTAGGAACTCGTCTCAAGTTCAGCACTAAATATTAACAACAGACCGATGGTCAGTCAGAGCGTACGATACAGATACTAGAGGATATGTTGAGAGCGTGCTTGATCTTTCGGAGATTACAGTCGGGCCCAGTTTATCTTACATAGAGCAGCCAGTGGAGATACTCGATCACAATGAGAGAACTTTTAGAGGTTAGACTATTCGACTGGTCAGAGTTGCATGGAAGCATCATTCGCCAGGCGAGTCTACCTGGGAGTACGAGGATTCCATTCGACAGCATTTCCCGTATTTATTTGAGGATCGAGGTACGAATTTATGTACCATATTTGATTACCAGTTTGTTTTTAAATCCTCATAGTTATTATAGCGCTTTACTTTTAATTTCGGGGATAAATTTTTTCTAAGTTGGGAAGGATGTAAACCCCCTCATTTATTTCTATAGATAGTCTAGTTATGGGTTAGAAAATTTTGGTATTGCAGCAGATTTTTGAGGTTTAGAGTAAGGTTACAGATGTCTGATTTTTAATTAAACCCTTGGCGCGCCCTACCGTTGTTGAAATATTCGGAGCCCAATATCAGCCCATAAATTCCAACAGATTGTTGTACTCTTGACTTGATACGCCAATTTAGGCGCTGGATTTTTTGGTCACTCAAAATCATATATCCTTGTGCTCTAAATTAATTGCATAATTTTTCGTAACAAAAATCCATTATTTAATCCCGTATCGCACACCTGTGTCGTTGCCATCAAAATTTGAGACACCCTTAACCCGTTGAGCCGGACCAATTAAAGGGTTCAAGACTGACACCAAGCCTACACCATTCATGACCTTTGTGTCACTCCCAATTGAGATCCCATGTACCCCATTTAATTTAAGAGCACATGACAATTTATTCTAATTAAATTGGGGATACAACTTTGACAAATCCTATTTTAATCCCAATTTAATTCCAATGCCTTTAATTAAGCCCATGCAAAACACACAACACCCCCTCACCCTACAAAACACCAAACACCAATTCCCCCACAATTTTCTCATTATTTCATGTATTTGTGCAAAATACCCAAACTTAAGGGGCTTAATTATAAATGTTGTAACATGTGTCCTAACCTCATTGGTCAAGACCAATGAAGAAGCCTCACCCCTCTTCTTTGACCGGTCAAGCGCCTCCTCTCTCTCTCTCTTCTTTGGATGACAAATTTTTCTCCATGTGAAATCCTCACCACTCATTTGAATTGGGCTCATCCATACCACACAACCCTCACACAACTCCCTATATAATGTCTCTATCACCACACTCTTCCCCATGCTGGCCCTAATCCCCAAAACCTATAGAACCCCACCCCCTCTCTCTCTCCTCCCTCTACATATTTCAACCGAAATATTCTTCTTCTTCCTTTCTTCTTCTCCTTCTTCCTTCCTTCTTCTTCTTCTTCTTCCTTGAAGGAGCCTCACCCGAGCCTGCTGCCACCCCGGCCGAGATCCCCTTAGCCGAGCCACTCCGGTCGACTACCACCGGCCTCTATCCACCGCTCCGGTCAGCTTCCTCCTCATCCGGCCATCCATGACCCGCCCCTACATTCCTGTACCACCCCATGGCGAGCCCGAGCTCTACCCCGGCGAGCTAGCAACCACCCACACCGCCGTTCATCTTCACCATAACCACCCACTTTCCTCCGACCACCGCACATCCCCGTTCCATCATCGCACGTCACCATCACTTCACCTGGCCAGTTCTTCCACACTTCCCTTCGACCACCGCACATCCCCGATTCACCACCCGCTACCACAGCTCCACCACCATTCCCTCCGGTCGAGCTTCTCCATGACCACCATACACCACCACGACAACCTTGAACCACCACCACCCCATGACTACCACCGGCTACAACCTCCTCCCCGCAGCTTCGACAGTACCATCCCCGGCCACTGCCACGAGCAACCCCGCTGTGCCAACTTCGGCCAGCTGCTCTCCCCACTACCGCCGTTGCCACGAGCTTCTCCACATCCGCCACTTCCCACCAGCAACTACCTCAGGCCGAGGTGAACCACTCCCCCTCTCTTTATTTTTGTGTAAATTGTTTAGTGTAACCTAGTTTAGTGTTAATAATTAGGGTTTCTTGTTGTGTTTATGGTTTATGTTCATAGTATATAATGCAAATTAATCGATATAAAATGAGTTAGGGTTTAAGAATAAATGGATCTTTGTTTAGGGTTATATTTGTATTTTGAATTTTGATGATAAAATGCATGGTTAGTAATTAGGGTTTGTAAATGCTAGGTTTGAGATGTTAGGGTAATTCATTTAATTTATACCTATTGATTATTGTTGTTGAGCAGATTAAATTATTGCAAAATAATACTATGATCTATCATCGAGGGACAGGTGATTTATTATGAAATGATGTGTGGTATCAAACTATTAATCGGTGATTGGGGACTGATAATTAATGATGGGTTTAATTGAAGAGTAGTACTTATTATGAATTGGTAATAAAGATATAAAATGGAAGGTTTAATAAATATTAATTGTTTATTTTGAGGATGACAGTAAATGTACATGTTAATGTCGATGCAGACCAAGGTAAAATTTGAGGAATAATCATGCATGAAATACCAATGAACACTGTGATGAATATAGTAAAATTGAGGATAGTTTGATGATATTGCACAGATTATTAATTTGATTTAATATAACGTACCATTAGTCAACCTTGGTCAACCCTCTAGCGTCGTGTCCCTGTGAGTTATAGCTGAGTTTGAGCATATGTTTAGACGTGTGTCACATCCCTGTTTGCCACATGATAGTTTATTGATTGAGTTTGTATCTCGTCTCTAGGTACTACGAGACCTGTGGACTTGGACGTGGTACCGGATCCCCGTCATCAGCAGCCAGACGCAGCCAAGTGTACCTTGCCACCCTGTATTTCAGTTACCAGATATTTATTATTTTATTATATGCATTGTGCGCGAGTTTGATTAGAATCGTTACTCCGTGTCCGGGTCAAAACTGGGTGAAGATGTTCGTCAGTAATGTCTGGTAACGAGTGTTAGATGTTCGCAATATCTTGATGTACGTACCTATGTATATCATAACCCTTGGATACGTCCATACACTGTTATCGTGCCAGATTTTATGTATCCTGATACTGACATCATGATCAGAGACTGGGACGACCTTAGGGTCGCGTCTGTTGATAGTTATTTCTGTGTGACGTGACTGTTAGATAGAGGATCAGGTTTAACGCACAATCGTTGACCGCTTGGGATGGGGAAGACAGTTATTAGACGTTTGTGCTCCTCTGTACGCGCTTATATATGTATATGTACTATTTCTGTAGTGATCCTGTATCTAGAGTAGTTGTATCACCCGTGTGACTCTTTGCCCGGAGCTGCGGTATGTCCCGTGTGTTTCCGTATCTGGAGCTACGGTTATATTTTGGACAGCCCACGCGTCGAACATTGTCTTCAAACGGTGTCTCACTTAGTTGGTTATGCTAGACTACACCGTCGTTGTACTTGTACTTTTTATTGTACTTTGGCATGCTATATTTTGTACCTTGTTACGTCCCTCTTAGGACCTGGTCCCCTGCAAGTTTTGCAGCATAGACGATTACGGAGCATTTGGAGTTACTGATAGAGTTGCATATCTTGCGGGCATTGTACCAGGTACTCATATCATATCTACCAGCATTATGGTTATTTTATATTAATTATTCATCTGTTGTTGTAGCCTAGTTTTTATAGACTCATATTTCTTCTCGAGTCTATTCGAGTTGGTATGTTATTGGGCGGCCGACTTTAGCACATACAACTCTTTCTTGTATATTTTTTTTCATTGTGGATTGAGACATAGATGTTTACATTTACGGGATTTTAGATAGTGCCCTTTATTATACAGCTTATACGTATTCGAGTCAGACCAGAGTCTGGTCGATTACGTAGCTGGCATATCGCATATTCCTGGTCCTATGTATTTTGGGACTTGGGTGTGACAAGATCTATGGATGACAGGCGTAAGGACACTGCTAGATGGTAACGCTCATCACTGGTGGGAATCAATGGAGCACCAGTTGGGTACGTATCAGACTTGGGAATAATTCTTGTACTGCTTTGAGAGGAAGTACTTCCCGGACACTGTAAGGGATGTGTTGTATGATCAGTTCCTTTATTTGGAGCAGAGGAACAAGACAGTTGATGAGTATGATGCAGAGTTTAGTCGCCTTAGTAAATATGGTGCTGCCCTGATACCGAATGACTTGGAGAAGGCTAAGAGATTCCACCGCGGGCTGACTCAGGAGCTCCATCATTACACTAGCTCACAGTCCCGGATCTCTTATGCTGAATTATTGACAGAAGTAGGATTTCAAGAGTCCATCAGCAAGGAAAAGGGAGGTCAACTGAAGACACAGCAAGGACCAGCAAGGACACAGCAAGGAGGGCCAATCAGACGTCCTTTGGCACAGCAGCAGAAGCAGCACAGAGCAGGACGTTACCAGATTCTGGAGAAGCCCCAATGTAATTATTGTGGGAGACGCGGACATATTATGGGAGACTGTCGGAACCGCTTAGGACAATATATGAGGTATGGTTCCGGACTGCATAGGGTGAGAGACTGTCCAATATAGCAGACATTGGCGCCTCTACCGCTAACACAGAGGCTAGCACTTCCAGCACCGAAGCCAGTTCAGCAGATGACTAGACCAGGAGCACCTCGACCTCCAGCAGCCGGAGGATTTCAGCGAGGATTACCGCTACCTACTCAGGAGGATTAATTCACGAGGGCCAGTCAGGGACTACCACAGAGGAATGGACAAGCTTTTGCAATAGAAGTGGATGACATGGAACAGAAGATTGATGTTATAGCAGGTATTACTCTTGTTTTTACTTTTCCTGCTGTGATATTATTTTATATGGGAGCCACCCACTCGTTCATATCTTCTAGTTTTATTGCCAAACACAAGATTGCCACTACACCTTTACCTAGTTATGTTAGAATTCTCACCGGAGGAGAAGTTGTACCTGTTAGTCGGATTTATAGATCTTGTCCTGTAGTGATTCATGGCAGAGAGATGAGTGCCCGACTCTTAGTCCTTCCTATGCCAACTTTTGATATTGTGCTTGGAATGGACTTGCTAAGCAAGTATCACGCTTTCTTCGACTGTTTTGGAGGAAGCATTCTTTTTAAAGTACCAGGCCAGCCTGAACTTGAGTTTACACGAGGATCCACAGAAGCCATTGATGGTGTTCAGCTTGCAATAAACGACGTTATCTATCACCCCATCATTTTAGAGTTTTAAGACGTATTTCCAGAAGAACTGCCAGGACTACCACCAGACAGAGACGTAGAATTCTCAATTAAATTAACACCAGGAGCAACACCCATAGCGTCGCATGTTTATAGATTGGCGAAGAAGGAGATGGATGAGCTGAAGACACAGTTGAAAGAACTAGAAGAGAAAGATTTATCCGATTGAGTGCATCACCCTGGGGAGCACCAGTATTGTTTGTACTAAAGAAGGATTGATCAGTGCGTATGTACATTGACTACAGATCTTTGAATAAAGTGACTGTGAAGAATAAATATCCATTGCCATGCATTGATGACTTATTTGATCAGCTTAGTGGAGCTAAGGTGTTCTTGAAGATATACATGAGATCGAGATATCACCATGTGAAGGTACGGAAGCAGGACATCCCGAAGACCGCATTCAGGACAAGATATGGATACTACGAGTTTCTGGTCATGCCATTTGGGTTGACCAATGCTCCAGCTATATTTATGGACTTAATGAATTGAGTATTCCATCAGTATTTGGACCAGTTCGTGGTCATCTCCATAAATGACATACTTGTCTATTCGAAGAGCCACGAGGAGCACGAGAAGCACCTGCGGATTATTTTAGAGATCTTGAGGAGAGAGCAGTTATATGCGAAGCTCAGTAAATATGAGTTCTTCTTGCACAGAGTCTTATTTCTTGGGTATGTCGTTACGGAAGATGGTATTTCTGTTGATCTAGAGAAAATATTGGCAGTCGAGACATGGCCCGTTCCTAAATCAACATCAGAGGTGAGGAGTTTCCTTGGACTTGCAGGATATTATCGACGATTTGTGGAGAACTTCTCAAGGATAGAAGCACCTATGACTCGGTTGACGTGCAAGGATCAAGAGTTCGTATGGACCGACGAGTGTCAAGCCACTTTTTAGGAGTTGAAGAAGCGCCAGACCACAGCACCAGTATTGACTATTCCATCAGGATTAGGAGGTTATATGATTTACAGTGACACATCAGAAAAAGGCTTGGGATGCATGTTGATGCAGCATGGCAAGGTGATTGTATATGTATCTAGGCAGTTACGAGTACATGAAAAGAATTATCTGACTCATGACTTGGAACTTGCAGCCGTTGTTTTTATTCTAAAGCTATGGAGATATTACTTATATAGGGAACGAGTGGAGATCTATATAGACCACAAAAGCCTCAAGTATGTCTTCACGCAAAAGGAGTTAAATATGAGGCAACGTCGGTAGCTTGAGTTGATAAAGGATTTTGAGATAGAGCTACATTATCACCCAGGCAAGGCTAACGTTGTAGTAGACTCGTTAAGGCAGAAACCAGCAGCTTAATTCCTGACAACACAGAGGAAATTATTGGAGGACTTGCAAGAACTTGGCATAGAAATGGTATTACCCGGAGCAGATGGGACATTAGCCAACTTGCAAGTACAGTCATCACTAGTAGAGAGGATCAAGGCAGCTTTGCCTACGGACGCTAGATTCAGGAGATTGAAAGAAAGGACAGAGACCGGAGAGCAGACGGGATTACGCATTCATGATGACGGGATATTACGATGTGGTAATCGTCTTTATGTTCCCAATGGAGAGATTCGACAAGAGCTGTTGGAAGAAGCTCATAGCTCGATATATTTTATTCATCCTAGAGGCACGAAGATGTACTGTGACTTACGACAGCACTTTTGGTGGCATAGGATGAATAGAGAGATAGCTCACTTTGTAGTCAAATGTCTAGTATTTCAGCAAGTAAAGGCGGAGCATCAGAGAATAGCAGGATTATTGCAACTACTTTTGATGCTTGAGTGGAAGTGGGAGGACATCACTATGGACTTCGTCACGGGTTTTCCCAAGAGTCCAAGTGGGAGAGATACAGTATGGGTAATAGTAGATCGACTCACCAAGTTAGCCCATTTCTTGCCTTTTAGAGTTGGCCAGTCTACAGAAGCTTTGGCTGACTTATACATGAGTTAAATCGTGAGATTGCACGGCATACCAGTCAGAATTATATCAGACAGGGATTCGTATTTTACAACACACTTTTGGAGAAGCATACAAGAGAGTCTTGGGACTCGTCTAAAGTTTAGTACATCTTATCACTCGCAGACAGATAGACAGTCCGAACGTACTATTCATACACTAGAGGATATGTTGAGGGCTTGTATGTTAGACTTTGGAGGATCATGGAAGGACCACCTACATCTTGTGAAGTTCTCTTACAACCATAGCTATCAAACGAGCATCCAGATGGCTCCGTTTGAAGCATTGTATGAAAGAAAGTGTAGGTCTCCCGTGTGTTGGAGTGACGTGGGAGAACGTCAGATTCTGGGACCAGAGTTGGTAGTCAACACCGTTGAGACAGTAAAAAAGATACAAGGGCACTTGCGAGCAGCACAAGACAGGCAGAAGCAGTAGGCAGACCTTCATCGTCGTCCCTTGGAGTTTAAAGAGGGCGATCATGTCTTCTTGAGGATATTACCTACTAGAGGCACTATTCGATTCGGAGGGCGAGGCAAGTTGAGTCCAAGGTATATTGGACCATTTTACGCGCTAGAGAGAGTGGAAGAAGTAGCATATCGACTTGCGCTACCACCTTCACTCGAGGGAGTACATGATGTATTATATGTGTCACAACTTAGGCGATATATGGCAGATAGCAGTCATGTTCTCGACCATTCCGAGATCACCATTGGGCCAAACTTGTCATACCAAGAGCAACCCGTGGAAATCATTGATCGTCGAGAGAAAGTGTTGAGGAACCAGTCTATTCCCTTGGTCCGCGTGGCATGGAAGCATGGCGCGCCACGAGAATCCACATGGGAGAGCGAAGACGACATGCACAAGCATTTTCCATATCTATTCCTAGACCAAGATATGAATTTACTTTATTATTTTCTACCTTATACCATCCTTGATTTTCTATCGTAGCTTAGTTTTAATTTTGAGGTCAAAATTTTATAAGTTGGGTAGAATATAAAACCTCTAATTTTAAAACCATATTAACTATTTAATTAAATATTTAATTTATTTATAATTTATTGAATTTTTATTTCTAGGTAAATATGCATTTAGAGATTTATGGAGCAATTATTATTTTACCTTAATTTATTTCATGTAGGAGACCTTGTGGACGGTTGATAGATTAATTGTATGCACTAATATAACTTTCTGGATTTTTATGTATATATATGTGTATATATATATATATATATATATATATATACTAGTAATTTATTTAAAGAATAAAAGAAATAAAAGAATAGAAAACAAAAAGGAATCAAAGAAAGGAAAAGAAAAAAGAAAAAGAAATAAAAAATAAAACTAACCTAAATCCTAACACACAGTACCTAAAACCCAAAGACCCTAAACCCTACCCGCTAACCTACCCGGCCCGCTAGAGGATACATAGCAGTTGCTAACCCCGCACGGAAGTCCCCCCCCCCCGCTTCCTCTCTCTCTCTCTCTCTCTCTCTCTCTCTCTCTCTCTCTATATATATATATATATATATATATATATATATATATAAAATATTATAAAACCCTAACCCTAAACCCTTACCATGTCCACGTCAACCCTGAGCGCCACTGCCGACAGAAGATCCACCGCCACCGTTCGCCGGAGCTACCACGCAGCACCGCAAACCGTCGTCCGCGTCAACGCCAGCGCGCGCCGCGACAGCAGATTCATAGCAGTGAAGCCCTGTTCACGCGCTGATTCCCGTTCCATCGCTCGACCAAATTCGACCCCGTCTTCACTGGTATGTTCACGAACTATCCCTCTTCCAACTCTTTGTATTAGTTTACTTCGATCAGCGCGTAACCCTAGATGAAAACCGAGATCAAGTTGGAGGAAAATGACAACTTTTAATCTCAGAAAAACTGTTGTAACCACCCATATTTACGGACTCGTATCTCCCACCACAGAGATCCAAACTTAGAAATTCCTTTTGCTATGTGAAGAACACCTAACTTAGATTATTTTCTGTCAATTACATTATTTTATTTGATACTGTATGCAGAAATAAACTGAGTTAAAATTACAAAAAACCTGTTTTTGAAACTTCAAAATTTGTGATACGGAGTGCGCCCTGCAAAACGGGACCGCCCCGTCGCATACCAATTGTACCGAAAGGCGCGTATGGTATATCCAGACATGTGGGCTTTCGTAGAAACTGATTCGGACGCGTGTGCGCGTCGAAATCAGCCCATATCTACGAAAAGTCCCCATATCGTAACTTTTGCAAAACCCTGCACCATTTATTGTACGCTCGTTAGAATATGACAAAACTTGTGCCACTAGACTCGTGGTATCGTACTGGTCATGTGACCCAATTTTTACGCAATTATGAGATAGTTGACCAAGCCGCCTATTTGTGGGCCCCACGGTTGACTTTTTGGGCAAAATTGTGTTTGGCTCACCGGAATCTAAAATTGGACATACCGTTGAGTTTATAATGACATTTAGAATTGGTTTGACCTATAATTTATCCCATTTTGAGACCTTTACCCCTGGCATACTTTTCGGTGCAAAGTGGGCCACATATGGACCCCGCTTTGACCCGAAATTACCGTTTTGCCCCTGTGTCCAAATTGGATGAAAGGGTAGTGTTTTCTAGCTATCTCGCTAATTCCGGAAATGTTGGTAATATTTATTTCAGCATCCGGAGACGTTTATTCAGAGGCCTTAGCTTCTGATCCAGTATACCTGACATCTGGACGCTTATACTTTACAGATTACTTGCCAGGCAAGTATACCTTGCCATTGTACTTTAATTTATATTTCATATGTTGCATGCATCTTATTTCTATTTTTTAGTTCATATATTTTAAACTGTTATATAAACTACACGTCCAAGAAAACTTGGGTGCAACGACGGTGACGTCGTATTCTGTTTTTATTATATATATGCATATGGACCTACTCTATGAGACCACCCCATTATCATGAGGCATTCTTATGATTCATTGGCCATGATACTATTCTTACATGAATGTGAGTCACATGTAGGACACGGACTTGCATACTCGGCTGGCCACTGGTACGTATAGGTCGTACGACGGATATGGATAACTACCGATAGAAACTTTGCATCCTAGAAGACCTGGCAGTGATTTAGAGGTATTATCGTGTCATGGATGTGACATGCTTAGAGCATGGGGTGGAGAGAATAACAAGTAAGGCATTTGGACTCCTTTGTACTTTTCTTTCTGTAACCCGTACGCTCCACCGGAGATACATGGCGGTGATGACCCCTACATATTACTGGCGGGCTCTATCATTCAAAAGACGATATGCTTTATAGGCCCATGATTCTTCGAGAGAGTCATGCCAATCCTATTTATGGCCAGATAGCCTACTTGTTGGAAAGTTGTTCTCAAACTGCATTCACATAGATGGTTAGGCGACCCCATTGAATGTTTATTTTTTAGTACTTTATTGGCATGTTTATATGTATCTTGTTATGTCCCTCTGAGGACTTGGTCCCTTTCCAGATATAGACGGGCAGGAGTATCCACAGGAGTATGGACCCGGACCTGACGCTTCTTACCAGACTGAGGAGGTCTTATCTTCAGAGTATATTTGATCCATCGTAGCTGATGGATATTCTAGTAGCTATTTCTTTTATGGACATTTATCTTATATTAGAGTTAAATATCTTCTCTCTTTTAGTAGTTTTAGTATAGTCGATTTGCAGTGGATTTTTTTCCATCCGACTATCATACTTTGATACTTCATCTTGGAGATTCAGTTATTTATTTCCTATTTGCTTCTTTATTTGTGCTGTAGATGAGATATAGATTGCATGTGACTTATTGACAGTATATTACCACTGGTGGATATGATATTCATGTACAACGTACGTGTGTATATGGTTTCCATATATTAGAGTTCATATATATACAGCTGGCGTGTTACGTATTTCTAGTCCTACGTATTTTGGGACTGGAGCGTGACACGATGTCATCTCAGGTTCAGCTTATCTTGATTTCTTTCCAGCTCATACTTTATTCAATTCTGGTGCTTCTCATAGTTTTGTATCTGTATCTTTTTCTCTTATGCATAGTCTTTAGTCTGAACCGTTAGTGAGGACTTATAATATCACTACCGGGGGTGGCATTATCCTGGTCAGTGATGTTTGCAAGAACCAGAGAGTTTATTTGGGAGGCCGATAGTTGAGCATATGTTTACTCATAATGCTACTTTCGAGTTACGATATATTACTCGGGATGGATTGGTTGAGTATACATCATGCTAGTATCGATTGCCGTGGAGACAGAGTTTTATTTCAGACGCTAGAAGAGCCAGAGTTCGAGTTCGTCAGGGGAGCAGCAGGGCAGAGCTAAGGCAATTTCTGTGGAGCTTTGATAGAAGAGCAGGAGCCGCCACATCCGTTGATTACAGAGTTCATGGATGTCATTTCGAAGGAGTTGTCGGGGTTGACAACGGACAGAGATATAGAATTATCTATAGATTTAGTGCCAGGTGTAGAGCCGACATCTCAGCACGTTTATAAAGGTGGATGAGTTGCAAGACAAGGGCTTTATCTATTCCAGTTCATCACCATGGGGTACTCTGGTACTTTTTGTACCAAAGAAGGATTGGTCGGTACGCATGTGTATCGACTACCGGGCACTTAACAACCTCACTATCAAGAACAAATAACCATTACCTCGGATTGATGACTTGTTTGACCAGTTTAGCGGAGCAAAGGTATTCTCAAAGATAGACTTGAGGTCAGGGTACCACCAGGTGAAAGTAAAGAAGGAAGACATCCCGAAGACAACTTTCAGGACTCGTTATGGGCAGTTTGAGTTCTTGGTGATGCCATTTTGGTTGACCAATGCCCGAGCAGTATTCATGTCAGTACCTGGATCAGTTTGTTGTAGTCTTCATTGATGATATTCTGATATATTCAAAGACCCCAGAGGAGCATGAGCAGCACTTGAGGATAGTTCTATAGACCCTCAAGAAGGAGAAGTTGTATGGCAAGCTATAAAAGTGTGAGTTCTTCCTTGATAAGGTTGAATTCCTCGGGCATGTTATTACAGGAGATAGAATCTCAGTGGATCCGAAGAATATTTTAGCAGTTGAATCGTGGTCTACCCCTAGTTTAGTAGCAAAGATCAGGAGTTTCCTTGGATTGGCGGGCTACTATTGGAGGTTTGTTTAAGACTTTTCCTGACTTGCAGAGCCGATGACTAGACTAATCAGGAAGGACGTAGAGTTCGTCTGGACTGAGGATTATCAGTCATCATTTGAGGAGCTGAAGAAAAGGTTAACTATAGCTCTAATCTTGACATTGCCATCAGGAGCAGGAGGATTTTCCATTAACATTAATGAATCGGGAAATGGTTTGGGTTATGTGTTACAGCAGCACGGGAAGGTGATTGCCTATGCTTCTAGTCAATTACGCCCGCATGAGAAGAACTACCCTACCCATGACTTGGAGTTGGCAGCAGTTAGCTTTGCTCTCAAATTATGAAAATACTACTTGTATGGAGGGAGAGTGGAGATCTTCACAGACCATAAGAGCTTAAAGTATGTGTTTACACAAAAAGAGCTCAATATGAGGCAGCGGTGATGGTTGGAGTTGATGAAAGACTTCGATATTTTTTTATAATACCATCCAGGGAAGGCCAACATAGTCGCGGATGCCTTGAGCAGGTATCTCATGGCTATGTAGTTGACGAGAGACAGACATTTATTGGCCAATCTTGACAGTTTGGGCATTGAGGTACTAGTTTCTAGAGTCACAACACAGATTTGGGGACTTAAGGTACAATCAGAGCTGATGGACCAGCTTAGAGCCGGATAGTATGAGGATGAGTCTCTGTGGAGCATCAGAGCACAAGTCCAGATCGGGTTGGTAAAAGACTTCAGTATCGTCGATGATGGATCATTGCGGCTCGGTACTAGATTGTGTGTACCGAGAGGAGCATTGCGCAAGAAGATTCTACAGGAGGTGCATCGATCAGTACTCTATGCATCCAGGTGCCAACAAGATATATAGAGACATGAGAGAGCATGTATGGTAGTATGGTTTGAAGCGGGAGGTAGCTAGCTTCGTATCCAGATACTTAGTTTGACAGCAGGTAAAGACAGAAAGACAGAGGCTAGGTGGATTGCTTCAGCCTTTACCCATTCCGTAGTGGAAATGGGAGCATGTGACCATGGATTTTGTTTCAGGACTTTCGCGTTCTCCAGGAGGTAAAGATGCAATTTGGGTTATAGTGGACAGGTTGACCAAATTAGCCCATTTTCTGCCATTCAAAGTGGGTACATCTACGGATAAGCTCGCAAAGATGTATATGCGCCTGATTGTTAGATTGCACAGTGTTCTAGTGAATATAGTCTCGGATCGGGATAGTCGCTTCACGTCCTATTTCTAGAGAAGTTTGTAGGCTAGCTTGGGCACTCAGCTCAAGTTCAGTACCGCATATCACCCTCAGAATGACGGACAGTCGGAGAGGAATATTCAGACTCTCGAGGATATGCTACGCACCTATATTTTGGATCATGGAGGTTCTTTGGAGGATCACCTTCACTTGGTAGAGTTTTCATACAACAACAGCTACCAAGCCAGTATCGAGATATCACCATTTGAGGTATTGTATGGACGGAGATGCCGCACTCTGTTATCATGGGATGATGTTGGTGAGAGAGCTTTATTGGGACCAGAGATGGTAGTGGATACAGCCAATAAGGTGAACCTTATCAGGGATAGACTTCGAGTAGCGCAGGACAGGCAGCGGCATTGGGCCGATAACCACCAGAGACCTTTGGAGTTTGAGGTATAGATTTTTTGTTTTCCATTGCTTGTGATTGATTGTTGTTTTGTTAGAATGCTAAGGATGTGTTTTATGCTAGGTTGGCGGTCTGGTTTTCTTGAGGATTTCTCCGACACATGACACAATTTGTTTCGATGGTGGCAGAAAACTTAGTCCGCGAATCATCGGACCTTTCAATATTCTTGAGAGGGTCGGTGCAGTTGCATATAGACTAGACTTACCACCTGTAATAGAGGTAGTGCATAACGTGTTTCATGTGTCACAGCTGAGACGGTACATGGCAGATCCTAGTCATATATTGGATCACTCAAAGATAGAGGGGGGCCCTACTCTTAGCTATCCAGAACAGCTAGTTGAGATTTTGGATTGGAGAGAGAAGGTGCTGAGGAACCAGACAATTTGTTTGGTGCTCTTCACGCGGAAGCATCACTCGCCAGGAGAGAGTACCTGGGAGCGAAAGGCCGAGATGCGCGAGCGATATCCATATCTGTTCTAGACGTGGGGTATAATTCCTTCGTGTATTGTATTGTTCGAGCCTGTGGTGCTTGTCTATAGTTTTGCTAGTATTTATGTGGCAAAGGATACTAATTTTCTATTCGCCTTGGCAGTCATGTGCTATGTGGTCCACGTGACAACACTTGAAGCATTTCCCTTTGTCACACCCCAGTCCTAAATACGTAGGACCAAGTATACGCAACCATGCCAACATATATGTATACGGGGCTACTCTAATATATGGAACCTACAAATACACACGTACACTATAATATGATTATATCTCATAGCAAATATATCAAAGTCAAGGGTACACTATATTTCATCCAAAGATATAAAGAAAATAATAATCAAAAGGATCAAGTATGAAATAGTCAAAGAATTAATAGTCCAGTGGAGACAAATACACTACCAAACGACTATATCAAAACTAAAATGAAGCTGGAGTCCGACCTCCAAAATAAATAAAATAGTAAAAACAAAGTATCACTAAAGGATCCATCAACTAGAAGAAATAAAATGAGCTAAGAGTACAAGACCTCATCGATAAGTGAATGAAGAGTCAGGTCATAGTCCATACTCTCGAGGATAGATCTGATCGTCTACACCTAGGAAGGAACCAGGTTCATAGAGGAACGTAGCAAGATATATAATAACATGCCAAAATCATATTGCAGTAAACAAATATAACGTCTCCTAACCGTCTACGTGAATGTAGTTGAGGACAACATTCTATGCGGGGGCTCCCCTAACAAAAATAATACACTGTGCACTAGAGGAAAGTAAATAAATAGTAGCCCCTACGCTAATAGTTATCCTTCCCACCCCATGAGATTATCTAAGTTATACCCACCACTCGTCCAACTTGTAACTTCTATGGCCTCTAATATGATATAGTAATAGTAGTTACATCCTAACTGTCGCACGTCCCATACGTACCGTTGGCCAGTCAAATATGTAAGTTCATATCCTATATGAAAATCATAAATTGTGTCAAGGAAGTGTCATGGCTAAAGGAGATATAAGTATACCACATAATTATGGTATGGTCTCATAACTCTAGGTCAATATACATAGTAAAAGAAAAGATAATGGACGATGCATTCAACCATTGCACCCAAGTCTATCTTCGACAAGCAATTTAAGAGCACAAATCAATAAAGAAATAAATGACATAAATGTAACATTCTAAAATAATTATAAATAAACAGTAATCATGGCAAGGTATTCTTACTTGGAAGTGGTTTGGTCATGAAATAATGTTCAGATGACAAAAAAAGAAAAGCAGAAGATATGAAAGTGGAACATATGCCTCCATTTGTTGAAATAAATATCACCAGCATTTTCAGAATGGGTGAGATAGTTAAAAAAGCCTACCCATATCTCCAATTTGGACACATGAGCAAAAATGGTTATTTTTGGTCAAAGTAGGGTATATATTTGGCCTACTATGTATCGAAAATTGTGACAGAACTAAAGGTCTCGAAGTTTACCATATTATAGGACAAATTTGCCTGTCAAACCAAATTGTGGGGCCTGCAAAATGGTTATTCTCCGACTGTCTCTGAATCGAAAGAAACTTGAGTCATAAGACAAGTCAAACACTGCTAGTACAATAATGCAAGTTTTATCACGATACGATGAACGAATACAAAGTAATTGGGTAATTTGCAAAAGCATCGATACAAGAACTTTTGATGGATGCAGATCATATTTGTCGTGCACAAGCTACCAATTTTAATCCCGTTAAAGCCCACACGTCAAAAAATATTGTACGCGCCTTTTGGTACAATTTGTAACCCGACGAGGTGGTCCGATTTGTCGAGACCAACTCCGTATCAAAGTTTTTTTCTAGTTTGAAATAATTATTTTTCTTAGTTTTTATACTAGAATTTATAACAGATTTAATAGGAATTATTTCAACTAATTACATAGTTTTTTAATCCTGGTTATTGTCATGCCCAGAACCAGAATACTGCTGAGCGGGGGCAAACAAAGCCAGCGACGTATACCAGAGTACTCCAGTACCCCGAGATAAGGCCATAATTGTAAATATATATGAAGGGTTAATACTACAAGCCATCAGTCAACCTAGGTCAAGCAATCCTAGTATCTCAATCACAAGCAGGAACCTACAATATATAAGATATATGATCATCAGAAGAAAGATAGTAAAGTATCGTAAACCAAATATACATAGATGATCATGAAGCTAGCAATACAAAATAAAGAACTAACAAGAGTAATAGTCATATATTATTAGCTCTAGCCATGGTCTAGAATATGCTAGTCATATATGCCCTGTGGGCGATGTATCAAGTATGAAATATGATCTAAACAAGTGCTCAGGCTAAACGACACAAAAGAATATGTACAATAAGTGGAAGAACAAAATAGAAACTTACTCAATCGGTCTGGTGCTCATGGTGGTTACCATCAACGGGAAGGCACGAAAGATCCTCTTGCTCTGCTGTAGGATCTGGCCAAGCAAAACAGTGGGGTAAGACCCCAAATAACAAGTACCACAAAGGAGGCCAAAACTATGAACTAAAGCCAGTATACAATACAACTACAACATACTAAGCAATATATAAACACCAGAATATAAGAGCACCGTAAAACATAAAAATAAACTGCTAATATAAAGGCACTATGAAATATGGAAGTAAACTACTATTGTAAAGTAAAACTGAGCACATGAACATATACACGTCATGTCCAGTAAAGGTGGCATGCACAGGATCACGAAAAGGTAAAAGCAAAAAGCATAAAAATGGTAATAACCAGTTAAAAGAGTAAACACGTAGGTGACAACAATCATGAAAATAAAAAGATAAGTTGGCAAGCAACAAGAAGATATGGAAACTTCTCAAAATAGGAACCGTAACCCGTAAACCAAACAAGGACTAAGATTATGATTATTTTTTGAGTCGAACCTAGTCTCTCGTTACTTACCGGAACGTAACCATGCGAGAAAATAAAAGACACTAGACAAGCAATAGTAGCAATCAATAAAGCACGACTAAGCAATGTGTCATGCCCCAATCCCAAAATATGTAGGACTAGGAATACGTAACATGCCAACTACACATTCGACCAGACTTTGTTCTGACTCGAATATGTATAAGCTGTATAATATGGGTAACTATGTAAGAATACTGAAAATATCTATGTCACAATTCACATAAAGAACAAAATATCAAGAATGAACTACATGTACTAAAGTCGGTCGCCTAGTAACACATAAGCTTGAATAGACTCGAGAAAGAAATATGAGTCTATAAAAACTAGGCTACATCAGCAGATGAATGAACAATATGAATAAATAACCATAACTCCGTTATAAATAATATAAGTACCTGGCAACAATGCCAGTATGTCACCCTCATATTTTCATTTAAGGGTAGTTTGGTAATTGACATGGGTATTTTAAATTTAGGATTTATTTGTATTTAAATATTGTGCATGTGTGAATATTTAATTATTATATTATTTATTGATTTTTAGTTATAGATTTATTTTAAACTTATGTATTGGACCTAACCAATTTATTAGTTGCATGAACCCAACATTTCATATTAGTTAAGATTGAGTCCAAGAATTAGACCTATGGATTAGGAGGTTGGATTAATTACTGAAACCATTAGACTAGAACCTTCCCTCCTTAATTAATTTTTTCATGAGAGGCCTCAAGGGATAAATAGGACATTTCACATTGCTTGAGGGAGAGGACTAGGGCCGGCCATTAGGGGAGGAGAGAGTGTGTCTCTCTTATTTTATTTTCCATTGCATTTAGATCTATTTTCCCTCTTTCAAATTTTCTTGATTCTCTCATCAATTCTCCATCAATTTCTTCACAATTTTCTTCCCTAATTCTCAATTGAGGCTACTACAATAAGGATCTACATAAAGCAAGCAAGGAGCAACAAGAAGGAGACCAAGATCTACAAGGAGAGGAGCTACATTTTAATTTAAGGATTTTTATTGGGAATCCATCTCCCAATAGGTATATTTTAGTTTTTCCTCTTCTAGTAGACTCTAAATCTAAGATTTAACCATGAAAAACTAACCCACATGTATAGGCTACCAATAGGAATTGGTTTTAGGTTCATAGGAGACCTATAGTGGAAGTTATGTGCATTTTGGTGTCAATTTTAGAAGAATTTTGAGATTGACATATGTGGTGTTTGTCATTTGGTCAAATAGATTAATATAACACATGATTGATTGTTTGTGGCTAGTGACGTATCCCCAATTGGGTACGTGTAGGTTGTATCTCGTCAATTTGATGATACAGATTGATTTTGGAGGTTATCCTCCGACACAGGGACTTGTGCATATCATATCTTGACACTGATATTTAGTTGATCTAATTATTATACGTATTGTTCATATTTAGTGTATTAGACTTGTTCGTGTCCTCCGGGATGCGTTTGATTGTGTGGTGGAGCTGTATTGCAAGCGTATCATAGAATAAGTGTGATACGGGTGCGGTGCACTCCATGTGTTTGGTTTTTGGCCCTCATTTCTATATGTGCTTGTGTATATATATAAATGATATATTAGTTGGTATATATATACATATAAGTATGTTTTATGATATTAGATATATGTGCTAGCTAAGTGTACATAGATATATATATATATATATCTATATGTATTTATGTGTGAGTATTTATATGTGTAAGTGTATATATATATATATATATGTATGTATGTATATGTGTGAAAGTTTATATATATATATATATATATATATATAGTAGAGAGGGTGTATTTATATATATAGAGAGAGAGATGGATATATACATAGAGGTATGTATATGTGTTTGTGTGTTTGTGTGAACTATGTGTGTGCATTGTGTTATGTGTGAGTGAGTGTGTGCCAGTGAGTGTAGGAGAGCAGATGTATCACTGCACAGTGCAACACTTAAATATCAGCAACAGTCAGTTCAGTGCAGCTCCTGCACAGAGAGTTGGCAGTTAGTGTGCACTTAATGCACAACATCATTTCAGCACAATGAACAGCTCTTGCACAGTCAACTAATGGCAGTTTCAACTAGAGGTAAGAGCAGTCAGTGCTAGTACAGCCAATGCAGAGGAGTGCTCTAGCACACAGGCCTAGTGGTAGTGAGCAGAATACTCATTAAAGTTGTAGCCAACTGCATTAATGTAGTCGGGCACTACAGTCACTACAAAGCACACCAGCAGGGAGGAGTTTCAATTCTGCACATAATAACGTGTGTACTGAGACTGCAAGCAGTGACAGTAAGGGATCGAGCCAACTGCAGGAGCTCAGGCATCGTGCAGCACCATCTGTAGTTCAGTCAACTGGAGACCATTGTTGTGCACAGCCAACTACACAGCCAAAGTGCAGCAGTATGCACGAGATCGTGCACACTAGGACAGTAGCAGTGAGCAGCAAAGAGCATCAGCTGCAGTTCAATGTACATCTCGAGCACAGTACCTACAAGGTGTCAGTTTCAGTATCAATAACATGCAGGTAACAGTATCAGCAAGGTTGGGTAGTGTTTGGGTTAGCTTTGCGTTGAGTAGTTGGTTTAGTTAGTTGGTTAGTTTATTGATTAGTTTATAGTTAACTGTATACATATCTATGTATGTAAGTTAGCTAAGTAACTATGTACTAGTAGATGTATGTTAATAGTTAGCTATATTAACTATATGTAGATAGGTATGTATTATATTATAGTTAGTTTCTATAATGGTATTGATATATATTATAGTGTTAGCATATACTAGCATATAGAGTATTGGGGGTTTTACATATGTATTAACTATAATGTTGAGGTTTGGATTTACCTTGGGATACAAAGGTAATACCAAGGTTTTGGGTTGATACTCAAGGTATTGGGTTTGAGTATCGGGATAGGTGTGAGGTAGCATGATACGCATTGGTGCAAGGCCAAGGTATTATATTTTCATTTGATTAGTTAAGTATTATGTATATTGACTTGTATATATATATATATATCTAAACTATTATTTTTATATATTGAAACTTGAGTCTCTACGGATAAGGTTTTTTGAGTGTTTCATAGTATCATAGATTAGCTAGTATAGCTTAGTATCATAGTGTATTGACCTAGTATCTTAGTGTTAGACTCTTACAATCTAGATTTAGTCGGTTTGACTTAGATATGGCTTATTGACCTAGAATTGCTTCCACTAACTTATTTTCATTTTTGAACCTTGTATTGATGCAATATACCATATATAGGTTGTGTGACACCAGCTTGGGCATCGAGAAACACACCTTGCTCAGGACTTCAGGCGAGTACATTTCTCTGATAGTTTTTAATTCATAATAGTACATTATGCATGTTCTAGAATTGTATACTTGATTCCGATACAGTAATTTCACGGACTCGTACTACTTGGATCCCGTCAGGAGATGTTATCCCCTACCATGTTTAGCGGGTACTCGTGTACATGTATTTCATCGTGTATATTGGATATTGATTTATATTTCATATTCACACACTGCTTGTGCTTAGTGTGCTTATTCGTGTACACCCACTGCTCGTGTTCAGTGGTCATATTCGTGTTCGTAGCATGTCGTGATTGGATCCATTGGTATTAGTTGGGGATGGGAGAGTAGAAGTTGATTATGTGATCAAAGCCCCATTGTCCATCGTGTATATTCTGATTACATACCATACTTGTAATCGTCTTACCTTATTGATCATGTTCACCCAAATCGATCACATAATGAACTTGTATTCTGAGGCACATTAGTTAGATTGCAGTTATTTCGTCATATTGCTGATATTCATATTGTTGTTCTATATTCTCATACATTACTTGTATACCTATTGTTCAATCATTCATATATTTAGTGATCTTGTATTTTATTTCTATTATCTATTTTATATGCTCGATTATGTTATTAAAACTGCTTTCAGAGGTATGTACTTCGCTCCAATCCTGACAAGATATATTTTTTCAAATGATTGGCTTATAGAGCAGTGTCCCATATTCTACGAGCAGCAGGACGACGTACCTTTAGGGGATACTCCTATAGACCAGTAGGACTTAGTTGTAGAGCCCGAGGAGGTCTAGTTATTTATGTTGGCATGTATTAGACTATATTTGTTGAGATTCACAGTTTGTATATTATTTCAGATTATGGATTGTATCTTGTATATTTTCTTCGCTATTCTATTCGTGCTTTATCTTCCTTAGTTTGTTTTGTGATTGAGATTAGTTATACTTGTGAGATACCATATTGTTCCTCCATTTGGAGTTGAGATGATTGACAGGTACCATATTGTATTATTTGAGATATTAGATAGTAAAAAATGACCCCGACAGCGTTCTACCGCCGATGTTGTGGCGTAGGCTAGGCGTAACCATGTACTCGTTTCCGAATATCCGGGTGTTGGTCGTGACACTGCATGACAAATAATTCACATCAGCAATTCCAAAGGCTCCATAATCGTCTATGCTGTAAAAACTGGCAGGGGACTAGGTCCTCAAAGAGACATAACAAAGTAAAATAAAATAACAAGCCAGAAGTAAATAGCGTAGTGAAACCATAATCCTAGTTAAACTACTGTAACCAAGTATGCGACATACAAATAAGAGTATAGAATCATACCCCGAGCTGGTACTCACGAACTCATCCGTATACTAGAAAGTACCCTAGAGGCTAGTATATATATATATATATATATATATATATATATATATAATCACTTCAGGTTCTACAAAGGGGACCCAAAGTCTAATAAACGAATAGATAAGTAATAAGTAGAATATACCCAGAGCATGATGAAGACTCTCCCCTCCCAATGTAACCTCACGTTTCAATCAAGACACGCAAGATCCTGACCTCTAACTATCAGCACAAGTCATGGTCACTATATATAATGCTATAATATACTCTATGTCATGTATCATGTAAACCTATCTAGAGTTCAATTACCACAAAAATATCGAGAAAGACACTGTCACATGAATAACATGTCAAGTGTCCTATGGTTGGATATGCAAAGAATATATGCACAAATCATGGGTTCGAAAGAATGACTCTCTACAACGACACTCGACTCCGCAGAGGAGGTCGGTACCTGAATCTGGTTCGGACACAGAGTATCATATGTCGGCCCTAGGATAAATAGATACATCAACCAAGCCATATAAATATAATATCTATTATATAATAAATAATTAAGAACCGTAAATATCTTGATAATGTACACTTGTCTGGATCCGGAAGAATGGTATGGCGAAGTCCAAGTAGCGAGCTCGATACGCCACTGCTCCTGAAAAGATTGAATCTGTATGAACGCCTTTGGATGCTGAAAATGATATCACTATCATTTCTAGATAATCAGAAATAGCTAGGATTGACTATCCAAAATTATATTTTGGACACAGGGACAAAATTAAAAGTTTCAGGTGAAAGCGGTGTCCAATTGTGGCCCACTTTGCACCATAAAACTTGTCGGAGATAAAGTTCTCCAAATTTGGTAAAGTTAGTAGTATCTAGGAGACCAGAACGATGATACAAACCCAACAGAATGTCGAAAATAGAATTACGATGAGCCGATCACGAAATCGTCTATCAAGTGGGACCAAGGGGCCCACAAAACGATATTTCGGTCAATATTCTTAGAATCGAACCAAACTTGGGACACAGGACCAGCGTAATGCTGCAAATCCGATGGCATAATTTTTGTTGCGAAATGACGAGCACACACGAAGTAATAGTACAAATTTAGGAAAGGTCGATACGATATTTTTTATGGATATGCATTGATTCCGGTGTGCACGCACGTCCAAATCATGTTCCGCGAAAGCCCACACGTCCGCGTTTACGATACGCGTCTTTCCGTACAATTTATACACTACGAAGTTGCCTCATTTAGCGGGACGTACCTCATTTGGTGAAGTTTTAGGTTTTAGAAAAATAAGTTTTTCTTGGATTTGGAATTTGATTTTACAAAGATTGAAAGCAAATAAAAATAAACTAAAAGATGAGATTTATACTTGGATATGTTGTCGATTAGTCTGTTTAAGTGGATTTTTAATATACTAAATATTTTAGGAGAAAAAGGGTACAAAGTCAGGGATTTGGAAAGGTTTTTCTATGGTTTTGAAACCAATCTTTCGTCTTACTTTCGAGTCGATTTACATGCGATTTAAAACAGTAAAAAGAAATCTAATTAAAAGGACTTACAGAGGGTTATGTTGTGAATCTATTGGAAAAAGCGGTTCAAAAATGATATAAGGGTGGAGAAGAAAGCTCGGCGCAAAGAAGGTTGGTCGAGCACCCTTTTCAAGCGTGGTTGGGCGCACGTGCGGCGTTGCGATAGTCGGCGGGTCGTCGATGGCGGCGAGGTTGGGCAGGGGCGGCCAGGGGTCGGTGGGGTGTTGTTGGAGTTTAGGTTAGGGTTAGGATTTCTTATATATATATATATATATATATATATATATATATATATATATAGTGTAGAGAGGGATGGGAGAGTCGCACAGGTCCTGGGCCGCGGGATGGGTTCTGCACGCCGGGGAAGGGGAAAGGGTAGTTGTAGGTTAGATAGGTTTTTGGTTATTTGTTGTTATTTTATTTTATTTTCTTTCTTTATATTTATAAGTAATTATATATATACATATATCTATGTATCCCTAAAATCCTAAAATTTTAGATAAAATCAGGAAAAATATATTTGTTCATATAATAAATTCTAGAAAATTTTATAATATTTTAAAAACCAATAAAAATACTTTTGTGAAAAATATCTAATTACTAAACAATAAAACGATAATCAAATATTCTTAAAAGGTGATTAATTAAAGACTTTTATTTTCTAATTAACTACGTAAGATCCAAAAATCCAATTATTAAATAATTACAATAATTAAATTATAAATTTTAAAATTAGGGGATTTACAATCTATCCAACTTATGAAAATTTTGTCCTCAAACTTTAAAATAGGCATGACAGCAAAAGGCTAAAATAATTTGCTGCAGAAGAAGGATAATACCACTTGTCGTATCGAATTTCTCGATATAAAATCAAACACGATATAAAGTTAAGGAATAAAAAATTATAGAAAAGAACTTAAGCACGCAAAGTACTTCCTTGATTCTTGAAGGATGGGGAATACCGTTACTAATGGGATCTAGTTTGACGTCATGTTCTAATAGAAATGATACACTTAGTTCTATGCGCTACCCAACTTATAAAAAATAAGTTAGTAGCAAAAAAATTGGTCAAGTTCCTATTTACAAGGGTTATAGAAGGTCAAACTTCAAGAAAGGATATGAGATGATGAGGCTTTTATGACTGTAGTCATGGACTAGTAAAGGAAATCTAGGTACTGCCATAGTATTATTGAGTCAACAACTCTATAAAGGGAGTTTACCAGTTTTCATTGCTCCTAATTAGGTCATGAGTTTACAAGGCAATAGAAAATATCTTAGTTAAATACCACTAGGGTGAGATTGTACAGGGGAATACGTTCATCACATATCATGGATGTCGACGAACAGTTCAACAATAAGTAACAAAAGGTAATATAATTTGTCAGGGTGATTAATATTGTATAGAGAGTACAAGGGGGCTCAATTTAATGCAATATGGTAGTTGGGTTGCTGATGTATAATTTAATTAAATTTCAATGGGATTGAATATTTAGGTATAGATTTTTAGGAGGTATGTCACAAATATTGTGGGTCTATATGGAGCATTGGAGTGTACATTTGGTGGTTATTGCTGGGTCATGAATGAAGTAGATCCAGTTAGGCTCATGAATGTCAAAGTTGTCGGAAGAATTGATTCGATGTTGCGTATTAAAATTGCCCGCAACGGAAAAGAATATTTATGTGTCATTCGTGAGTACAAATGCGTCGTGACTATTGTGTGACTAAACGAAGCATTAAAGTGGTAAGTTTGTGAGTGACAGTCATATTATGGGTGTAGAGTGGCTAGTCTAGGTCATAAGGGTGGAAGTCATTGGAAAGGAAATGATAGTGTTGTGCTCCAAATATCTGAGCCACAACAAGGGTATCAAAAATACAAAATTAAAGTGGTATTTAATTCGTTCGAGATTAAACCTAATTAATACCGAATAAATTCAAATTTATCCTAAAATTCCAAAAATAACCCTATACTAAAACCAGGGATTTATGATCTACCCAACTTATAAAAATTAAGTTGGTATCAAAACTAAAATCATGGTCCTGCTAACAAGATTTTTGGAAGGGCCTATTTCCTAAACGAGGATGCAAGGATTCTAAGGTTTACAGGCCGTGATCAAGATTCTCTAAGGGAACCTAGGTGCCATCATGATGCCTTTGGTCAACAACTCTATTAAAGGAGATCATTACCACTTCAACTCTACTCCTATATAGGTCAGGCTTTCAGCAAGTCAGAAGAAATAACTTGGTCGGGTATAACTAGGGTTAGGGGTACAATTGCTTCGATCGTCGAAATAACTTTGTGGCGAAGAGACAAAGTTGAAAGAATCATGGAAGGAAGTAATTTCAGGCTAAGATATAAAGAATTTTATGATAAGTCTAAGGACCATGATCACAAGGTTGAATAAGGCACGATCAGAAGTTATCTAGAGAATCAAGTCATAGTGACTAGATCAAGGGGATTGGATTAGGAAAGAACTGATACCTATAGTGGGATGGACGTTAACACAAAGTAGTGGTACCAATAAAGGGATTGATTGTGTAATTAGGGCACGACTAGGAAGGAAGTAGGATCTACTCAATTAGCTAATTAGAAAGCTTGTTACTACAAAAAGTAAGAGTCTTACGAATGTAAAACAAGATAGAAATTGTTAATAGGAAAGATAGTAATACAATCAATGAAGTAATACAACAATCCTTAATCTCAATACTATATTCCTATAAAGTATATTCTATGTACCTCACTCATACTTTGACAACTACTTCTAGATATCGGTAATCACTATACAATCCTTACAACTTCGCCTGAATCATATATTCCTAACTTAGTAGGTAAGGATCAAGGCTAAACTAAGGAGGTGCTTACGTCTATAACTCATGTCGTACTATTTACTAAGGACACTCTTCAAGCCACAATTTGGGTTTGCTCATTCCAATACCATTCTAGCCTTCAATTGGAATATCTATTTATCCTCATACAACTTATCCCCTTCTATTACCTATCCCTCTGTACTGTTTATTCATCTAGTTTCTATCATCTAATATCTATCCTGCTCATGGAAGTCCTCTTGGCTAGGCTACTACCCTATAACACAAGCATAAAGTCATGGTCGTCTCCTCTAAGTGATAAATTCTCCAATTCTATGAAATGGTAAGATTTCTTGTACAAGCTTACGTCTAGTCTTAATTCAAGGCTTATCAAACTATTCTATTTCTAATAAGAATATTGACTCATATCTTCTAAAGTCTTCCTTAAGGTTGGTTATATTGGTTTAAGGACCTATAACTAATTCTAAGGTTGAAATAATATTCTCTCAAATAGTAACCTTAATCGTCTCAGTCATTACAAAAATTCTATATCTAACATGACCGATATTTATGAATAGTGATATTTTGAGTCCAATACTAACTGCTGGTGGGAGTTCAAATATCAAGTTGATAAGAGAAAGTTCTCTGCTATGGCTGATACTATGTATAATTCCAAGCTATCCTCTCGTTCTAGTAGTCTACCTAGTACATGCATATAATTACCCATTTTTAACTTAAACAACCATTCCTATAAATTAGTCATCCACCTTGCTTATATCCTATAATAAATGCGTAACTTAAAGTCAATCACGATTGTTCGTTCTTTCGAATAGGAAAGAACAAGAATCAATGATAGGGAGTTCAAGGAAGGTATCATCGAGTACGAGTTTCGAGGTTCAAAGGTGATAAAAGAAATCAAAAGATGGTTCAAATAAATTATGGATTGAGATCCTAACAAACATATCCTAACACGGGCTCGCTCGGTACAATAGCGAAATCAAGATGATTTAATCAGGACCTGCATAGGATACCACAAAAATATGTCATGTCCTAGTCCCAAAATGCGTAGGACTAGGGATACGTAACATGCCAGTTATACATTCGACCAGACTCTGGTCTGACTCGTATACGTATAAGCTGTATAATAAGGGTAACTATCTAAGAATATTGAAAATATCTATGTCACAATCCACATAAAAAAAATATCAAGAATGAACTACATGTGCTAAAGTCGGTCGCCCAGTAACACATAAGCTCGATTAGACTTGAGAAAGAACTATGTGTCTATAAAAACTAGGCTACATCAGCAGATGAATGAACAATATGAATAAATAATCCTAACTTCGGTAGAAATGATATAAGTACCTGGCACCAATGCCCGTATGACAAGCAACACACATTAGCAACTCCAATGGCTCCATAACCGTCGATGTTACAAAAACTGGCAGGGTACCAAGTCCTCAGAGGGACGTAACAAGGTACAAGAAAATAACAAGCCATAAGTAAACAGTGTAATAAAACAATATTCCAGGGTAAACTACTGTAACCAATTATGTGACATGTAAATGAGCGTATAGACTCGTACCCCGGACTGGTACTCACGGACTCATCCGTATGGTAACAGTAACTACGAGGCTCCGTATGGGTGAACCCAGAGAAGGCTAGTATATATATATATATATATATATATATATATATATATATATATATATATATATGTATATATATGTATATATATATATATATATATAATTACTTCATGTTCTGCATTGGATAACCAAAGCCTAATAAACGAATAGATAAGTACTAAGTAGAATATGCCCAGAGCACGATGAAGACTCTTCCCTCCCAATGTAACATCACGTCTCAATCAAGACACGCAAGATCCGGACCTCTAACCATTAGCACAAGTCATGGTCACTATATATAATGCTAGAATATACTCTATGTCATGTATCATGTAAACCTATCCAGAGTTCAATTACCACAAACATGTCAAGAATGACTCTGTCACATGAATAATGTGTCAAGTGTCCTACGGTCGATGTACAAAGAATATATGCACAAATCATCGGTTCAAAAAAATAACTCTCTACTATGACACTCGACTGTGGAGTGGAGGTCAGTGACCGAATGTGGTTCGGAAATAAAGTATCATATGTTGGACCTAGGATAAACAGATACATCAACCAAGCCATATAAATATAATATCTATTACATAATAAATAATTAAGAACCATAAAATCCTTGGCACTTGCGTGGATCCGGGAGAATGGTATAGCGAAGTCTAGATAGCGAGCTCGATAAGCCACTACTACTGATAAGATAGAATCCGCATGAACTCCTTCGATTGCTAAAAATAATATCACCACCATTTTCAGAACAACAAAAATATCTAGGATTGCTATCCATAAGTCCATTTTGGACACAGGAACAAAATTGACAGTTTTAGGTCAAAGCGGTATCCAACCGGGTCCCACTTTGCACCAAAAAACGTATAGATAAAGTTCTCCAAATTTGGCAAACTTAGTATCTAATAGTCCAGAATGACGATACGAATCCAACAAAATATCCAAAATGGAATTCCGGTGAGCCGATCACGAAATCGCCCATCAAGTAGGATAATAGGCCCACGAAACGATGTTTCGGTCAACGTTCTCAGAATCGAACCAAAGTTGGGCCACAGGACCAGCGTAATATTGTGAATCCGATGGTACAAGTTTCATTGCGAAACGACGAGGACACACGAAGTAATAGCATAAATTCGGAAAAGGCCAATACGGAATTTTTTGACGGATACGCGTTGATTCCGGGGTGCACGCACGTCGAAATCATGTTCTACGAAAGCCCACCCATACGCGTTTACTATACATATCTTTTGGTGCAATTTGCACGCGACGAAGTTGCCTCTTTTGGCGGGACGTACCCTGTATCAAAAAGTTTTAGATTTTTAGAAAAAGAAGTTTTTCTTGGATTTGGAATTTGATTTTACAGAGATTGAAAGCAAATAAAAATAAACTAAATGATGAGATTTAAACTTGGAAATGTTGTTAATAAGTCTGTCAAAGTGGATTTTTTATATACTAAATATTTTAAGAGGAAAATGGGTACAAAGTCAGGGATTTGGAAAGGTTTTTCTACAGTTTGAAATCCAATCGTTCGTCTGACTTTTGAGTCGATTTATATGCGATTTAAAACAGTAATAAGAAATCTAATCAAAATTTTTTACAGAGGGTTATGTTGTGAATCAATTGGAACAAGCGGTTCAAAAAATGATTGAACGCAAAGAAGGGTGGTCGAGCAGCCTTTTCCTGCATAGTTGGGCGCGTGTGCAGTGTTGCGATGGCCAACGCGTCATCGACGAGGATGGGCGGGGGCGGCCAGGGGTCAGTAGGGTGGTGTTGGGGTTTAGGTTAGGGTTAGGGTTTCTTATATATATATATATATATATATATATATATATATATATATATATATATATATATATAGTGTAGAGCAGGATGGGAAAGTCGTACGGGTCCTGGGCCGTTGGATGGGTTATGCATGCTGGGGAAGCGGAAAGGGTAGGTATAGGTTACATTGGTTTTTGATTTTTTTTCTTTATTTATATTTATAAGTAATTATATATATACATATATCTATGTTCTGTAAAATCCAAAACTTTTAGATAAAAATCAAGAAAAATATATTTGTTCATATAATAAATTCTAGAAAATTTTATAATATTTTAACAAACATTAAAAATACTTTCATGGAAAATATCTAATTACTAAACAATAAAAAATAATAAAAATATTCTTAAAAGCTAACTAATTAAATACTTTTATTTTCTAATTAACTACTTAAGATCCAATAATTTAATTATTAAATAATTAAATTTTAAATTTTAAAATTAGGGAGGTTTACATAATGTCTACGGTTTGATATCATTAGCTAACTAGGGTTATTACAAAACCTAATTATTAACAAATACAATCTTGAGAATCTCTTTATTGGTCACATGTCCTGTAAACTATCCATGTTAAGTCCAGCCATAACTAAGCTAATAAATATAGTCGACTATCCGGCCTCAAAGCCTGCATCCAAGAAAGTAGCACCACATGACGTTAAGCCTAATACGTCCCGCACGACGGCAAAATAATAATCTTCTACAAAGACATAATGCCCCACAAGGCAGCGAGCTGGAAAAGTGCCACGCACGACGACTAGCAACAAGTCCATAAAGCAAGGTGTCTGGACAACTGGACTGCATGCAACCTAGATATTCTTCCCTTCCAATTATCTAGTTATTCAAGCAAGTTAATCCTTAATTTTTTTTTGGATTCTGGGTGTGACATTTTGGAGAATCCATCCTAGACATGATGCTCCCCGCAGAGATATGCTAGACCAGACTTTGTTTTAATAAACACACGCACAAGGTAAGACAATAGTACAACCAAACGGTTATAGACACTACTTGCATGCGCTATAACAAGGCATACTAGATAATATACTGCTAAAGTATCATGAGTAAACTACTACGAGTCATTGTCACGCATGTAAGGGACAATGAACACGAGTTCAGTACTACGAGTCACTATCATGTATGTCATGTACAATGACCACGAGTGAACTGCTACGAGTCACTATCAAACATGTCATATACAATGAATACGGGTGAACTGCTATGAGTCACTATCACAAGTATAAAGGGTGTAAATCGTCCCCTAACATACGAAATAACCTGGTCAAATGCATCTAGGGTGTAAGTCATCCCCTAGCTATACAAGAGACGGGTCACAAAAATTATGATCAAATGCATCTAGGGTATAAATCTTCCTTAGCTATACAAGAGACGGGTCCCATAACACGGTATAACAAGGTCAAGTCTAGGCATTAGTAGTCATAAGTAAACATACTAAAAGTATATGCACCAAGGTGCCATGCAAGAAAACCAAAGATAACATGATAAAAAATAAAGCACATAAAAAAGAGTATAACATTGGTATACCGTCGGTATATAAGTATACCGTCAGTATGTCGGTCCAGAGATAGCAAAAATACAGCAAGTTTCTGATTCCAATAAATAGGTATACTGTCGGTATACACCAGTATATTATCATGATATTCTAATAATAAACTACCAAGGAAACTGAAAACTGCAGTAAAGAAAAGTTGTTCAAGATTTTGACAAGATGTATTTGCCTCAAGCCAAGCTCCAAGCTCCCACGGAAAATGGAGAGATAATGAAGAAGTGAAGAAAGAAATAAAAGAGAGAGAAGAGAGAAAAATAATTTATATATATATATTAGAGATGATTTAATCGTGACCGTCCGATCTGCCTCATCAGCAATACACGTTACGAGATTAAACCAATCTTGACCACTGAAAACAAAACCAAGAAACTAATGGATAATAGAAAGTATCAAATATTATTGAAGAAAATATCTAACAAAAATATCTCAAAAATATCTCAAAAATATCTTAAAAGTAAAATAAATATATGTTGAATGGTATGCCGCCAGTATGCCGGAGTATACCGCTGATATGCCGGTTAGGTAGCAAAGTTTCAGTTTTAAAAAAATTCTATGATTCCACGAGATTTAATAAAACACAACATATATATAATACAAAATATGTATCCATATATCAATATAGATATTGTGAGACAAGTCTCACATTTATATAGTCTTTAAACTAGAGAAATAAAAAATAAATTTGATTGAACATATTGTGAGAAAACTGCCTTCCAAATCATAGTTTTAAGTTATTTTAAGTTAAAAAAACTGCACAGTTGTAAATATATAAAACTGTGGTTTTCATAATTTTCAAGGGGATTTATGGTATAGGTTTAAATCAGCTTTACTTAATGATTTATAGAAACATAAATTAGATTATATAGTCACTACATAGGATCAATTATATCAGAAATTAATCAAGAACATAAGATCTCCATTCTTGGTAATCGCCGAAGGGTTCTCGACGGTTAGGGTGGTTCATTAGAGTATTGGGGAAAAGTTTGAGATCGCCTCGGCATTCACAAGCCCTCGAGGGCTATGATTATCTATGAAATTTGGAAGAATAGGGCTAGGTTTTCATCTGCGTATTTATAGGAAAATATTTGATTTCTTATTAGGATTTAATTTTGGTTTAGTTTAGTATTAGAGATTAGCAAGAGGATGATTTTGGGAGTTTTATTTTGAATATTACTTAGTTTAAATTTGGTTTGTCATTATCGTGGTTTAAACAGAGGTTTAGGCCTCTATATACTAGGCTCGGGTTTTAGGTTATGTAGGGGTGATAAATAGTGCCACGGGTACTGTTCACCCGTGTATTAATTTTTTCTTTCAATTATCTCTTTATCTTTTCATATATATATATATATATATATATATATATATATATATATATATATATATAATTTCTAATTCTTATTTTCCAATTATACTAATTTATTTTGTTTAATCTAATTAACTATACTTAAACAATAATACTTTTACATATATTTTTATCTCTATTTTCTTTCTTATTTGTTCTATTATTGTTATTATTTTTGTTGTTTTAATTTTTATTATTATTATTTAAATTTTTTTTATTTACACATAAAAATATATATACATATATTATTTATTTATTTTTTATAAAAAATTTATTTATTTCTTTTGTACACCTTTAGTCATACATGGCTATAATTTACATATACTATTATGTATATAAATACTTATTTTATTAAAATTTCTATTATTATGGATATTTAATTTAATGAAACAAAACTTTTAAATTTGAGAGGTTTTATATTTTATCCAACTTATAAGAATTTTGTCCTAGAATATTAAAACTAAACCACGATCTAAGAACAAGAGAATGTGACGCGATATAAAAGTGTCAAGTATGAAGATTGTACTTCAATTCTAGCAAGGATTGAAAAATAGTTTTGAACAAGAGAATGCGATACAAAATCTTAAGGACAATATGATGACATACTACCCAACTTAGAATTTAGTTAATAGTGTAGTTGTCTTATTAAATTTCTATAAAATTATTTCTCAAAATAATTCTTATTAAGGTTTTTAATAGTTTATTTTTCTAAGGAGGTTAGCATTATTATTTTCTTAATCTAAGAAAAATATTTTTATTCTATACTAAACATGACAGGAGAAATAACTTGGTCTAAATTCAAAGGAGCTAAAGTGGCTAGCTGTAACTTCTATTGCACGAAGTGCATGATTATAGAACAAGGTTACAAGCATCATAGGGGACAATAATGAGTAGACCTCAATGAGGGAGGCAATACAATTAGAAGAAGAAAAATATCTACATACTACTAGATTCAGAGGTCATAGCACGATTTGGAAGACAAAGGAAAATTTAATTATCTCATGTCAGCCCCCTTTTCCGACGTACTTTGGTGCATATTGTCCTTGACGCACTTTGACGCATATTGTTTGTTAGCCCGGCCATTGTTTAGACCAAACCCGAGAGTCGTGGAGAGAGTGAGTTTGGTTGGGATGGTGGCATGTGTGGGATGGGTTTGAGTGATTCAATGGTCCATATCTAAAACAAAAACCTATATATTCTTATTCTCTCCCTGCTCATTATTTCCTTTCCATTTTTCTCTCTTAGGTTTTCTCTCTCCCTCCATAGGAAAGTATATCTTGCACAAGTGAAGAACCATGGATTTATGAATGCTTTTAGTTCTTAATATTTTATGTTTATTTCTATCTCATATTGTTGGGACCGAGCACCCCTTCATCTTTAATACTTGTTGTTCTTGATTTTCTTGGTTGGAATTGCATGGACCTGAGTTTGAGGCTATGGGTTCACTTTTGTTTTTCTGGGGTTTAATCTCCCAAAACTTTGTATTTTATAAAACTAATTAGCTCAGAGTATAGAGCACCATATTTTATATAAATTTGCTTTTAACCATGCTTGATTTTGAGTCCAGTTAAGTTTAGTGCTGAAACTTGATACAATACGTATTACAAAATGGCTAACTGGAGAAGAAGAAAAGTGCTTTGTGATGAGTATGCAAGAGAACGTCTTTGGCAAAGAAATACGTATATTTTACTTTGGATGCATTGGTGTGTTGTCCCAACTCTTCGTGCGTACTAATAATACTGCACTCAGTCTCCTAGCAAAAGTGCGTCAGTCACACTCCTTGAGTCAGTGGCATACTTTCGAGAGAAAACCTAGTTGGCGCACTTTGGTACGTATTCAATCGAATTTCTTTCTGGAAAACCAAGAGAAATTGTGCCACAGTCAGTCAATACACTTTCTTCGTATTTAAAAATATGGTGCACTTTTCCAATATTTCGTTAGCCGGCATAATTTTTTTATGTTTGCTCTGCTTGCGCACTTTATTCCCTCTTTGTTTCCTTAGGGACAAAGTTTTAGATGGTTTCTCGATTTCTGTGTTATTGATTTGTGTGCTTCTCGACTGTCGAGCTTTGACCTCAGATTATGTATTTTATCTTTTTGCTAGCGTGCACGCACACTTTATTTGAAAGCACATCTTATTCTTTCCCGCAAACTTTTATCAAGTGAACCGTGTTGGTTAACTTGACAAAACCACCCATTTGTAGCTCATTCACTTTCTTGCAAAAGTGTGCCCACCTTTTTTTCTGTGAGTTTGTGCGCCAGCCTTACTTCTGTGTGTTTATGTGCCAAATTGCTTTGTGAACCTACCATTTCCTGTGCACGTTGGTCCGTTTGCTTCGTTTAACATTTATATTGGTTGAATGATTGTGATGATATGGATGACTTGTATTTCGATCTTGAATGTATATGGACCTAATAACCTAGTTATGACTATATACAAAATTGACTAAGTACCTGACATAAGCCCTATATATGTGGCCCTATATGCACTTGCTATTTTACTTGCTAATTAGATTATTTTTCTTTATCATCATATTATACGTTGGATAGAATAAGAGGCATAGTTCAACTCAGGTGACGTTCTGCAACCACAGTCCTTGTTTTGTTTAAGGGTTATGGATCTGATCTTGAGTTGTTCTCGCACTACTCTTATCCTCATTCATTGATATAATAAAGTGATAAATTAATGTGACCAGTATTAGACTATCTTGTCCTGAATAACTTGCTACCTGATAACTTTTCCATGATCTTGATACTAGAACTTGTTCCTGCCCTGACTATTATATCCGTGCTGATACACTTGATCGCACTGAGAGTGCTACTTGATATATAGTGAGTCATCATGCCACATACTCCTGCTACGTGATATATGTAATTATTTTCATGCACGGATCTAGTAGTTGGACAGTGACTTTAGCCATGGCAAGAGAGTATCGATTGTTGCATCACACTTGTGTGAATTCAGATTTAACTTTCGAGTGATAATATGGGTTTGTATCAAGAGTGCCCATACTTAAGGTACGACATCAAAAAGGAATATTCATGTGACCACGATATGAGATTCTAATTAACCTAGGATTAACTAAGCAACTTAATTGGTATAGCATTGAGAGGGAACGTTATCTTGAGATCGTGCATGTCGAGCCACCCTAAATTAGCTGGGAGTAAAGGCTCGCCACCAGGGATACTGTATATCATCCGCACTAGTGGAGCGTAGTATCTGATCTAAATATAAGACTGAGCCAGTATATTTTCTCTAGAAAGCCAGGAACTGTTACTGATCATTAATTAGCTCATGGCCCTTGCAAGGGACTGGTTCAATTTTTACATATATTCTTGCTCATATATCATTGGTTCAGCCAGCCCTGCTCGATTAATGCATGGTATGTGATACTCATATATTACATTACTGGGATAACATAGAGATCACATACCAATATGTATTGTATGATTGGCTGTTTAAATTGCTTGTAATATGTGCCTAGCCAGGAAAGTAGAATTTTGTGGCGTGATGATTCAACCCATGTCCTTGTTTGGTTGTTGGGTTACGTCGTTGTGTTATGATATTTCATGGACAAAATCGATATTATTTCTTTTATATTGTATCTACGTTTGTGTATTGTGCCTTTTGTTAAGTGGAATTGGGACATAGACTATTGTGGCATCATGGTTCAACTCATGTCCTTATTTCATTATTGGGTTGCGCTGTTGTGTTACGATAGGCTATGGACTAAAACTACAACGTAGAGTTAGTTTAGCTTGACCATAATCAAGGTACGTATTCTATCTTGATGCGATAGAGAACTTCTTGTCCTTGTTTGGCAGAGGGGTGTCGTATCATGTCAAGGATGGGACATATGCCATTGATTGTTGGCTCATGCATCTCATGCTATAAATCTGGTTTTATTTTTTCTTTTTGTTCTTCCTTTGTGGTACTTGCTATTTGGGGTCTGACCCTATTGGTTTTGCATGGCCAGGTTTAGATAAAGCACTTGAGGATCAAGCTTATCCCACCCTCACTAATGGCACGCACCAGAAGGATGATTGATGAGGGTTACGAGTGGGTTCCTTTATTCGTTGATCGCCCTTTGTAAACTATATTATTTTGTGTGTTTTGCCAACCGGCATCTTTTAGCTGTCAAATCTAGACACTAGTTCCTTACATGACTGTATATATTCAGACTGCAACTGACTCACTATTATTTATTCTTTGATCTTGTATCTTGCACATCATTCTGTACCGCTAGATCTTAAAGAATATTCTGATGTGCAGTTTGGGATGCCTTTTTGCTTATTCTAAAATATTCTATATTATTGCTACTTGTTTGAATGATTGAAACATAAAAGTTCTTGACCTTAGGAGATTTGATTTTAGTATCCACCCCGTTGTCTCTAGACAACCATAACACATTGTGGGTTGCTTCAGTATTTCGCAAGGTATGGTTGGATGAGTCATTATTCCGCTCTATAGTATTCTGGATCTAGGGCGTGACTTCTCATGACATAAGAAATATCAAAAACTAAGGTTGAGAAAAATTAAGATAAAAATAATTAGATACTCATGATGATAACACGATTTCTTAATAGGAGATTATATGCTAGTCTCCGAGGTCAGGGATGATGAAGGAAAATATTCTAATCATTCGCTAGGTTCAAATGATTAGAGACAAATGACCATGGATCTATGATTGAGGAAATGGGTAAGTTAGTCAAGATAAGAGGACATGGCTATATTGATGACGAACTACTCATACTAGGGTGATGGTTTGTCCAACTAGTTTCCTACTATACTGCTTTACTACTATCAAGTCGACTTCCTAAATTCTAGTTTATCTTTTTTCCTAAATAATATCACTTCTTTCCTTACTAAATCAAATCTTTATCCTAAAAATTTGAATACAATATTTTAGTCATATAAATATAATGCTCATCTCCTCGAGTCCTATCAATAATGATTATCCTTGATAAATTTTATATCATATCCAATACCATATTGCTTCAATCAAAATTTCTTTATATACAAGCAACCCCAAATTCTTATGATTTCTATCCACTTTTGATCCAACCAATCAATTATAAAAATAAGATTATATTATCAAATAAAACATTCTTAAATTTATCAAATATTATCTGTCCTTAAAAAATTTATGTGTTCATAACTTAAATTATATACCTCTAATGCATCCTTAATTTCAAAAGTAATCCACCTAATAATATAATTTATCTATGGGGTATATAACTAATATTATCTATCTTCTTAACCTCTATCAAGCACGAGAAAATAAGATTTACGTTAGAAAAGGATCAAGCAAGATGTAAGCCAAGCAGTCAAATGGGAGTTCAAAAATGGAATCAAGGGAGGTGATCAAATAAGTGGATGAGATCCTATAATCTAAACCTATATGCAGGTTTGTTCGATACAATAACGGAAATAAAATAATATTCTTTCGACCTGCATGGGCCACCACAAAAATACTTTATCCCCTAGTCCCAAATACGTAGGACTCCAATATATGGAACCACCCACAAATATATACGTACGTGTAATATGATTATATCTCATAACAGATTTATCACAATTAAGGGTACACTATATCTCATCAACAGAAATAAAGAAAATACTAATCAAATAGATCAAAATGATCAAGTACGAAATAGTCCAAGAACTAATAGTTGAGTGGAGACAAATCCATCACCAAATGACTATATCAAAACTAAAATAAAACTGGAGTCCGACCTCTAAAATAAATGAAATAGTAAAAATAAAGTATCAATAAAGGATCCATCAACTAGAAGAAATCAAATAATCTCGATGGATAAGACCTCATCGATAGTGAACGAAGAGTCAGGTCCTGGTCCATAATCCCGAGGATAGTCCTGATCGTCTATACCTAGAAAGGAAACGGGTCCCCAGAGGGCCATAACAAGATACATAATAATATGCCATAACAATACTGCAGTAAAAAATCATAAGGTCTCCTAACTATCTACGTGAATGCATTTGAGCACAACGTTCTACGCAGGGGCACTCCTAACAAAAATAATGTACTACGCATTAGAGCTCATTCGAGTCAAAAGTGGCATTTAGAGGAAAGTAAATAAATAATAGCCCCTACGCTAATAGTTTTTCTTTCCACCCTATAAGACTGTCCAAATCGTATCCACCACTCGTCCAGCTTGTAACTGCTATAGCCTATAACACAATATACTAATAGTAGTTCCATCCTAACCGTCGTATGTTCCGCACGTACCGACGACCAATTGAATAAACAAGTCCATTTCCTATATAAAAATCACTACTTGTGTCAAGCATGTGTCATGGACATATGAGATATAAGGATACCTCACAATCATGGGGTGGTCTCATAATTCTAGGTTAATATACATATAAAAAGAAAAGATAATGGATGACGTATTCCTTCGTTGCACCCAAGTCTATCTTGGACGCACATTTTAAGAGCATAAATCAATAAAAAAATAAATGACATAAATGTAAAATGCTAAATAATTATAAATAAACAGTAATCATGACAAGGTATTGTCACGCCCCAGTCCCAAAATACATAGGACTAGGAATACGTAACACGCCCAGCCGTATGTATATAAACCCCAATATATGGAAATCATATACACACGTACGCTGTATATGAATATGCAATCTACAGTGGTAATATACTGTCACAACAAGTCATACAAAATCTATATCTCATCCACAGCACAAATAATAAGTAGGAATAAAGAGCTAAATAATAACTGGATATCCAAGATAAGTATCAAGTCTGATAGTCGGGTGGAAATAATCTACTACAAAATGACTATATTGAAGTAGTAACAAAATCTATAAACAGTAGAAATAATCACAGCTACTCTGAGGGTAAGACCTCCTCCGTCTGGTAAGTAGAGTCAGGTCCAGGTCCGTACTCCTGTGGATACTTCTGCTCGTCCATATCTGGAAAGGGACCAGGTCTTCAAAGGATGTAAAAAGATACATAATAATATGCCAATAAGTACTAAAATATAAACATCCAATGGGTCGCCTAACCATCTAAGTGAATGCAATTTGAGAATAACTTTCCAATACGTGGGCTATCTGGCCATAAATGGGATTGGCATGATTCTCTCGGAGAATCAGGGGCCTACAAGCATACTATCCTTTGAACAGCAGAGGCCGCCCACAATATATTGGGTCACAACCACCCGTTTCTCCAACGGAGAATTCGTGCGAACTAGGAAAAGTATAAAGGAGCCCAAACGCCTTACTTGTTGTTCTCCCCACCCTATGCTCCAAGCATGCCACATCCATGACATGATAAAACCTCTAAACAATTGCCAGGTCTACTAGCATAAAAAATTTCTATCAGCAGTTATCCCTAACACACGGCTCATATGTACAGGAGGCCAGACCTATCACGCAGTCCGTGATCTATATGAGACTCACAACTCGTGTAACAACTGTGTCACAGCTAATGAATCTAATGATGCTCCACCATACTGGGGTGGTCTCATAAAATAGGTCCAAAATCTACATAAATAAACATCTATATAAGCAGAATTAAACATGCATGCATCAGTTGGAATATAAATAATAGTACAATGGAGAGGTATACTTGCCGAGCAAAAGTCTGTATAGTGTACGTCCAATATTGTGTTTAAGTTTATGAAGGAAGAATTATAGTTAGGGTTTGGAAGATTTGTAATAACACATATATATATATAGTGATAAGAGGCGGTGGGGGTTACTTACTGGTTAAGAAATTATTGCCGCTGCTGTTTCTTCCTATCATTGGTTTTGATTGCGGTTGGGGAGAGTTTAGTAATAACAGGTAAAGAGGGGGTGGAAATAAGGCGGTGGTATTTGTTTTACGCGCGGTGTAGAAATTTAAGCAGCGGAGTTCTACTTTATGTGCGGAGTTGTTTTACGCGTGGGGTTTAAACTTTACGCGCGGGTGAAAGAAAATTAAATGGTGGAATTGGTTTACGCACGGAGGAGAAAAGTTGGTTTGCTACTGCTGTTGTTGATTTCTTATTTTACGCGGGTTTGGGTTTCGGGTAGAGATCCAAATAGGCATTTCTTTCTAATTTAAGTATATATACACATATATACATAGAAAATTTTTAAAGATTATATTGGTGCATACGGTTAAGCTAGCAACTGTCCAAAGGGTCTCCTATATGGAATAATTTAGAAAAAAATTATAATGGCCCCATAAATCCTCTAGATGCATAAATATCTCGAATAAAAATTAAATAAAAATCTATTTCCTCTATTTAGCTCATAACTATTATAAATAATAAATTATATAATTAATAATAGAGAAATACGGTTTTTAGAATTACGGTTCTTACATTCTACCCAACTTATAAAAAAAATTGTCCTCGAAATTAAACTAAGTCATGGTAGAAAATCAATAATGGTAGGAGATATAAATTACCAGAGTAAATTTATACCTTGGTTTGCGAATAGGTTCGGAAAACGTTGGCGCATGTCGTCCTCTCGCTCCCAAGTAGATTTTTCTGGCGCGCCATGCTTCCATGCCACGCGGACTAAGGGAATAGACTGGTTCCTCAATACTTTCTCTCGATGATCAAGTATTCCCACGGGTTGCTCTTGATATGACAAGCTCGGCCCAATGGTGAACTCCAAATGGTCGAGAACATGACTGCTGTCTGCCACATATCGCCTGAGCTGCGACACATGGAATACGTTATATACTCCTTCCAGTGAAGGTAGTAGTGCAAGTCGATATGCCACTTCTCCCACCCTCTCTAGCATGTCAAAGGGTCCAATATACCTTGGACTCAACTTGCCACATCCTCCGAATCGAATGGTGCCTCTAGTAGGTGATATCCTTAAGAAGATATGGTCGCCCTCTTTAAACTCCAAGGGACGACGATGAAGGTCTGTCCATTGTTTCTGCCTGTCTTGCGCTGTCCGCAAGTGTCTTTGTATCTTCTTAACTGTCTCAACGGTGTTGACCACTAACTCTGGTCCCAGAATCTGACGTTCTCCCACGTCACTCCAACATACAGAAAATCTACACTTTCTTCTATACAATGCTTCAAACGGAGCCATCTGGATGCTCGCCTGATAACTATTATTGTAAGAAAACTCCACAAGGTGTAGGTGGTCCTCCCATGATCCTCCAAAGTCTAATATACAAGCCCTCAACATATCCTCCAATGTCTGAATAGTACGTTCTTACTGCCCATCTATCTGTGGGTGATAAGATGTATTCAACTTTAGACGAGTTCCAAGACTTTCTTGCATGCTCCTCCAAAAATGTGACGTAAAGCGCTAATCCCTGTTTAATACAATGCTGACATGTACGTCGTACAACCTCACGATGTGCCTCATATATAAGTCAGCCAAAGCTTCTATAGATTGGCCAACTCTAAAAGGCAAAAAATGGGCTAACTTGGTGAGTCGGTCCACTATTACCCATACTGCATCTCTACCACTTGGACTCCTGGAAAAACCTGTGATGAAGTCCATAGTGATGTTTTTCCACTTCCACTCTGGAATCGGGAGTGGTTGCAATAATCTTACTGTTCTCGGGTGCTCTGCCTTTACTTGCTGGCATACCAAACATTTAGCTACAAAGCGAGCTATCTCTATTTTCATTCTATGCCACCAAAAATGTTGTCTTAAGTCACGATACATTTTGGTGCCTCCAGGATGAATAGAATATATCAAACTATGAGCTTCTGTCATCAGTTCCTGTCGAATCTCTCCATTGGGAACATATAGTCAATCATCATATCGTAATGTCCCATCATCATGAATTCGTAGTCCTGTCTGCTCTCCGGCCTTTGTTCTTTCCTTTAATCTTCGAAATCTGGCGTCTGTAGGCAATGCTGCCTTGATTATTTCTACTAGTGATGATTGTACTTGCAGGTTGGCTAGTGTCCCGTCTGTTCCGGGTAATATTACTTCAATGCCAAGACTTTGCAAGTCCTTCAATAATTCCCTCTTTGTTGTTAGGAAATAAGCTGCTGGCTTCCAGCTTAACGCATCTGCTACAACGTTAGCCTTGCCTGGGTGATAATGTAGCTCTATCTCAAAATCTTTTATTAATTCAAGCCATCGACGTTGCCTTATATTTAACTCCTTCTGCGTGAAGACATACTTGAGGCTTTTATGGTCTGTATATATTTCTACTCGTACTTCATATAAGTAATATCTTTATAGCTTCAGAGCAAATAAAACGGCTACAAGTTCCAAGTCATGAGTTGGATAATTCTTCTCATGTACTCGTAATTGTCTAGACACGTATGCAATTAATTTGCCATGCTGCATTAATATGCATCCCAAGCCTTTCCCTGATGCGTCACTGTAGATTACATAGCCTCCTAATCCTGATGGAATAGTCAATACGGGTGCTGTGGTTAGTCGCTTCTTCAATTCCTTGAAAGCGGCTTGGCACTCGTTGGTCCATATGAACTCTTGACCTTTGCAAGTCAATCGGGTCATAGGTGTTGCTATCTTTGAGAAGTTCTCTACGAACCGTCGATAATATCCCATAAGTCCAAGGAAACTTCTTACCTCTGCTGCTGATTTAGGAACAGGCCATGTCTCGACTGCCGAGATCTTTTCTGGATCAACAAAAATTCCATCTCCTGTAATAACATGTCCAAGAAATGAGACTCTGTCCAAGAAGAACTCACATTTACTGAGTTTTGCATATAACTGCTCTTTCCTCAAGGTATCTAGAATAATCCGTAGGTGCTTCTCATGTTTCTCGTGGCTCTTTGAATAGACAAGTATATCATCTATGAAGACGACCACAAACTGGTCCAAATACTGGTGGAAGACTCGATGCATTAAGTCCATAAAGATAGCTGGAGCATTGGTCAATCCAAATAGCATGACCAAGAACTCGTAGTGTCCATAGCTTGTCCGAAATACGGTCTTTGGGATATCCTCCTTTCGTACCTTCACTTGGTGATATCCTGATCTTAAATCTATCTTTGAGAACACCTTGGCTCCACTAAGTTGATTAAATAGGTCATCAATGCGTGGTAATAGATATTTATTCTTTACTGTCACTGCATTCAAGGCTCTATAGTCAATGCACATACGCGCTGACCCATCCTTCTTTAGTACAAACAATACTGGTACTCCCCAGGGTAATGCACTTGGTCGGATGATACCTTTCTCTTCTAGTTCTTTCAATTGTGTCTTCAGTTCATCCATCTCCTTCTTCGCCAGTCTATAAACATGTGATGCTATGGGTGCTTCTCCTGCTGTTAATTCAATTAAGAATTCTACGTCTTTATCTGGGGGTAGTTCTGGTAATTCTTCTGGAAAGATGTCTTAGAATTTTGAAATAATGGGATGATAGACAACATTATCCATTACGAGGTGCATACCATCAAGGATTTCTGTGGATCCTCGTGCAAACTCAAGTTCAGGCTGGCCGGGTACCTTAAAATAAATGTTTTCTCCAAAGCAATCAAAGAAAGCGTGGTACTTGCTTAGCCAGTCTATTCCAAGCACAATATCAAAAGTTGGCATAGGAAGGACTAAGAGTCGGGCATTCATCTCTCTGCTAATATCACTATAGGACATGATCTATAAATTCTACTAATAGGTAAAACTCCTCCTCCGGTGAGAATTCTAATACAAGTAGGTAAAGGTGTAGAGGTAATATTGTGTTTGGCAATAAAGATAGATGATATGAATGAGTGGGTGGCTCCCGTATCAAACAATATCATAGCAGGAAAAGTAAAAGCAAGAGTGATACCTGCTATGACATCAATCTCCTGATCCATGTCATCCACTTTCATTGCAAAAGCTTGTCCGTTCCTCTGGGGTTGTCCCTGTCTGGCCCTCGCGAATTGATCCTCCTATGTAGGTAGTGATGGTCCTCGCTAAAATCCTCCTGCTGCTGGAGGTCGAGGTGCTGGAAGCTCTAGTCTCTGTACTGGCGGTGGAAGTGTCTGCTGCTTTGGACAATTTCTTGCCTGGTGCTGTCCAGAACCACATCTCATAGACTATCCTAAATGGGCCCGACAGTCTCTTGAGATGTGCCCTCGTCTCACACAATAGTTATATTAGAGCTTATCTGGAACCTGGTATGGTCCTGCTTTATGCTGATACTGTTATTACTGAGCTAAAAGACATCTGATAGGTCCTCCTTGTTGTGTTCTTGCTAGTCCTTGTTGTGTCCTCAGCAAACCTTCCTTTTCTCTACTGATGGTTTCTTATAATCTGGCTTCTGTCAGAAACTCGGCATAAGAGATTCGGGACTAGGAGCTAGTGTAGTGTTGTAGCTCCTGAGTTAGTCCATGATGAAATCTCTTAGCCTTGGCCAAGTCATCTGGTATCAAGGCAGCGCCATATTTACTGAGGTGACTAAACTAAGAATCATACTCGTCCACCGTTCTGTTCCCCTGCTGTCACGCCCCAGTCTCAAAATACCAAGGGACCGAATATGTGGCAATGGCCAGCAGCACGCACCGATGGACAAACCCAATCTAATGGATCCATCAGGGCATACTTAAGCTGTAAAATCAAGTAAACGACAATCATGGCACAACTAATCTCATCCACACAAGATATAAAATAGGATCCATAGAATAAATACGGAATGTAAATCATCAGCTAGTCTCACAAAGTGCTTCGGGGAACAACCCGATAAATAATTTGATACACTGGTTCAACAGACCAGAAAATAAATGACTGAAATAAGTAAATAAATACTGAGCATGAACATGGATGCTCAGGAGAAATCCTCGGCTAACACCTCATCCTCGGATGGCGGTACAGCTCCTGGATCAGCTCCTGCTCCGGTCCCGTATACCTCGGGATAGATCTCGTCCCCAAATCCTGGGGACATAATCCGGATACAGGTCCTCAGGGGACATAGCAAGGTACAAGAAAGCTCATGCCAAAATAAATGCAGTACAGAAAATAAATGGAATAAATTGGGCAAGTAAGTAACCATCTAAGTGAAAATACAAGTGAGAGCAGCACGAGTACTCAGGCTGAGCCACTACAAGCTCTGTGTCGGGGAGCCTGTAGTGGTAATAACCGGTAGTGGGTCTAGCTCTGCTCCGAGAGTCTACGACCTCTCAATAATAGTGGATGTATATATATATGGAACAGCCTGTAGCCTGTGTGTCTCTCCGCACCCAATGTAACCACGCATATCATAACCATAACGTCTCATGTCCATGTCAAGCGGGATCATAGCTAATGCAACCAGTCATACTATATCTAAAAATATAATATCCATGTCCTGTATCCTATATAGAATCACCACGAATATCTTGAGAAAATCCTGTCTCATGAATAGTGTCAAGTGTCCTAGGTCATAGTGTACTTGGTAAGACAAGTACGAGAATATAAAGTGTCACGAATGTCCATCTCTAGATGACAATACCCAACACCGCGTATAGTGTTGGCACCCGACTATTAATCGGACGCTAAGTACATCACACGGTCCTAGGTTAAGCATGCATAGCAATATAATAAAACAAGGAAAATATGTAACAATACTGCAGAGTTTGGCAAGGTACACTTGCCTGACGTTTGAATATCCACAATCGTCCCGGTATCAGTGGATCCTGTGGGTACTCCTCTAAAAGCTGTAATAAGCATCACCAACCGTCTCAGAAGATGTCAAATAGCTAGAAACGCCTGTCCTTACGTCCAATTTGGACACAGGGGCAAAAAGGGCATTTTCGGGCCAAAACGGGTTCCACCTGTGGGCCACTTTGCACCGAAAAGTGGGTCAGGGTCAAAGGTCTCCAAATTCCTCAAACTCAGTGTCTACAAGTCAGGAATAATGATACGAACCCAACGGAACTTCCAGAATTGGATTCCGATGAGCCGATCACAAAATCGCCCGTCAAGTGGAGCTTATGGGGCCCACGATACGCGATTTTGTCAACGTTCTCAGAATCGGACCAAACTTGGGTCAAAGGACCAGCGTATCGCTACGAGTCCGATGGCGCAAGTTTCGTCTCGATCCGATGTGTGTACACAAAGTTACAGCGTGTTCCAGAATGGACGAATACGGGGCGTTGTCGACGGATACGCGTTGATTCTGGGGTGCACGCACATCCGAATCGACTTCTGCGAAATCCCACACGACTGTATCAACGTCGCGCATGTTTTGGTGAAGACCGCGTGCGACCAAGTCGTCCGTTTGGCTGGGCGCACTCAGTTCTGGGGTGAAATAGGGCATTATTTTTCCTGTTTTTGGATCGCGGTGTGCGATCACCACAGGACGCGATGTACCGAGCGAGTTGCACGGGCACCAAGAGGGTTATACAGTCTACGCGTAGCAACTGACGAAAACTAAAATAGAGTTACGAGGCAAGAGGAAACGATACCTGAACAGGACTCCGTGAACGCTGAATTCCACGTGTCCGAGAGTCAACTTTGTGTCCTGGTCGTGTCCTGCGTCTGCTGCTCGCGTCCGAATCGAGATCTCTCGTGTCCGCTGAGACGCTGTGTTGAGTCTAGGGTTCTGTCTCGGGTCAGCGGGGCGGCGCTAGGGAGGCATCGGGTTCGGGTCTACGAGGGGAGGACTGGGCGGAGGAGTCGTCGGTTCGGCGGGGATTGAGGGCAGCGGGTCGTCGAACTCGCTCGAGGAGGGTCGGCTCGGTAGAGATCGAGGGCAGCGGGGTCGTCGAACTCGCTCGGGGAGTCGAATGGCGGTGCTTGCGGGGAGAAGTCACCGGCGACCTAGGGTTCAGATGGGGTAGGTCGTCGGGATGGGAGGAGCACGGCGGAGGGATGGTGCTGATGGGGGATGTCGGCTGCGGTGATGATCTAGGGTTTTCGTGGCTGGGCACGAAAGCCAAGGAGAGGTTTAAATACCCTGCTACAGTATTTCCGGCGGTGGCTAGGGTTCTCCCCTGCGTTTCGGGTCCGGGTCGGGTTTGGCTCGGATCCGACCCAACCCACTAAGCCGGTTTGGGTCCGGTTCTCGCAGCAGTTGGTTCAAGCTTGGGTTTGCGTGGGTTTAATTTGGTTCGGCTTGGGTTTATAATTCCAATAGTTTTTAAGGCTTTAAATGCGTTCCCGGAGTCCAATAAATTCACCAAAAAATACCCTGCGTCCGGTTTTCCATTTTGCACCATATAATATTATTTCCAAAATATTCTAACACTAATTAACCGCATCTAAAAATCTTTAACTCAATTACCTTGTTTCTTCGCCCAGAAAATACTAAAAAAATTCGGGAAGAATTATATTCAAAAAAAATTTATTCTGAAGATTAGGGTATTTACAATCTCCCCTCCTTAAAAGGATTGCGTCCTCGCAATCAAGAATAAGCTACTAAAGTAAGAATTATGGAAATACAAGGTTGCTTAGTTTACAACTGCCTCCTCGAATAAGTGGGGGTAACGCTGGCGCATACTATCTTCTCGTTCCCAAGTCGATTCGCTAGGAGAATGGTATTTTCATGCTACACGAACCAGTCTGATTGTCTGTCCCCGCAATGTCTTCTCACTGACGTCGAGGATGCCAACTGGTTTTTCTTCATATCTCAGGCTTGGGCCTACTACGATCTCTGAATGATCCACTACGTGACTTGGGTCGGTCACGTACCTTCTCAGCTGTGAGACGTGAAATATGTCATGCACTCCCTCTAAGGATGGAGGTAATGCAAGACGATAAGCCACCTCACCAATGCGCTCTAGAATATTAAATGGCCCAATATACCTTGGGCTCAACTTGCCTCTGCTCCCGAATCTAATAGTACCTCGAGTGGACGAAATCCTCAAGAACACATGCTCTCCTTCTTTAAACTCTAGGGGACGCCTGTGTGTATCCGCCAAATGCTTTTGTCTGTCCTGAGCTGCTCGTAGATGATTTTGAATCTGTTTCACCTTTTCCACTGTCTGCGTTACCAATTCTGGACCCAGTATTTGACGTTCACCAACGTCACCCCAACATATAAGTGATCTGCACTTCCTTCCGTATAATGCCTCGAACGGTGCCATCTGAATATTGGCCTGATAACTGTTGTTGTAGGAGAACTCTACTAAGTACAAATGATCTTCCTAAGATCCTCTAAAGTCTAGCATACATGATCATAACATATCCTCCAAGATCTGAATGGTGCGCTCCGATTGGCCATCTGTCTGTGGGTGGTAAGCCGTGCTGAATTTGAGTCTGGTGCCCAGACTCTCTTGCATGCTTCTCCAGAAATGAGATGTAAATCTCGAATCTCGATCCGATATAATACTAACCGGCACTCCATGTAATTTGACGATTTGTCGCATATACATGTCGGCTAGTACCTCTGTGGACTGTCCAACTCTAAATGGCAAGAAGTGTGCCGATTTAGTGAGTCTGTCCACGATAACCCATACCGCATCTCTTCCGCTGGGGCTCCTTGGAAATCCTGTGACAAAATCTATCGTAATATGTTCCCACTTTCATTCTGGTATAGGAAGTGGCTGTAACATACCTGCAATCCTCTGATGCTCGGCCTTTTCCTGCTGGCAGACTAAGCATTTGGCCACAAAACTTGCAATCTCTCTTTTTATTCCATGCCACCAGTAATACTGTCTCAAGTCTCGGTACATCTTGGTTCCTCCTGGGTGAACAGAGTACATAGAGCTATGTGCTTCAGTCATTAACTCCTGTCTCAATTCTCCATTTGGAACATACATACAATTTCCAAACCTCAATGTCCCGTCTTCGTGTATGCGAAGTCCTGTCTGCATGCCTGCTTCTGTCCTCTCTTTGAGTCTTCTAAATCTAGCATCGGTGGGCAATGCCTCTTTAATTCTTTCCACAAGTGACGACTTAATTTCAAGATTAGCCAGCAATCCATTCTGTCCTGGTAAAATAACCTCTATCTGAAGCTCCTGTAGATCTCTCAATATCTCGGGCTGCATCGTCAAGAAATAAGCCGTAGGCTTCCTGCTGAGTGCATCTGCCACGACATTCGCCTTTTCCGGATGGTACTGCAGATCTATGTCAAAATCTACCATTAGTTCAAGCCAACACCTCTGCCTCATGTTAAGCTCCTTCTGAGTATATACATACTTCAGACTTTTGTGATCTGTAAAGATGTCTACTTTCTTCCCATAAAGGTAGTGCCTCCAAATCTTCAATGCAAATATAACTGCTGCTAACTCCAGATCGTGTATTGGGTAGTTCTTCTCGTGGACCTTCAACTATCTTGACGCATAAGCAATGACTTTGCCATGTTGCATCAAAACACATCCCAGTCCACTACCCGATGCATCACTGTAAACGACAAAACCTCCTGACCCTGAAGGAAGAGTCAAGACAGGTGTTGTTGTTAATCTTCTTTTTAATTCTTCGAAGGCCTTCTGACAGTCTTCTGTCCATATAAACTCCTGGTCTTTACGTGTCAGCTTCATCATCGGTTCCGCGATCCTTGAGAAATTTTCTACGAACATTCGGTAATATCCCGCAAGTCCGAGAAAACTTCTCACCTCTGCAACTGATGTGGGTGTAGGCCAAGTCTCTATTGCCGTAACTTTCTCTGGATCCACTGAAAGTCCTTCTCCTAAGATGATATGTCCCAAGAAAGGCACTTTGTCCATACAGAACTCATACTTACTGAGTTTGGCATATAACTTCTCCTGTCTCAAGGTCTCTAACACGATTCTGAGATGCTCCTCGTGCTCTTCATGGCTCTTGGAATATATGAGAATGTCGTCAATGAAAACAACCACAAATTTATCTAAGAACTGATGGAAGACTCTGTTCATTAAACTCATAAACACTGCTGGCACGTTGGTTAAACCAAACGGCATCAGCAAGAACTTATAATGTCCATACTTGGTCCTGAAAGCTGTCTTCGATATGTCTTCCTTCCTTACTTTGATTTGATGGTAGCCGGATCGAAGGTCAATCTTCGAGAATACCCTTGCACCACTCAATTGATCGAATAGATCATCAATACGTGGTAAGGGATACCTGTTCTTGATGGTCATAACATTCAGTGTCCTGTAATCAATGCACAACCGTATTGTTCCATCCTTCTTCGGCACAAATAATATGGGTGCTCCCCAAGGTGAAACACTGGGCCGAATGAAATCCTTCTCCAGAAGATCATCAATCTGTTCTTTCAACTCCACTAACTCCTTAGGTGCTAGCCGATATACTGATGAAGTGATAGGCTCTGCTCCTGGAGTTATGTCTATTATGAATTCTATTTCCCGATCAGGTGGTAAACCTCGAAGATCATCTGGAAATACATCCACAAATTCTGATATGACTCTTGGGTAGCCTGTCTCCCCTTCTACAGATAGTACCCTAAGAGTTGGCTGAACTCCTTGCTCTACTGCTCCTCGAAGAAACTCAAATTCTGGATGTCCAGGCGGTCTAAATATAACCCGTCCAAGTCGGCAATCAAGAGTCGCATGATACTGACTTAACCAGTCCATACCAAGTACGACATCATAATTCAGCATAAAAAATATCAGAAATTGAGCTCGCATTTCCCTGCCACAAACTACTATAGAACATGATCTACAGACGTCACTAACCGGAATAATTCTACCTCCCGTAAGAATCCTCTTCTTCTTCGGAAAGGGTGCGATAGCTACTCTATGAGTGGCTATAAAGCTAGCTGATATAAATAAATGCGATACTCCAGAATCAAATAATGTTACAGCTGGTAATGAAGCTACTAAGATAGTACCTGCGATGACCTCGCCTGCAATAGCTTCCTGCTTAACAGCTAATATGAATGCCTGGCCTCTTCCCTGAGCTGGACCTCTCTGCTGCTGCTGCTGCTGAAATAGGGCTGCCTGTGGTGCCAGTGGTGGTCTCTGCTGGTAACCCCCCATAGCTGGTGGTCTAACTCCTCCAGCTCCTGTCTATTGTGCTCCTACTGCTGGATAAGCTGGTCGTGGTGCAGGCAAGGCTAGTCTCGGTGCTCCGTCTCTGCGTTCAGAACAGTCCCTGGAAAAATGTTGGTTGGATCCGCAGCTCAGATATAGTCCCAACTTACGCCTGCATTCTTTCTCAATGTGTCCTACCTTGCCGCAGTGGTGACAAGTAGGAAGAGGTCTGTTCCTATGTGCTGTTCTCTCCGGTATACTCCTCTGGAATCGTTTTGTAGAATCTCCAGGTACTGTCTTGGATAGTACTGATGTGTTTGGCCTCTTCATATTCGACTCCCTTCTAGTGACGCGCTCCATGCGTCGTGCTGTTGCAAGGACGTCGGTATAAGATGTAAGTGCGACCGAGCCAATCAATCTCTGGAGCTCAAACTTTAGTCCGTCAAAGAACTTCTCAGCTTTCTCTTCCTCTGTCGAGATCAATGTTGGAGCGAAGCGACTTAGGCGAATAAATTTTGCGTTGTATTCTTCCACTGTCATACTGCCTTGGATGAGGCGGTTGAACTTGTCTCTGAGCTCTGACCGTGCAAGTGCTGGAATGTACATCTCTTGGAAGAGTCTGGAGAACTCTTCCCATGTGACCCGGTCCTGTCCGAGCCTCCTTTCCTCTGCTAACCATCAGTGATGTGCATTTTCAGTTAACTGCATTCTGACTGTAGTCATCCACTTCTCTCTTGGAAGTTCAGCGGCTTCCAACTGATGCTGTATGTTTGTGAGCCATTCATGAACTTTCGTTAGCCCCTCTTTGCCAGAAAATGTACGAGGCTTGAGATGACAAAAATTGGTGATAGATCCCGTCGTTGTTCGCCTCGTTGGTGGATTTGCCTGCTCCAATGCGGATACCAGGCTGGTCCTCAGATACTCTGCCTCCTAGCGATGGGCCTCTTGCTGAATCTGCTGCTGGGCCTGCATCATGGCATACATCATCTGGAACATCTGTTGCCCGTCCATGGCTTGTTCGGGCGGGAAAACTTGCATCTGGGGAGTGAACTATGGTGGAGGTGGGATGTCATCTCTCCGGAACCTTGGATTAGGCTGACCGGTTTGATTGCTCTGCGATGCTTGTCCTCCATTCTCTGGGGTCACTCTGTCTGTATAAGTAACCACAGCATCGTGTGGCGTATCCAATGGAATCTCATCTCCGTTCCTGGGATCCATTACTCTACAACCAGAAGATAAACTGTAAGAACGCTCAGAGGAATCAAACAGGATGCAAATCAAGTAACAATTTTGAGTTCGATATAGAGTTCAATAATGGTTTTAAGTAATGGATGAGATCCTATAACTTATCTTATCCTTAGGGCAGGCTGGTTCGGTCCCTAAGTTGAAACCGAACAATTTAGTCGTAGACCTGCATGAGCCACCACAAAAACCATGTTACGCCCCAGTCCCAAAATACCGAGGGACCGGATACATGGCAATGGCCAGCAGCACGCACCGATGGACAAACCCAATCTAATGGATCCTTCAGGGCATACTTAAGCTGTAAAATCAAGTAAACGATAATCATGGCAAAACTAATCTCATCCACACAAGATATAAAATAGGATCCACAGAATAAATACGGAATGTAAATTATCAGCTAGTCTCACAAAGTGTTTCGGGGAACAACCCGATAAATAATCTGATACACTGGTTCAACAGACCAGAAAATAAATGACTGAAATAAGTAAATAAATACTGAGCATGAACACGAATGCTCAGGAGAAATCCTCGGCTAACACCTCATCCTCGGATGGCGGTACAGCTCCTGGATCAGCTCCTGCTCCGGTCCCGTATACCTCGGGATAGATCTCGTCCTCAAATCCTGGGGACATAATCCGGATCCAGGTCCTCAGGGGACATAACAAGGTACAAGAAAGCTCATGCCAAAATAAATGTAGTACAGAAAATAAATGGAATAAATATGGCAAGTAAGTAACCATCTAAGTGAAAATGCAAGTGAGAGCAGAACGAGTACTCAGGCTGAGCCACTACAAGCTCTGTGTCGGGGAGCCGGTAGTGGTAATAACCGGTAGTGGGTCTAGCTCTGCTCCGAGAGTCTACGACCTCTCAATAATAGTGGATGTATATATATATGGAACAACCTGTAGCCTGTGTGTCTCTCCCCACCCAATGTAACCACGCATATCATGACCATAACGTCTCATGTCCATGTCAAGCGGGATCATAGCTAATACAACCAGTCATACTATATCTAAAAATATAATGTCCATGTCCTGTATCCTATACAGAATCACCACGAATATCTCAGGAAAATCATGTCTCATGAATAGTGTCAAGTGTCCTGGGTCATAGTGTACTTGGTAAGACAAGTACGAGAATATAAAGTGTCACGAATGTCCATCTCTAGATGACAGTATCCAACACCGCGTACAGTATTGGCACCCGACTATTAATTGGACGCTAAGTACGTCACACGGTCCTAGGTTAAGCATGCACAGCAATATAATAAAACAAGGAAAATATGTATCAATACTGCAGAGTTTGGCAAGGTACACTTGCCTGACGTTTGAATATCCACAATCATCCCGGTATCAGTGGATCCTGTGGGTACTCCTCCAAAAGCTGTAATAAATATCACCAACCATCTCAGAAGATGTCAAATAGCTAGAAATGCCTGTCCTTACGTCCAATTTGGACACAGGGACAAAAAGGGCATTTTCGGGCCAAAGAGGGTTCCACTTGTGGGCCACTTTGCACCGAAAAGCGGGTCAGGGTCAAAGGTCTCCAAATTCCTCAAAATCAGTGTCTACAAGTCAGGAACGATGATACGAACCCAACGGAACTTCCAGAATTGGATTCCGATGAGCCGATCACAAAATCGTCCGTCAAGTAGAGCTTGTGGGGCCCACGATACATGATTTTTTCAACGTTCTCAGAATCGGACCAAACTTGGGTCACAGGACCAGCGTATCGCTACGAGCCGATGGCACAAATTTCGTCTCGATCCGACGTGTGTACACAAAGTTATAGCGTGTTCTAGAATGGACGGATACAGGACGTTGTCGACGGATACGCGTTGATTCCGGGGTGCACGCACATCCGAATCGACTTCTGTGAAATCCCACACGACCGTATCAACGTCGCGCACGTTTTGGTAAAGACCGCGTGCGACCAAGTCGTCCCGTTTGGCGGGGCGCACTCTGTTCCGGTGTAAAATAGGGCGTTGTTTTTCCTGTTTTTGGATCGCGGTGTGCGATCACCACAGGACGCGATGAACCGAGCGAGTTGCACGGGCGCCGAGAGGGTTATACAGTCTACGCGTAGCAACTGACGGAAGCTAAAATGGAGTTACGAGGTAAGAGGAAACGATACCTGAACAGGGCTCCGTGAACGCTGAATTCCACGTGTCCGAGAGTCAACTTTGTGTCCTGGTCGTATCCTGCGTCTGCTGCTCGCATCCGAATCGAGATCTCTCGTGTCCGCTGAGATGCAGTGTCGAGTCTAGGGTTCTGACTTGGGTCAGTGGGGCGGCGCTAGGGAGGCGTCGGGTTCGGGTCGACGAGGGGAGGACTAGGCGGAGGAGTCGTCGGTTCGGCGGGGATTGAGGGCAGCGGGTCGTCGAACTCGCTCGGGGAGGGTCAGCTCGGTGGAAATCGAGGGCAGCGGGGTCATCAAACTCGCTCGGGGAGGGTCGGCTCGGTCGATATCGAGGGCAGCGGGGTCGTCGAACTCGCTCGGGGAGTCGAGCGGCGGTGCTCGCGGGGAGAAGTCGCCGGCGACCTAGGGTTCAGACGGGGTAGGTCGTCGGGATGGGAGGAGCACGATGGAGGGATGGTGCTGATGGGGGATGTCGGCTGCGGTGATGATCTAAGGTTTCCGTGGCTGGGCACGGAAGCCAAGGAGAGGTTTAAATACTATGCTACAGTATTTCCGGCGGTGGCTAGGGTTTTCCCCTGCGTTTTGGGTCCGGGTCGGGTTTGGCTCGGATTCGACCCGACCTGACCCAATAAGTCAGTTTGGGTCCGGTTCTCGCAGCAGTTGGTTCAAGCTTGGGTTTGGGTGGGTTTAATTTGGTTTGGCTTGGGTTTATAATTCCAATAGTTTTTAAGGCTTTAAACGTGTTTCCGGAGTCCAATAAATTCACCGAAAAATACCCTGCGTTCAGTTTTTCATTTTGCACCATAAAATATTATTTCCAAAATATTCTAACACTAATTAATTGCATCTAAAAATCTTCAACTCAATTACCTTGTTTCTTCGCCCAGAAAATACTAAAAAAATTTGGGAAGAATTTTAATAAAAAAAAATTTTATTCTGAAGATTAGGGTGTTTACACCTGCTCCAGGTGGAGAAACTGATCATACAATGCATCTCTGACGGTGTCCGGGAAGTACTTCCTCTCAAAGCACTCCAAGAACTACTCCCAAGTCTGGTCTGTACCCAATTGGCGCTCCATGGATTCCCACTAGTGATGAGCATTACCATATAAAAGCGTTCTTACACCTGTCATCCATAGCTCTGCAGGTAGCTGCAATGCCTGTAATAATTTTTGAGTGTGAGTGATCTAGTTGGTAGTTTTCTCTGGGCTCTCTATTCCTTTGTATGGCCTTGGACCCATCTATATAAAGTCTTCTACTGAACCAACTTTAGTTCGAGGTACTGGAGCTGGTGCTTGAGCTGGTACAGTAGTCTTTGCAGCCATCCTTTTAAGTGCTACTAGGAACTCTTGTCTCTGTTCTGCTGCTTGCTGCCTCTGCTCCGCAGCTAGTGTGGCAGCCTGGTGTCTCTGTTCCTGCATTATCATCTGGAAGAATTAGAAGAGTTGAGCCTGGCCATCCTGCGGTGTTGATGAAACTGGAAGGTTCCTATTAGGTGGAACGGGAAGATCAGATGGAACTAGATTGTGAATCTGTCCATCTGGTCCTAAAAATCTATGAGTTGTTGAGGTCTCTCTTTGAGTCTTATAATTGACTCCAGGAGTTTATCCATCTCTCTGCAGGTGATATACACAATGATTTAGAAGAAGTACAGGAATCAAACAGGATGCAAGCATTATATAGAATGTAGAAGCATAAATTATGATGGGGAATGGTCCGCGTATTTTATAGCCAAACCCCCCCAACCTACATGAAGTCTCTCCTGCGTAAAACAGGGCTTCAAGGTGGTTGGCCTAAACAGGTTGATAAGCTTCCTGCGTAAAGCAGAGCTTCAAGGTAGTTTGGCGTAGAGTAAGACTTCAGAGCTGTCCGCGTAAAGCAGAGAATCGAGGTAATTTGGCGTAAAACAGAGATTCAAAATTGTCGGCATACAACAAAGTTTCAAAACTGTTGGGCGTAAAGTCTGCCGGTGTAAAGTTGGAGTAGAAAATATGTGCGTAAAATATATGTTGCGTATAGCATATGCTGCGTAAAGTCTGCGCGTAAAAGATCTCTATACTTCCTACTTAAAGTTTTCGTAAAAGGTCTGCGTAAAATCTATCTGTGTAAGAGTCTGCGTAAAAGGTTTCCTGCGTAAAGAGATCTGTAAAATCTGAAACACATTGCAGCGTAAAGTCGTACGAGAAACTCTTCGTATTCCTCGGATGAATTTGTCAGATAATTCAGTGAACCTGACATCTGACAAAAGTACTGCATAATAATCTAGAGGACGACAGTGATGATGAATTTGCACAGAGACCCAGGTTACCGTTTAGTGACATATTTGTTACAAGTCAGTTTTTACGCATCCAAAAGAAAGAAAGGGAGTCTTCTGAATACGCTGCCTCTTCCATATTGAAAGAAAATGAATTTTTACGCTCAAGATAAGACAAATCAGACGCTACGTAAAAAGTTATTGTTTGCACAGGGCTCGAGGCATATCTCTATATTTAATGCACAAGATTTGGTCATCGCTGGGAAAGCTAAGGCTGTAACAATTACACTCACATCACCATCCTTATATTTTACGCCTAATCAGCTACTCTATGCTGGTTATCTATTTATTCATGAATCATCAAGTTTACGCAGGGGTAGTTTCCTATATGGCTTGCATGACATAGATTTAGAAGACTAAGGAAATATAGTTAGTAGTTGTCATAACCGCAGCGTAAAGTAGACAATCTTCTGCATAGTTTGGCTTTTATGCCAATAAGCTGGTCATTTGGCTTTTACGCCAACAAGGGTAAATAAAGGGTCTTTGGCGTAAAACTTAAGGAAGAATGAGGTTTCAGTCAAGTATAGATAGGATCCTTATACTCTATTCCTATACGCAGGCTTGCTTGGTACAGTTACGTAACCAAGACAATATATTCTGACCTGCATGGGCCACCACCAAAAATATGTCACGCGCCAGTCCCAAAATACGTAGGACTAGGAATACGTAACACGTCCAGCCGTATGTATATGAACCCCAATATATGGAAATCATATACACACGTACGTTGTATATGCATATGCAATCCACCAGTGGTAATATACGGTCACAACAAGTCATACAGAATCTATATCTCATCCACAGCACAAATATTAAGTAGGAATAAAGAGCTGAATAATAACTGGATATCCAAGATAAGTATCAAGTCTGATAGTCGGGTGGAAACAATCCACTACAAAACGACTATACTGAAGTAGTAACAAAATCTCTAAACAGTAGAATTAATCACAGCTACTCTGAGGGTAAGACCACCTCCGTCTGGTAAGTAGAGTCAGGTCCTGGTCCGTACTCCTGTGGATACTCCTGCTCGTCCATATCTGGAAAGGGACCAAGTCCTCAGAGGGACTTAATAAGATATATAATAATATGCCAATAAGTACTGAAATATAAACATCCAATGGGTCGCCTAACCGTCTAAGTGAATGCAATTTGAGAACAACTTTCCAACACGTGGGCTATCTGGCCATAAATTGGATTGGCATAATTCTCTCAGAGAATCAGGGGCCTACAAGCGTACCATCCTTTGAACTACAGAGGCCGCCCGTAATATATAGGGTCACAACCACCCATTTCTCCAGCGGAGAATCCGTGCGAACTAGGAAAAGTGTAAAGGAGTCCAAACGCCTTGTTATTCTCCCCACCCTATGCTCTAAGCATGCCACATCCATGACATGATAAAATCTCTAAATAACTGCCAGGTCTACTGGCATACCAAATTTCTATCAGCAGTTATCTCTAACGCACGGCTCATACGTACAAGAGGCCATACCTGTCATGCAGTCCGTGATCTATATGAGACTCACAACTCGTGTAACAACTGTGTCATAGCCAATGAATCTAATGATGCTCCACAATACTGGGGTGGTCTCATAAAATAGGTCCAAAATCTATATAAATAAATATCTATATAAGCAGAATTACACATGCATGCATCAGCTGGAATATAAATAATAGTACAATGGCAAGGTATACTTGTCGAGCAAAAGTTCTGTATAGTGTACGTCCAATATTGTGTTTAAGTTTGTGAATGAAGAATTGTAGTTAGGGTTTGGAAGAGTTGTAATAACACACATATATATATAGTGATAAGAGGCGGTGGGGGTTACTTACTGGTTAAGAATTTACTGCCGCTGATGTTTCTTCCTATTATTGGTTTTGATTGCGGTTGGGGAGAGTTTAGTAATAACAGATAAAAAGGCGGTGGAAATGAGGCGATGGTGTTTGTTTTATGCGCGGTGTAGGAATTTAAGCAGTGGAGTTCTACTTTACGTGCGAAGTTGTTTTACGTGTGGGGTTTAAACTTTACGTGCGGGTGAAAGAAAATTAAACGGTAGAATTGGTTTACGCACGGAGGAGAAAAGTTGGTTTGCTAATGCTGCTGTTGATTTCTTATTTTACGCGGGTTTGGGTTTCGGGTTGAGATCCAAATAGGAATTTCTTTCTAATTTAAGTATATATACACATATATACATAAAAAAAATTTAAAGATTATATTGGGGCATAAGGTTAAGCTAACAACTGTCCAAAGGGTCTCCTACATGGAATAATTTAGAAAAAAATTATAATGGCCTCATAAATCCCCTAGATGCATAAACATCTCGAATAAAATTAAATAAAAATCTATGTCCTCTATTTAGCTCATAACTATTATAAATAATAGATTACATAATTAATAATAGAGAAATACGATTTTCATAATTAGGGTTCTTACAAGTATACTTGTTTGGAAGTGGTTTGGTGGTAAAACAATGTCTAGACGACAACATTAGAAAACAGAAGATGTTAAAGTGGAACAGATACCTCTAGATGCTAAAATAAACATCACCAGCATTTTCAGAATATTTAGGATAGTTAGAAAAGTCTATCCATATGTCCAATTTGGACACATGGACAAAAATAATAATTTTGGGTCAAAGTGTGGTCAAAATGCGGCCAATTTTGTACCAAAAAGCATGCCAGAACTAAAGGTCTCTAATTTCAACATATTATAGGTCAGATGAACTATAAACGATGATACAAACTCAACTATATGCCTATATTTAGATTCGGATGAGCCAATCATAAATTTTTCCATTAAAGCAAATTGTGGGGCCCGTGAAACAGTGATCCGTCGACTGTCTCCGAATTGGACGAAACTTGGGTCGCAGGACAAATGCTAAAATAAATACTATGAGTCCAACGTCAAATGTTTTATCATGATACGATGAGCGAACACAAAGTTATTTGGTAATTTGCAAAAGCACCGATATGGGACTTTCAACGAATACGGATCAAAATCGCACACTCCTGACCAATTTGAATTTCTTCAAAGCCCACACATTGTAAAATATCGAACGTGTCTTTCGGTACAACTGGTACATTACAGGTGGTCCAGTTTGTCAGAACCAACTCCGTATCAAAGTTTTTTTAGTTTGAAACCATTATTTTTTTCTTAGTTTATAAACTAGAATTTATAACAGCTTTAATAAGAATTATTTGAAACTAATTACATGGTTTTTATCCTGGTTATATATTCTTTAAAATAAAGAAATAAACACTATATTTGGTTTGACATATTGGGACAAAACTGCCTTCCAAATCAGGGTTTTAAGTTAAAAAAAACTGCTTAGTTGTAAATATATAAAACTATGGTTTTCATGATTTTTAAGGAAATTTATCGTATAGGTTTAAACCAAATTTTACCTAATGATTTACAGAAACATAAACTAGATTATCTAGTTACTAGATAGGATCAATTAGATCAAAAATCGATTAAGAAGATTGGAAGAAAAATATGGATGAATGTAGGTACCTCGCGGTGCTATCAGAAGATAGGATCTCTGTTCTCTATGATCGTCGACGGGTTCTTGGTGGTTCGTTCGGTGGTGCTCGATTGCAAGAGGTTAGGGTGGTTTGACAGAGGATTGGGGAAGAGTGAAATCGCCTGGGCGTACATGACTCTCGAGGGCTAGAATTTTTTATAAAATTTGGAAGAATAGGGATAGATTTTCATCTTGCATATTTATAGAAAATATTTAATTCCTTATAGAATTTAATTCAAATTAGTGAAGTATTTAGAGATTAGCAAGGGGATGATTTTGAGAGATTTATTTGGGAATTTTATGGGTTTAAATTTGGTTTGTCATTATTGGGTTTTAAACAGAGGTTTAAGCCTCTGTATAGTAGGCTCAGGTTTTTGGCTGTGTAGGGATGATGAATAGTGCCACGGGCAGCGTTCACCCGTGTATTAATTTTTTTCAATTCTCTCTTTCTCTTTATATACATATATATATATATATATATATATATATATATATATATATATATATATATATATATATCATTGCTTATTCCAAATTCTAATAATTTATTTTATTTTATCGAATTAACTATACTTAAACTACAATAATTTTACATATATTTTTATTTCTATTTTCTTTCATATTTGTTCTAATATTATTATTATTATTATTATTATTATGCCACTACCACATTTTCAATAAAGGGTATTTTTGGTCTTTTCATAAATTTTGTGCATGTTGTATATTTATTTATAGCATTATTTATTTATTTTTAGATGTTGCATTATAGTTTGAACTTGTGTTAGTGGACCAAACTAGACTAGACTTGACTCTTGGACCAACATTTATTTTAGTTAGACTTGAGCACAACAAAAAGCCCAAATTTATTAAGTTAATATTGTAATTAGTCAAACCATTAGGATTAGAACCTTCCTTCCTTTCCTTCCTTAATCATTTTCTTCATAAAAAGCCAACAAGGAACTTTTTGACATTTTATACTTGCTTGAGGGGCAAGTTAGGGCCGGGCACAAGGGGCGTGGAGAGAGCCTCTCTCTTTTTATTCATTTTACTCCAAATCTAGATCTAGAATTTCTCTCTTCAAATTCCTTCATTTCCTACACCAATCACTACCGAATTTCTCTTCCATTTCCTTCTATACTCACCATTGGAGGCTATTAGAGCAAGGAGGAGACAAGGATCTATAATTTGGTGCAAGGAGCACAAGTTGAAGGCTCTTTGCATCCATTTGGAGGTTTATATTGGGAATCCATCTCCCAATCGATATAATTTATATTTCCTTGCTAATTAGATTCTAAATCTGTAGTTTAATCATTAGGAACCCTCATATCTATTAGGGCTACATACAGGAAGAAGTTTAGACTACTAGGGACCCCTGTTGTGAAAGTTATGATGTATTTTGTGTCCAATTTGGAGAAAATCCGAGATTGACACACCAAGTATTTATTATTAGGTTAGATAGATAATATTATATTTGTTATGTTATTGGGAGTCTAGTATCAGATCCACAATTGGATACGTGTAGGCCGTGTCATGGCAATTTTATGACACATATTGATTTTGGGAGTTTTTCCTTTGACACGGGTGATACACATATTATATTTTGACATGGATACGTAGTTGAGTAGCTGTCACTTTGTATTGCTTAGAAATATGATTCTAGACTTGCTCGTATCATTTATGATATGTTTGGTGATGTTTTGGGGACGTATCGCAAGCATATCATAGATTGAGTATAATACGGGTGTGGTGCAGTCCACGTATTTATTGTTTTGCATTCTAATTTAATTAGACTTGTGTGTAGCTATTTGAGTATGGTTATTGATGTGTATATAATATATATAGATATATATTGATTTTACTTTCATCTACTCATGTTTATAGGATTTATTTTTGTTTATTTGGTCGTATATGTGGAGAAGGGGATTTTAACGTGGTTATGTATAGATGTGCTGTAAAACCCCTAAAAAAATTCTGAAAACTGTTTTATTTATTTATAATAGTTATGAGCTAAATAGAGAGAATAGATTTTTTTAGATCTTATTTTGAGAAGTTTCAGCAGAGGATTTATGGAGCCATTATAAATTTTTCTTAATTTATTCCATGTAGGCGACCCTTTGGACAGTAGCTTGCTTAACCGTATACACTAATATAATTTTTTAGAATTTTCTATATGTATATATAAATAATTAGAATAGAATTCCTATTAGATCTCAACAGAAACCTAAACTCCTAAACCACTACCCGCTTGTCCTTTCTTCGCGCGTAAAGAAGAGAAATATCAGCAGCAAGCAGTAGCAAAACCTACCTTGCTTGTCCCTTCTCCGCACGTAAAAGTTAGAAATAAACAGCAGTAGTAGCAAAATCACCTCCGCGCGTAAACCAAATTCCACCGCATAATTCCTTTCACCACGCGTAAAACAACCCCCTCCTGTGACTCATCCCCCACCGCCTCTCTACCTGTTGTTACTAAAAATTCCTCAACCGAAACCTAAAGCAATGGAAGAACAACCGAAACTAGAGCTAATGAAAGCAGCAGCAGCAACAGTAATTCTTAATCCCTAAGTTTCCCCGATGCCTCCTTATTCCTATATATATTACAACTCTTCCCAAAATCTAATCCCACTTCTTTCACCAAAAATTAAACACAATATCAGGACGTGCACTATACGAAGTCTTGCTCAGGCAAGTATACCTTGCCAAATCTTTACTGTTTAAATTATAAATTATTGCATGTTATACTGTTGCAATATACATGTAACTGTGTGCGCCCGAGATTGACTCGGGTGCAGTCGACAAATACGTCGATACGTAGTATAATTGACTTAGACATTAGCAAACTCACCTACCGATGTGAGGGTATTCTGATATTCTCCTAGACCCTGACACTTGTACACGTATCATGATTGTAACTCATATTGGGATGCGGGTTCACGTACTCGATTAGCTACCGATGCGTGGAACACACATCATGATTTAGCACATAGTCAGGATTATCTAGAAAGTTGTGACTTGGTATATAGCTACGTGGTATGCACGTTGTGTATTCGACTTGTATATCCATATTATGCGGGGATGACAACTAGTAGGTATATGGGATACACACATTGGATTCCGTAGTATTCGGAGGAGCCACGAGTCCAATGACTTCCTTTATTGCAGACACCGCGCTCTTCGGAGTGATACTGACGTATATATATTACAGATACCTCATTCTTCAAAATGATGGACGTTACAGATACCACGCTCTTCGTAGATTGGACGATATGCCTATGCCTATCCATACGTACCAAGGTTGTCTTCACATTGCATTCACTTAGATGGTTAGCACACCCTTATTTACTTTATTCAGTATTTATATATGGCATACTTTTATGTATCTTGTTATGTCCCACTGAGGACCTGGTTTCCTTCCAGATTTAGATGAGGCATACTATCCCATGGTGTACGGACCTGGACAGGAGACGAGGTACGCATCCGAGGAGGAGCTAGAGGTACTGCCATCCGAGTTTCTCTGATCTTGGGTAGACTTACCATCTAGAGCTGGAGCCTCTTTATCTAGATAGCCGATGCTCTAGTCATGTTATATTCAACACTCTTATTTTAGTTTTGGTAGTGGATTTGTTCCCACCAGCCATATTTGGGTTGTACTATAACATTTCATACTTAGCACTTATATTCTAGTACTTATTTCAGTGTTCCTTGATATATTATGGATGAGATTAGATGTTACCTGTTATGCTAGTACTAGACTTGTTAGTATTTTAGGACAACGCAGCACATCTCTTTGGGTCCAATAAATTAGGTTTTTATTTGAAGACGTGTCAGTTAGCCAATGCCACGTGGCCTGGTCCCATATTATTTTGGGACTGGAGCGTGACATGGTTTTAGTGGTGGCCCATGCAGGTCTAGCTTATATTATTTTGGTTACATAACTGTACCAAACAAGCCTGCGTATAGGAATAGAGCATAAGGATCTCATTCACACTAGACTAAATCTCTTTCTTCCTCTCAACTATCCTATGTTTGGATAAACCAAATTTTACGCCAAAAATCCTTTATACTGTGACCAGACCCTTTACCCTTGTTGGCGTAAAAGGCCAAATTGACTATCTTGATTGGCATAAAAGCCAAAACAATAAGCCACGAAGACAACTGCCCAGTGTAAACTTGATGATTCCTGATTAATAGACAAACAACGTAGAGTAACCTGATTAGGCGTAAACTACAAGGATGGTGATGTGAGTGTATTAGTCATAGTTTTAGCTTTCCCAGTCATGACAAAGGATAAAATCTCGTGCATCAAATGCAGAGATATGCCTCGAGCCCTATGCAAAAGAAATAACTTTTAACGTAGCGGCTAAATTTTGTCTTATCTTGAGCGTAAAAACTCATTTTTGTCTTGAGCATAAAAACTTATTTCGGAATTGAGCGTAAAAGCTCATTTCTATCAATATAGAATAGGCAACGTATTCAGAAGACTCAAAATTTTCTTTCGTTGAGTGGTGTATCAAATATGTCACTAAACGATAACCTGGGTCTCTGTGCAGAAACATTATCACAGCCACCCTCTCGATCATCGTGTAGTACTTTTGTCAGATGTCAGGTTAACTGATTGTCTGACAAATTCATCCGAGGAAATACAAAGAGTTCCTCGTACAACTTTACGCTGAAAATGTATACTAGACTTTTACGTGCAGATTTTTGGCAGACCTTTTTACGCGAGTTTTACGCAGACTTTACGCTGCAATAAATACAAAATATGTTAGATTTTCAGCAGGCAAACCTTATGCACACAGATTTTTACTCACAGACTTTTAGGGAGACTTTACGTAGGAAGTATAGCAGACTTTTACGCACATAGCTCTAAAGATATGTTTTACGCCAAATAGTGAATCTTTACTTTATGCTAGACAGCTTGAAACTCTGTGTTATGCAGACAATTTCATAATCTCTACTTTATGCCAAATTATTTTATCTCTGCTTTACATAGACAATCTCGAATCCCTACTTTACGTGGACTACCTAGAAACTCGATTTTACGCGAATAATTCCCCAGCATAATTCATGCTTCCATATTTTATTAAATGTTTGCATCCTATTTGTTTCTTTTCCCCCAGAAATATGGACGTACCCAGTGGACACACAGATGATAGGGTTGATCAGGCAACAGACACCTCGCATGATGTCAATAGGACCCCGACTACCCCGAGAGACCAGTCCCCGAGATGGACACTGGTTTATCCATCAACCCCATACCTCCACAATGATCCTACTAAGGAATCTGCACTAGCTTAGCAAGAAGGATAGACCTCCCAGGCACCAACACAACAGGCAGATACACCTTTGCCTCTACCTGCACCCTTTTTATCCCTGATGCCACAACTAGAGGGACAGCCACAAATGTTCCAATTTTTCCAAGCCATGATGTAGACGCAATTGCATCAGACTGAGACCTTGAGGCAGATCTTGATGACAGCTCTAGAGAGAACATCTACCCCAGCACCTGTCCAACCAGTTGGTACTATCCGAGGTTTTCGCCAGATGGGCCCAGAACCTTTTCGAGCAGCGAAACTCTTGAGGAGATCTCAGATTGGGTCTCCAACACGGAGATGTTGCTGGAAGGTTCACAGCTACACCCAGACCTTTGGATGACCGCGGTGAGGGCCCAACTCAAAGGAAACACCCATTATTTATGGGACTCCATAGAATACGGCATCGGCAAGAACCAGACGTGGGAATAATTCTTAGTATACTTCAATGCGAAGTATTTCTCGGCTACGGTCAGGAATGCTCTATACTCCCAGTTCCTACACCTAGAACAAGGAACTATGACCGTAGATGCCTACGACGCAGAGTTTAGTCGACTTAGCCGATTTGGTGCCGTCCTGATACCTAATGAGCTGGAGAAAGCTAGAAGGTTTCATCACGGCCTTACCTTCGAGCTACAAAGGTATACTACCACACAGTCAAGGATCTCCTATGAGGAGGTTCTTTCAGAGGCAAGACCCAGTTGGTTATTGGCATAGAAGCGAGGCGCTCTAGCACGACCATACCAGCCAAAGCCTAGCCCAGAGCAGGAGGGCCAATCTATCATCCAGGAATGCAGGCACAAAGGATAGTGCCATATTAGCACAAGGAGCTTCCGACTTGTCATTATTATGGCAAGAAGGGATATTTTGTCAGAGACTGCCGGAAGAAGCTTGGACTGTACATGATATGTGGAGCTAGTCAACAACTGGCCAGAGATTGCCCACAACGCAAAGAGGCAGCACCCCAGACCGGACAAAGGCTAACAGCACCAGTCCAGAGGATACTACCCCCGATTGGAGGTCAGCGTCCACCAGCCCCCAGAGGGCAGAGGCATGGGCAGGCCTTTGCCTTAGCAGCAGTTATGGAGGAACCAGAACGGGAATCTATCACAGGTACCATTTTAGTTGCGTCTATACCTGTAACTACATTATTTGATTCTGGCGCTATACTATCTTTTATATCTAATAGTTTTGTAGCCGTGCATAGAGTAGCTACTTCCTCCTTGCCTAAGAGTTGGAAGATTCTTACCGGAGGAGGCATCGTACCAGTTACCAGCACTATTAGAACATGCTCCGTAGTCGTGTGTAGTAGGGAAATGAGAGCATAATTTTTAGTACTCCCGATGCCAAACTTCGACGTTATTTTAGGCATGGACTGGTTGAGCCAGTACAATGCTATACTAGACTGCCGGAGAGGTAGCGTCACTTTTAGACCACTAGATCACCCAGAGTTCGAGTACATACGGGGCACCGGCGAGCAAGGAGTAGGCCAGACACCTGGAGCTTATATGGCTATGGAGACAGCTCCACCAGCTATTGATGCAGAATTCGAGGATGTATTTCCGGAAGAGTTGCCAGGCATACCACCTGATAGAGAGGTAGAGTTCATTATTGAGTTAGTGCCCGGAGCAGCACCGGTATCGTCAAATGTGTACCGGTTGGCAAAAAAAGAGCTAGACGAGCTGAAGCTACAGTTAGAGGAGTTGCAGATCAAGGGATTTGTTCCTCCTTGTGCAACACCCTGGGGAGCACCAGTGTTATTTGTACCAAAGAAGGATGGAACATTATGTATGTGCATTGATTACAGAGCCCTTAATACTTTGACAATCAAAAACAAGTACCCTCTGCCGCGGATTGATGATCTGTTCGACCAAATGACAGGAGCGGTGGTGTTCTCAAAGATAGATTTAAGATCAGGTTATTATCAGGTAAAAGTACGAAGAGAAGACATTCCAAAGACAGCATTCAGGACTCGTTATGGTCACTACGAGTTCTTGGTGATGCCTTTTGGATTGACAAATCCACCTGCCGTATTTATGAACCTGATGAACAGAGTATTCCATCATTATCTGGACTGGTTCGTGGAAGTCTTCATCGACGACATCTTGGTGTATTCAAAGAACCACGAGGAGCACGGAGAGCACTTGAGGCTAGTGTTAGAGATACTAAGGCGTGAGAGACTTTATACAAAGCTGAGTAAATGCGAGTTTTTCCTAGATTGTGTCGCTTTACTTGGACACGTTATCTCAAGAGATGGCATTTCGGTAGATCCAGCAAAGATTTTGTCTGTAGAAATGTGGCCAACCCCCACCAACGTCTCAGAGGTGAGGAGTTTCCTAGGACTTGCTGGATATTACCGGAGGTTTGTAGAGAACTTTGAAAGGATCGCGGAGCCGATGACTCGCTTGACCCGCAAGGAGCAGGAGTTCATATGGTCAGAAGAGTGTCAGATAGCATTCGACGAGCTGAAAAAGCGTCTGACTATGCCACATATCTTAACCATACCTTCAGGATCTGGAGGATTTGTAATCTACAGCGATGCATCCGGAAAAGGTTTAGGTTGCGTCTTAATGCAACATGGAAAGGTTGTAGCCTACGCCTCTAGACAACTGAGGACCCATGAGAAGAACTACCCCACTCACGACCTAGAGCTTGCGGCAATCATCTTTGCCTTGAAGCTTTGAAGACACTATCTATACGGAGAACGAGTGGAGATATTCACTGATCACAAAAGCCTAAAGTACGTCTACACCCAGAAGGACTTGAACCTGAGACAAAGACGTTGGCTCGAGGTAATGACAGACTTTGAGATTGAGCTGCAGTACCATCCGGGAAAGGCCAACGTAGTAGCCGACACTTTAAGCAGGAGGCCCATAGCATTCTTTTTAACTACCCAGCAACATCTATTGAGAGACCTAGAACAGCTGGGTATATAAGTCATTATGCCAGGAACTGACGGCCAGTTGTCAAGTTACCAGTTGCAATCAATATTGGTCGAAAGGATCAACGCTGCCCTGCTAACAGATGCCAGATTCCAGAGGCTTCGACAAAGGACTGAGGCAAGAATACAGTCAAGATTGCGCATACACGAGGACAGGACTTTAAGATGTGGAGATCGCCTCTATGTTCCAAATGGAGAACTTCGTCAAGAGCTGATAATAGAGGCGCATAGCTCAACATTCTCTATTCATCCAGGAGGCACAAAGATGTACAGAGACCTGAGACATTACTATTGGTGGCATAGAATGAAGAGAGAGATAGCCCACTTTATGGCAAAATGCCTGGTGTGTCAGCAAGTCAAGGCTAAGCATCAAAGGTCCGCAGGCTTACTCCAACCACTCCCAATACCTGAGTGGAAATGGGAGCACATCACTATGGACTTCGTTACAGGCTTTCCAAGAAGTCCTAATGGTCGTAATGCGGTATGGGTGATCGTAGATCGACTCACCAAGACTGCCCACTTTTTACCCTTCAGAGTTGGGCAATCCACAGAGGACTTAGCAGACATGTACATAAGAAATATTGTGCAACTGCACGGAGTTCCAGTTAGTATCGTGTCTGACAGGGATGCAAGAGAGTCTTAGTACCCGCCTAAAGTTAAGCACATCGTATCACCCGCAGACAGATGGCCAGTCCGAGCGTACTATTCAAATACTGGAAGATATGTTGAGAGCATGCATGCTTGATTTCTGTGGATCATGGGAAGACCATTTATATTTGGTCGAGTTTTCCTACAACAATAGCTATCAAGCGAGCATTCAAATGGATCCCTACGAAGCAGTGTATGGGAGGAAGTATCGTTCCCTAGTATGTTGGAGCGATGTGGGTGTAAGGCAGATTTTAGGACCAGAATTGGTTGTTTGTACAGTGGAGAAGGTAAAAAGATCCAAGGACACTTGCGAGCAGCGCAAGAGTGGCAAAAATAATGGACAGACCTTTATCGTCGTCCCTTGGATTTTAAAGAGGGCGATCATGTCTTCTTGAGGATATCACCCACCAGAGGTACCATTCGATTCGGAGGGTGCGGTAAGTTGACTTCAAGATATATTGGACCATTTAACGTGCTAGAGAGAGTGAGAGAAGTGGCGTATCGACTTGCGCTACCACCTTCACTTGAGGAAGTACATGACGTATTTTATGTGTCATAACTCAGGCGATATGTGGCACACAGCAGTCATATTCTCGACCACTCGGAGATCACCGTTGGACCAAGCTTGTCAGATCAAGCGCAACCCGTAGGAATCCTTGATCGACGAAAAAAAGTATTGAGGAACCAATCTATCCCCTTGGTCCGCGTAGCATGGAAGCATGGCGCGCCAGGAGAATCTACTTCGGAGCGCGAATACGACATGTGCAAACGTTTTCTGAACCTATTCGCAGACCAAGGTATAAAATTACCATGTTAATTAATATCTTATACCGTACTTGACTTCCTACCGTGACTTTAGTTTTAATTTCGAGGACAATTTTTTTATAAGTTGGATAGAATGTAAAACTCCTAAAAAAATTCAGAAAACTATTTTATTTATTTATAATAGTTATGAGCTAAATAGAGAGAATAGATTTTTTTAGATCTTATTTTAAGAAGTTTCAGCACTTAGAGGATTTATGGAGCCATTATAAATTTTTTCTAATTTATTCCATGTAGGCGACCCTTTGGACAGTAGCTAGCTTAACCGTATACACTAATATAATTTTTAGAATTTTCTATATGTATATATAAATAATTAGAAAAGAATTCCTATTGGATCTCAACAGAAATCCAAACTCCTAAACCACTACCCGCTTGTCCTTTCTCCGTGCGTAAAGAAGAGAAATATCAGCAGTAAGCAGTTGCAAAACCTACCTTGCTTGTCCCCTCTCTGCGCGTAAAAGTTAGAAATAAACAGCAGTAGTAGCAAAACTACCTCTGCGCGTAAACCAAATTCCACCGCATAATTCCTTTCACCACGCGTAAAACAACCCCCTCCTGTGACTCATCCCCCACCGCCTCTCTACCTGTTGTTACTAAAAACTCCTCAATCAAAACCTAAACCAATGGAAGAACAATCGAAACTAGAGCCAATGAAAGCAGTAGCAGCAGTAATTCTTAATCCCTAAGTTTCCCCACCGCCTCCTTATACCTATATATATTACAACTCTTCCCAAAATCTAATCCCACTTCTTTCACCAAAACTTAAACACAATATCAGAACGTGCACTATACGAAGTCTTGCTCAGGCAAGTATACCTTGCCAAATCTTTACTGTTTAAATTATAAATTATTGCATGTTATCCTGTTGCAATATACATATAACTGTGTGCGCCCGAGATTGACTTGGGTACAGTCGGCAAATACGTTGATACGTTGTATAACTGACTTAGACATTAGCAGACTCACCTACCGATGTGAGGGTATTTTGATGTCCTCCTAGAGCCTGACACTTATATACGCATCACGATTGTAACTCATGTTGGGATGCGGGTTTGCGTACTCGATTAGCTACCGGTGCGTAGAACACACATTACGGTTTAGCACGTAGTCAGGATTATCTAGAAAGTTATGACTTGGCATATAGCTACGTGGTATGCACATTGTGTATTCGACTTATATATCCGCATTGGGCGGGGAAGACAACTAGTAGGCGTATGGGATACACACATTAGATTCCGTAGTATCCGGAGGAGCCACGAGTCTAATGACTTCCTTTATTGCAGATACTGCGCTCTTCAGAGTGATACGGACATATATATATTGCAGATACCTCATCTTCGGAATGATGGATGTTACATATACCATGCTCTTCGAAGAGTGGACGATATGCCTACGCCTACCCATACGTACCAAGGTTGTCTTCATATTGCATTCACTTAGATAGTTAGCACACCCTTATTTACTTTATTCAGTATTTATATATGACATACTTTTATGTATCTTGTTATGTCCCACAGAGGACCTGGTTTCCTTCCAGATTTAGATGAGGCGTACTATCCTACGGTGTACGGACCTGGGCAGGAGACGAGGTACGCATCGGACGAGGAGCTAGAGGTGCTGCCATCCGAGTTTCTCTGATCTTGGGTAGACTTACCATCTAGAGCTTGAGCCTCTTTATCTAGATAGCCGATGCTCTAGTCATGTTATATTCAGCACTCTTATTTTAGTTTTTGTAGTGGGTTTGTTCCCACCAGACATATCTCGGTTGTACTATGATATTTCAGACTTAGCACTTATATTCCAGTACTTATTTCAGTATTTCTTGATATATTATGGATGAGATTAGATGTTACCTGTTATGCTAGTACTAGACTTGTTAGTATTTTAGGACAGCACAGCACGTCTCTTTGGGTCCAATAAATTAGGTTTTTATTTGGAGACGTGTCAGTTGACCAATGCCACGTGGCCTAGTCCCACATTATTTTGGGACTGGGGCGTGACATGTGCTCACTGTTTTGAGTCCATATATGGACTGTGGGTATTAGTGCACTGATATAGTTGAGTGTGGACTGATTTTGAGTTCATTTTTGAACTATTGGAGATATTCTTGGATGTGTTCACTGTTATGGACACTTGGACAGTCAAGTAGGGGGAGTTCTTGAGTTATGAAAATATTTGCACATAGTGAGGACTGTCGGGTGTAGGTTACTGCAATAGAGGCTAATTGACTGTGAGTACTGTCATTTGATAGTGGTTGGGGCATGTTGCCTGATGTGTTAAGCAACAGCAGCAACAATTGGCATGTTGCCCACAGAGCAGCTCAGGTAAGTGGTTGGGTTTGGGTTTTTGGTTGTGTTGGTTGTTAGTTACAGTTAGTTATTGGTATAGTAGAGAGGGTTGTTAGTTGATATACAATGTTAGTAGTAATAGTTCATTAACTAATTGAGAAGAGACATGATTGTTAAGTTTATGTTTGTTTGATTTGTGAGTCGTTAGTTTATGTAGTTGTGTATGTTAGTATAAGTTGGTTGGGTTAAATGTTAAGCTAAAAGTTATTGTTAGTTGATGTCAATGAGGGATTCGTTAGATGATGGCTTAGTAGTTAGAATGTTAAGTTAGTATTGATATATATTTAAGTGCACGTTAGTATTTATATATTAAAATGTATATATATATTAGATTAGCTAATTAGTTAAATCTTAGCTAAGTCTAGTATTACCTTGTGTTACCAGGTAATGTTAAGGTAATTGGTTCTTACTTAAGGTATTGGGCATTTGGTATCAAGAGAGGGTGTAGATAGTGTGATACCAAGTTGGCTCAAAGTCAAGGTATCTAACTAGTGTTAGTTAGCTAGGGGATACTAGTATATATTATACTTGTATATATTGTATAGTATCTTCATATATAATATTTTGTGTATCTTATGGTATGGAATATTGTTGGTACTCGAGTATCCTAATATAGCTAGTATACCGTCGATACATAGTATATGGACCCAATATCCTAGAAATGGACTAATGCAACCTAGAAATAACTAGTTTGACCTGAAGTTGACCTAGTTTGACTATTTTTACTTAGAAATGGCCTAACAACCTAGAAATTGACTAGTTTAACTTGTATTTATTCCAAAATCTTGTATTGATATAATATTCTATATTTAGGTCATCGAGGCACCGTTCCAGACATCCTTGATACTGTTTAACGGATTTTAGGCGAGTACATTCTCTGATAGTTTTTTGTTTATGATATTGTAAAACCCCAAATTCTGAAAACCATATTAATTATTTTTATTAAATTATTTTAACCTATAGTTATGAGCTAAATAGAGAGAATAGATTTTATTAGATTTTATTTTGAGGTGTTTTGGCATTTAGAGGATTTATAAAGCCTTTATAAATTTTTTCTAATTTATTTCAGGTAGGAGACCCTTTGGACAGTTGTTTGCTTTACCGTATGCACTAAAATTATTTTCAGAATTTTCTATGTATAGATATGTATATATATATATAGATATAATTAATTAGAAAGAAATTTCTATTGGATCTCTACCCAAAACCCCAACTCCTAAACCCACTACCCGCTTGTCCTTTCTTCGCCCATAAAGAAGAGAAATATCAGCAGCAAGCAATAGCAAAACCTACCTTGCTTGTCCTTTCTCCGTGTAAAGTTAGAAATAAACAGCAGCAGTAGTAAAATTAACCTTTCTCCCCTCCGTGCGTAAACCAATTCCACCGCTTAATTCCTTTCACCGCGCGTAAAACAACCCCCCTCTTATGACTTATCCCCCACCTCCTCTTTACCTGTTGTTACTAAAAACTTCTCAACCGAAACCTAAACCACTGGAAGAACAACCGAAACTAGAGCCAATGAAAGCAGCAGCCGCAGTAATTCTTAATCCCTAAGTTTCTCCACCGCCTCCTTATCCCTATATATATTTTAACTCTCCCAAAAACCCTAACCCACTTCTTCTTACATAAAACATAAACACAGTTTTGGACGTGCAATATACAGATTTCTTGCCAACACAGTTTTTGACGTGCAGTATACAGATTTCTTGCCCGGCAAGTATACCTTGCCTTGCTGTACTGTTTAAACTCTGAATTAATTGTTGCATGTTTATTTTATATAACTGTGCGCGTCTGAGAGAGACTTGGGTGCAGTCAACGAATGCGTTGACGTTAAGATCTGGTGTTTGACCTAGTGTCTAGTAGACCCACCTAAAGTTGTGGAGTTATCGGTATGGCTCCCCAGGCCTTGACACGTATTATTTTACGTCACAGAGTGAGTTCATGTAGGGACGCGTGCCTCATACTCGACTGGCCATCGGTGTGAGCAACACGTGTAAATGTATTTAGCTTAGTTGTTATTTCTATAGAGACTTGTATTCTAGTACGCGATGTCCACGTCGTGTTTATGACTTGTATATCTACATTGGGCGGGGAGGACTACTAGCAGGCGTATGGGACAACCACTTCCTCTATACAGATATCGCACTCGACGGAGTGATACGGGCGTATATATATTGTAGATACCACGTTCTTTAGAGTGTTGGGCGTTACTTGTTATTTTTGCAGATACCACACTCTATATAATGTGGATGTTATTATACAGATACCATGCTCCTTGGACATGGACGATTACAAAGTACCCATGTATGGGGACATATGTGACATATACTAGTCAGTCAAGACGATTGGCAAATTATGTCAGCATATGTCTAGCCTACACTTTCCCTACGCACTAAGCTGTCCTCAAGTTGTATTTCACTTAGACGGTTAGGCGACCCCCTGGATGTTTATTTTTTAGTACTTATTGGCATGTTATTATGTATCTTGTTATGTCCCTCTGAGGACCTGGTCCCTTTCCAGATATGGACGAGCAGGAGTACCCGCAGGAGTACGGACCTGGACCTGACACTACTTACCAGACTAAGAAAGTCTTACCTTCAGAGTATCTGTGATTATTACCGCTATTTTAGAGATTTTGTTGCTACTTCAGTATATTCGTTTTGTAGTGGATTTGTTTCCACCCGACTATCAGACTAAATACTCATCATTGATATTCAGTAATTATTCAGCTCTTTATTCCTACTTATTATTTGTGCTGTGGATGAGATATAAATTGTGTGTGGCTTGTTGGGATAGTATATTACCACTGGTGAATTGTATATTCATGAACAGCGTACATATGTATATGGTTTCCATATATTGGAGTTCGTATACATACGGCTGGACGTGTTACGTATTCCTAGTCCTACGTATTTTAGGACTGGGGCATGACAGATATCCTCTATATTTCTTGTATTTAGTGTAGATATCCTTGATTCTCCTAACACTTGGTTTCAAGGATTGGTATTCTTGGATCCCGTCATGAGATGTTATTCCTGGTAGTTCTTGGCATATTTCTTGTGCGAGCTCCGTTGTTCTTATACATGTATGGACACTGATTTATGAGAAGATTAGCTCCCATCTCATGGAATTCCGTGTCATAGCGTGTCATGGATTGGATTCACTATACCAGTCGGAGGCGGAGAGTATTTAGTGTAGATATGTGATCTTACCCCCGTAGTTCTTATTATTCTTGCATAGTATTACTCATATACCGCATGTATGATTAACCAGGCCCGTGGTTCTCTAGTAGTACCCAAGCCAATCACATGTTGAAGCTAGTACTCATTCACTTATATAGTTGTATCTCTTTATTTCTGTATATGATGTTAGTATCTCTTGTATGTATTTCCTGCATTTTCTAATTCCTGTATATTTCTTCTATGTTTTATCATCTTGTTTATGCCCTTTATTTACTACTATATAGTTTTTATCATCTATTGGAACTGCTGTTAGAGGTGTGCTTCGCTCCATCCTGATTGAATATATTTTTTAGATGATTTAGACGACTGGTATCCTATATACTATGGACCTCAGGACATAGTTGGTGTATAGTTGGACACAGTGGCTTAGGAAAAACCGATACCTGGAGATGATCAGCTAATTGCTGCTAGTAAGAATTTTAAATTAGATATTTATCAGTTAGATATTTTTTATGTATTATATTTGAGTTGGTCTTGTCTATTGGACTAGGAGATGAGTTATATTTGTAACTTGTGACTTCCATTTCTTTCATTCTATATCGTGCCATACCTTCCTCTAGTTTTTTCATTATGATTGAGTATGGTTTACCTCATCATATTATCATATTGTTCCTCCATTTGGAGTTGAGATGCCTTGACAGATACATTATATATTTTTGTGTGAGATATTTAGATAGTATTAATAATCTAGACAACGTTCTACCGCCGATGTTGTGGCCTAGGATGAGCGTCGTTCACGTACTCATGCCCCTACACCGAGTGCGGGTTATCACATATTTTTAGTGGTAGCCTATGCAGGTCTCCGAGGTCATAATTAGTGTGATCCATAGTGGTGCTCTGATTTTAGTGCTATTACGAGCCTATTTCAGGATATATAATATCGGCTATAGGCTCAGAATACTAAATCATATGTAGGAAAAACTCTATTGTTCATTTTAACTATTCTTTCTTGATATTTGATAATTGAGATTTAACTGTCCTTCAATGAATACATTCTATCTTGTGCCATATTGATTCTTTTCTTTCGCTTTGCCTCAGGATGCCATCTAAGACTCGATCACAGCAGAGAGGAGCACCTTCTGAGAGATCTGTGACTTTCCAAGGGCCTGCACCAGTCACTTCTCCTGTAATTGGTGTATCAGCTACATTTGGAGGTCCACCTCTAGTATAGAGGACTATTCCAGCTATGTCCACGGGACTTCCACCACGACCTTCCGTGCCGACAGATGGACTCTGGTGTTCGTATTATTTTGCGAGATGATGGAGGCTCAGAGGGCCTAGTCAGAGGTTCACCAGAGGCAGACTGACATATTGCGGCAGGGAATTAAGAGTGCTCATCATCTTGCCCTTGCTGCAGTAGAGAGCGGAGCTCTGGTCCAGCAGCAGGTTGCTCCTCAGGTTGCCCAGCTTCGGCCAAGAAATATCCAGGAGTTCAAGAAGCTGGAACCTCGGGTCGTGAACGGGATCGAGGGCATCGTCTACGCTGATGATTGTCTCGAGGATATCGAGCGCCTCATGTGGGTGTCCCATCTTGCTGAGGATCTGAAGGTTGAGGCAGTGGAACTTCAGTTGTTCGATATTGCTCGCACTTGGTTCAAGAATGAGTCACTTCTTGCTTATATGGGGCAGTCTTGGGAGGTGTTCAAGGTCCTCTTCAAGAGGAAGTTCTTTGCTCGGGCTGACATATTGGACTTGGGAAGGCAGTTTGAGGGCCTTACTAAGAGGAGCATGTCCGTGGAGGAGTACGCCGCAGATTTTAGGAGGTTGACCCGATTTGCGAAGTACTTGGTGAGGGAGCCAGAGGTTCGGGCTATCCGCTCTTATGAGGGTTGAAACAGGGAAGTAAAGATCCTCATTCTGTCTTTCTATGAGACATATTTTGATAAACTTGCGGAGGCACGCAAGGTTGAGCGAGAGTTGAACTTGAAGCCCAAAATAGACCACTATTATTTTATCGGGGCTAGTAGTAGTATAGTGCCTGCTAAGCGTCTTTATCTCTAGTCTAAGCCTTTTCAGCAGTTACAGCAATACCAGGCTTCTGCTAGAACGCTGGTTCACAAGGAACCACAACAGCAACAGAAACACTCATAGCACGCTTCCTTCCACTACTGCAAGAAGCCCGACTATATCTGGGAAGTTTGTAGAAGGAGGTTAGGAGTTTGTCTATATTGTGGAACAGAGGGGCATTAGATGAGAGATTATCCTTTCAACCTTCGTCGTGTGATCAAGGAGCACCTCCAGATTTGAGAACACATGCGAGGCCACCTAAAGTATAGCTGAGGGGACCGCCGCTTCTAACCCAGCAGCAGCGTTACGCCTAACACCAATATCAGGGAGGTGTACCTCATGGATGTGCACCTCAGGGACGAGCGTTTGCTATGACGGTCGAGGAGACCTCGCCCACCGAAGATGTTATCGCAGGTTCTGTTCTCCTTGATTTTATTCTAGCTTTAACATTGTTTGATTCAGGTGCTTCCCATAGTTTTATATCTATTTCTTTTGCTCTGAAGCATCTATTGGTAGCTGAGTCTTTGCTTAGGACTTGCAAGATAGTGACCGAGGGAGAAATTATCCTGGTTAGTGATGTTTGCAAGGATCGGAGAGTTACTTTGGGAGTTTGGGACCTTAGTGCGTATCTACTTATAATGCCAATTTTGAGCTACGATATTTGTTATACCCCAGTTCCAAAATATGTAGGACTAGGAATATATAACCATGTCAGCCGCATGTATATGGAAACTCCAATATATGAAAACTATAACACATGTGTACGCTGTATTATGAACAATAATTCACAAGTGGTTATAAACTATCACAAGTCACAGAGCATAATCTAAATCTCATCCACAAAAATCATAAATAAATAAATAACCAATAACTATGTAACTAAATCTCAATATGAAGTATCAAATGATGCTAGTCGGATGGAAACAAATCCACTACCAAAAATATAAAATAAACAAAACAAATACATCGACTAATAATCACGAGGCTCGAAGAGAAGACCTCCTAGAAATATAAGTAGCAAGTCCTGATCCGCGCTCCTACGAATAGCCAAGATCGTCTACACCTGGAAAGGGACCAGGTCCTCAGAGGAACGTAATAAGATACATAGAAGCATGCAAATTTGAATACAGTAAACATGCATAATAGGTAGAAAATATATAAGTACCCTATACAAGACAATCAATATGAATGCATAATGAGAACAACTTTTCGATGTATGGGCATGGGTAGGCTACTCTATCTAATCTCATAACTCACACACACGTCAAGGACATCAAAAATTGATATACCTCAAGGGTAGCGACCAGCACGACACCAGAAATTGACATACCTCGAGGGTAGCGACCAGCGCGACACAACTACCATAGTGGGTGCTAGTTACTACAGTTTACCAGAGTGGTTATAGCCCATACGCTTACTGATTGTCCTCCCCTCCCATGATACTATGTGTCAAGTATGTGTCAACATATATATAGTATATAATTATGACTGAAAGAAAACACACATGCAATAAATATATAAAAATATAATAAGATGCAAAGTACTGTAAGTAATTTGACAAGGTATCTTGCCTGCTCTGAAAAGGGATAAAGTCGTAACTCAAGACATCGTCCGATCTACCCGTCACATAAATTAAACAAGTTAGGTTACAAAAGTGGGTGAATAGGTTCCTCCATTTTAATCTATTTTAATTATGAATAAAATAACCTAAAATAATATTTTAATCTTATTATAATCTGATTTATTGTTAAACCCTAATTATGGTCCAAAGAAAGTCAACTTTACGGATTTGTGATCCGTAGCACGCAAATCGAGGCAATCCGTTGACCAAAAGTCAATCGACTCAAATCCTTGATTTGTGTGTATAATTCTATAGATTTCAATGCTATATGAACACTGGAATCGACGGTTTCATAAAATCATAAGTCGGTAAAGAGTTATGTCCACAAGGGCGCACAAATGATAATTTTCGGTGGTTTTCTATTTACCTCTACGTTGCACAAATTTTACAGTAAATTAACCTTATATATTAAATTCTTAAAATATTATTTTATGTAATTTCATTATGTCAATATTCTAAAACTTCAAGCGGTTCATAATTCCGAATTCGGGATCTCCCAAAATCTCAAAAATACGAAAACGCGTCTGATTTCGGACAGCTGGCACATTTACAATTTTTTGGAAAAATAGGTTTATAAATTATTTTAATAATTTATATATTTAGAAAATTAACCTTGATATGGTTCTAACAAAAAAATTGGAGCGCGTATGGAGTCCGGAGCTAGGAGATATTATTTTTGTAACCCGTCATAACTACTAAAAATGAGGCTGAATTTATGACGAATTTTAACTCTTTTTGGACGAAAAAGAGAAAAATTTGGGGAAGAAAAGTATGAAGGATGAGTTTATTCCATAAGTCTAATTAGGTATTTATAATGGTTGAGACTACTTAATTGAATACGACTAGGATTGGCTAATTTGGATGTGATTAGGATCAGTTTCAATAAGAATATGATATGCATGAAGTTGCTTTCCTAGTAAGCTCAGGATTTGAATTAATTTAAAATAGAGTTTAAGTTTATCTCAATAATTTATAATCTTAAATAGAATTAAAGATACTACAAATAATTTATATATAATCTTATTAATATTTATTAACACTAAATTAGCATCTATCTAATATAAGACTATATATATCCAAATAAATCCTAAATAATTTTAAAAATCCAAATAAATTTATTAAAATTCTAAATAAATTACAAAAAATATAATTAAATATTTTAACCTAAAATAAATATTTGGTAGGAATAATATGCAAGTATAGTCTCATAGTAAATCAGGAAAGTCCTAGAAATTTACGTTTCCTATGTTTTAATTACCCAGAAATTCTAGAAAAATCTCTAAAATTTATAATAGTCTAAAAAGTATTCTAAATAAATATTTATATAAGTAAATATATGAAGAAATTTATTTTCTAATTAACTAAGAGGATACTCTAAAGAAATTTAATATTTAAAATAATCTATAATAAATATAATAATATAAAATAATATAAAATATACACAAAATATCTATTTTGGGTGAGAGGGTTTATAATCTACCCAACTTACAAAATTTTCGTCCTCGAAATCAAAAAATAAGGCATGATTTGCTAAATCCTTTACATTTGCATATAAGGCAAGTCAATCGCAATCTCTTCCAAAAATTTAAATAACGAAATATATTCAAATCTATCGCATTCACTTTAAAATTAAGATAATCACTGTTCAAATCAAAATTCAACCTATTGTAATCTCTTCTCACTTTTTTAAATCATCAACATCCAAATTTAAATTGAATCCCTATAACATCTTCAAGATTTAAATAACCCACATCAATTTTTTACATCACGATCTTCAACTATCATAATCTCCTCTAAATTTTAAATAATAACAATTCTAATCAAATCTTATTCCTATTCTCAACGTATGAATTACGTACTCTTTCAAAGTTTAAATTCAATTTCCATCATCAATATTTCAAATGGGTAATCCAACAATCAAAATTTAACTTTTAATTCAAATCATTAAACTGTAAAATTTTTAAATCTAATTCACCAATTGTTCAAGTCTAAATTTCTATATTTATCCTCAAACTTTAAATTGATGATTAAACCTTCAATATTCAAAATTTAAATCATGTGCTCAAAGTATAAATATTTGGTCCTCAATATCAAGATATCAAATTTTATTAAATACTCATCAACTTAATCATTCTTCAAAAAAAAATCTCAAAATTTAAAATGACTTAAATCTCTTAATCTAATCTTACTTGATCACAATCTAAAAGAAATTTACCTTAAGTTATCAATGCGACTTCTACCCAATTTAGAATTTACCCATCTATCACATAAGGCTATACATTTAAAAAATATTCCTCAAATTATTTAATCATTTTTTTAATCCTCAAAAGTTTTAACACCAAATATATCCCCTATGATACGCCCTTAATTACGAAATTAGTCACCAAGTAATACGATTGGCCTATAGGATATATCTAGTACTCTATGTGTATCAAACTTATACCAAACACGAGCGTTCATCTTTCCGAAATAGGGGAAGACAAAAAACAACAATAAAGAATTCAAGAAGGAGGTGATAGAATACAAGTACGGGGTTCAAGGCAATTTTAAGAATTCAAAAGAGAGTTGTCAAGGCAGTTGTGGATTGAAATCATATTATTATATTTTTTTGGTAAATTCCTATTCACATGTTCATATCAAAACAGTTACATACCTGATATGATATACTCTGACTTGTCTAGAGGCCAAGTATATTCATCTAACAAGTTGAGTCAACTATATATCTTAATCCACGTAAGGTAGTCATGCGAAGAGCGAACCAAGCGCACTAAGGTCGATCAGACCATAATACACTGATTCTAAATAGATAATTGTATTAGTGTGTGCACCCAATAATATATATGTCATGAACAAGCTCGATAAAAGAATAAGCTTGCAAAACTAGGCTATAATAGCAACATAAGTCGAGGTAGTTCAAAAAATATAAGTATGCTTGATTATGATGAAAGAAGGTACAAAAATAATTTAAGTTCGCCAAGAAGATCGGTGTTGTGCCTCTACAGTTGCTATACTAACTTCTTATCTAAGTCTCTGGTCGACCAAATGGGGGTATGGCCTCTAAGTTCTACAGTCTAGATAAACATTATCTTCTTATGTAAGTCTATAGTTGGTGTCATTCAATTATAATTCATTAATGGGTTAAAATGACTATATGATACTAGGTTATGAGACATACTACCCAACTTACAAGAATTTAACTAATAGTGTTATTGAACTATAGAGTGTATATACCTAGTATAAGTCATCTTCCTAACCCCTATCAAGTACGAGAGAAAAGATAAGATTGACGTTAAGAAAAGATCAACCAAGATGCAATGTAAGCAATCAAACAAGAATGCAAAAAGAAATCAAGGGGGGTGATTAAATAAGTGGATGAGATCCTATACTCTAATCCTATGTGCAGGGATGCTCGGTACAGTAACATAACCGAGACAATATGCTCTCGACCTGCATGGGCCACCACTAAAAATATGTCATGCCCCAGTCCCAAAATACGTAGGACTAGGAATACTTAATCATGACAGCCGCATGTATATGAAAACTCTAATATATGGAAACCATAACACATGCGTACGCTGTATTATGACCAACAATTCACAAGTGGTATAAACTATCACAAGTCACAGGACATAATCAAAATCCCATCCACAGAAATCATAAATAAATAAATAACTAATAACTATGTAACTAAATCTCAATATAAAGTATCAAATAATACTAGTCAGATGGAAACAAATCTACTACCAAACTAGAATATAAAATAAACAAAACAAATACATCAACTAATAATCATAAGGCTCGAAGAGAAGACCTCCTTGAAATATAAGTAGCAAGTCCTAATCCGTGCTCCTGCGAATAGTCAAGATCGTCTACACCTGGAAACGGACCAGGTCCTCAGAGGGACGTAACAAGATACATAGAAGCATGCCAATTTGAATACAGTAAACATGCATAATAGGTAAAAAATATATAAGTACGCTGTACAAGACAATCTATATGAATACATAATGAGGACAACTTTTTGACGTATAGGCATGGGTAGGCTACTCTATCTAATCTCACAACTCACACACATGTCAGGGACATCAGAAATTGACATACCTCAAGGGTAGCGACCAGCGCGATACCAGAAATTGACATACCTCGAGGGTAGCGACCAACACGACACAACTACCATAGTGCGTGCTAGTTACTACGATTTACCAGAGTGGTTATAGCCCATAAGCCTATTGATTGTCCTTCCTTCCCATGATACTATGTGTCATGTGTGTGTCAACATATATATAGTATATAATTATGACTGAAAGAAAACACACATGTAATGAATATATAAAAAAATAATAAGCATGCAAAGTACTGTAAGCAATTTGGCAAGATATCTTGCCTGCTCTGAAAAGGGATGAAGTCGCAACTCAAGGCATCGTCCGATCTACCCGTCACATAAATTAAACAAGTTAGGTTACAAAAGTGGGTGAATAGGTTCCTCCATTTTAATCTATTTTAATTATGAATAAAATAACCTAAAATAGTATTTTAATATTATTATAATCTAATTTTATTGTTAAACCCTAATTATGGTCCAAAAAAAGTCAACTTTACGAATTTCTGATCTGTGGCACACAAATCGAGGCAATCCGTTGACCAAAAGTCAATCGACTCAAATCCTTAATTTTTTTGTAGAATTATATAGATTTTAGTGCTACATGAACACCGAAATCGATGGTTTCATAAAATCACAAGTCGGTAAAGAGTTATGTCCACAAGGGCGCACAGATGACAATTTTCGGTGGTTTTCTATTTACCTCTACGTTGCACAAATTTTACAGTAAATTAAAATTATATGTTAAATTCTGAAATATTATTTTATGTAATTTTATCATGTCAACATTCCAAAACTTTAAACGGTTCGTAATTCTGAATTCGAAATCTCCCAAAATCTCAAAAATACAAAAAATACGTCTGATTTCGGACAGTTGGCACTTTTACAATTTTCTGGAAAAATAGGTCCATAAATTATCAAAATAATTTGAATATTGAGAAAAGTAACCTTGATATGGTTCTAAAAAAAACTGCAGCGCGTTTGGAGTCCAGAGCTAGGAGATATCGTTTTTCTAAGTCGTCATAACTACTAGAAAATGAGGTTGAATTTATGATGAATTTTGACTCTTTTTGGACAAAAAAGAGAGAAATTTGGGGAAGAAAAGTATGAATGATGAGTTTATTCCATAAATCTAATTAGGTATTTATAATGGTTGAGACTACTTAATTGAATACGACTATGATTGGCTAATTTGGATATAATTATGATCAGTTTTAATAAGAATATGATATGCATGAAGTAGCTTTCCTAGTAGGCTCAGGATTTGAATTAATTTAAAATAGAGTTTGAGTTTATCTCAATAATTTATAATCATAAATAGAATTAACGATAATACAAATAATTTATATATAATCTTATTAATATCTATTAACACTAAATTAGCATATATCTAATATTAAGACTATATATATCCAAATAAATTTTTTAAAATTCTAAATAAATTGCAGAAAAATATAATTAAATATTTTAACCTAAAATAAATATTTGGTAGGAATAATATGAAAGTATGGTCTCATAGTAAATCAGGGAAGTCCTAAAAATTTATGTTTCCTATGTTTTAATTATCCAAAAATTCTAGAAAAATCTCCAAAATCTAAAATAGTCTAAAAAAGATTCTAAATAAATATTTATATAAGTAAATATATCATGAAATTTATTTTCTAATTAACTAAGAGAATACTCTAAAGAAATTTAATATTTAAAATAATCTATAATAAATATAATATTATAAAATACACACAAAATATCTATTTTGGGTGAGAGGGTTTACAATATTGTACTCGGGATGGATTGGTTAAGTAGGCACCATGCTAGTATAGATTTCAGATGAGGTAGAGTTTTGTTTAGTCCGTCAGGAGAGCTAGAGTTTGAGTTTGCTAGATGAGCTTCGGAGTAGGGAGAAGGCATTTCTGTGGAGCTATAGTGGAAGACAATGAGTTACTGCATCCCTTGATTGCAGAGTTCTTGGATGTGTTTCTTGAGGAATTGCCAGGATTGCTGCCAGATCAAGATGTTGAGTTCTCAATAGACTTGATGCCAGGTGCTGAGCCAATTTTACAGCATTTCTATAAAGTGAACAATAGTGAGCTGGTCGAACTGAAGAAGCAAGTGGATAAACTACAGGATAAGGGGTTTATTAGATCCAGTTCTTTACCGTGGGGAGCCCCGGTATTCTTTGTACCAAAAGAAGGATGGATCAGTGCTCATGTGTATCGATTACAGGGCATTAAATAATCTCACTATCAAGAATAAATATATGTTGCCATGGATTAACAACCTGTTCGATCAGTTGAGCGGCGCCAAGGTATTTTCCAAGATAGACTTGAGATCAGGCTACCACCAGGTAAAAGTAAAGCCGGAGGACATTCCGAATACTGCTTTTAGAACTCGGTATGGCCAGTACGAGTTTATGGTGATGCCGTTTGGGTTAACTAATGCCCTAGCGTTGTTTATGAATTTGATGAACAAGGTGTTCCACCAGTACCTTGACAAGTTCATGGTGGTGTTCATCGATAAAATTCTTATATACTCGAAGACGCCAGAGGAGCACCAGGAGCATTTGCGGATTGTGTTAGATGTGCCGAGGAAGGAGAAGTTGTATGGGAAGCTGTCCAAGTGTGAGTTCTTCCTGGACAAGGTGGAGTTCTTGGGACATGTTATGACTGGTGATAGGATTTTAGTGGACCCGAAGAAGATCACATTAGTGAAGTCTTGGAAGACCCCGAGTTCAATGGCAGAGGTAAGGAGTTTCTTGGGTCTGGCAGGTTACTACTGTAAGTTTGTACAAGATTTTTCGAGGATTGCTGAGCCAATGACCAGACTCACCAGAAAGGACACAGACTTTGTTTGGACAGAGGAGTGTTAGGCTGCTTTTGAGGAATTAAAGGCGAGGTTGACGTCTGCTCCTATTTTGACGTTGCCATCATGGTCTAGAGGTTTCACTATCTATAGTGATGCATCAGAGAAATGGCTGGGTTGTGTTCTTCAGTAGAATGGGAAGGTAATTGCCTATGCATCCAGATAATTGTGTCCTCATGAGAAGAACTATCTTACCCACTGGTTGGAGTTGGCAGCGGTCATCTTTACCTTGAAGTTGTGGAAACACTATCTGTATGGAGAGCGTGTAGAGATCTTCACAGACCATAAGAGCTTGTAGTATATTTTTACTTAGAAGGAGCTGAACATGAGGTATTGTCAGTGACTGAAACTGGTGAAGGATTTTTATTTATCCTTAAAGTATCATCTAGAGAAGGCCAGTGTAGTTGTCGATGCCTTGAGCAGGTATCCGATAGCTATATTTTTGATGCATAAACGGTATTTATTGGAGGATCGGGAGAGCTTGGGCATTGAGGTAATAGTTCCTGGGATTATGATATAGATATGGGGTTTGCAGATACATTCAGAGTCGATGGACTGGATTAAGATAGCCTAGTATAAGGATATATCTCTGAAGAGCATCAGAGCTCAGGTGAGAGCAGGATTGGAGGATGATTTCACTATTACTAAGGATGGTTCTTTGCGGCACGTTACTAGACTATGTATGCCTAGTGGAGAGTTGTGGGAGGAGGTATTGCAGGAAGCGCATCGCTCTCCGTATTCCATGCATCTAGGTGCCAACAAGATATACCGGGATATGCGAGAGAGTGTCTGGGGGTATGGCAAGAAGTGGGAGGATGCACAGTTTGTATCCAGATGCTTAGTGTGCCAGTAGGTGAAAGATGAGAGGTAGAGGCCAAGTGGTTTACCTCATCCATTATCCATTCCAGAGTGGAAGTGGAAGCACATTACTATAGATTTTTTGTAGGGACTTCTACGATCTCCAGGAGGGAAAGACGCGATTTGGGTCATTATTGACAGGTTGACCAAGTCGGCCCAATTTTTGCCTTTCAAGGTGGGTCTGTCTACGAAGAAGCTGGCAGAGATGTATGTGAGACAGGTCGTCAGGATATATGGGGTTACCGTTAGCATAGTCTCGGATCGGGATAGTCATTTTATTTCTCATTTCTGGAGGAGTTTACAGGCGAGCTTGGACACCCAGCTCAAGTCCAGTACTGCATATCACCCCCAGAGTGATGGACAGTCAGAGAGGACCATTCAGACTATCGAGGATATGTTGTGCACCTGTATACTAGATTTTGGGGGATCTTGGGAGGACCATCTTCATTTGGTAGAGTTTGCTTACAAGAACAGCTATCTGGCCAGTATATAGATATCATCATTTGAGGCTCTGTACGGTCGGAGATATCACACTCCCTTATCATGGAACGATATTGGAGAGAGAGCCTTGCTAGGGCCAGAGATGGTAACGGATGCAGCGGAGAAGGTCAAGCTGATTAGAGATAGACATCGGATGGCGCAGGACAGACAACATTGGGCCAATAGCCACCGGAGACTTTGGAGTTTGAGGTATAGTTTTAGGTTTTTGTTATGTGTTGATATTGGTTGTTTGTTATAGATTAAGTTCCTAAGTTTATGTTTTGTTCTAAGTTGGACGTCTGGTGCTTCTGAGGATTTCTCCGACACGAGGCACAATTTATTTCGGTAGAGGCGGGAAGCTTAGTCCATGATTCATTGGACCTTTCAGTATTCTTGAGAGGGTCAGTGCAGTTGCCTACAGACTAGACTTACCGCCTGCATTAGAGGGAGTGCACAACATGTTCACGTATCGTAGTTGAGACAATACATGGCGAATCCTAGACACGTATTGGATCACTTGGAGATAGAGTTGGGCCATACTCTCAACTATCCAGAGCAGCCAGTTTAGATTCTGGATCAGAGAGAGAAGGTGCTGAGGAACCAGACCATTACCTTGGTATGAGTCGCATGGAAATATCACTCTCCGAGTGAGTCTACCTGGGAAAGGAAGGATAAAATATGGGAGCGGTACCCGTATCTGTTTGTGCTTTGCTGTATGTTCTTTCTTGTTCTATTCTGCTTTTCTAAGGGATAGTTTGTCTTCGAATTTCGAGAACAAAATTATTTTAACGGGGATAGACTTGCCACTACCATATTTTCTAGGAAGGGTATTTTTGGTCATTTTATAAATTTTGTGTATAATATATATTTATTTATAGTATTATTTATTTATTATTAGATGTTGCATCATAGTTTGGACTTCTGTTAGTGGACCTAACTAGACTAGACTTGACTATTGGACCAACAATTATTCTAGTTAGACTTGAGCCCAACAACAAGCCCAAATTTATTAAGTTAATATTATAATTAGTCAAACGATTAGGATTAGAATGTTCCTTCGTTAATCATTTTCTTAATGATAAGCCAACATGGACCTTTTGGATATTTTATACTTGCTTAAGGGGCAAGTTAGAGCCAGACACAAGGGGGTGGAGAGAACCTCTGTCTCTTCATTTATTTTACTCTAAATCTAGATCTAGAATTTTCTTCTTCAAATTTCTTCATTCCCTACACCAATACCTACCCAAATTCTATTCCAATTCCTTCTCTACTCACCATTGGAGGCTGTTGGAGAAAGGAGGAGGCAAGGATCTACAATTTGGTGGAAGGAGCACAAGTTGAAGGATCTTCGCATCCTTTTGCAGACTTACATTGAGAATCCATCTCCCAATAGATACAATTCAGATTTTACATGCTAATTAGACTCTAAATATGTAGTTTATTCATTAGGAACCTTTCTATGTATTAGGGCTACCTATAGGAAGAAGTTTGGACTACTATGGACCCCTATTGTGAAAGTTATGATGTATTTTGTGTCTAATTTGGCGGAAATCCGAAATTGGCACACCAAGTATTTGTCATTCGGTTAGAAAGATGACATTGTATTTGTTATAGAGTTGTGATTCTATTATCATGTCCACAATTGGATACGTGTAGGCTGTGTCATGGCAATTTGATGACACTGGTTAATTTTAGGAAATGTGATTCTATTATCATGTCCACAATTGGATACATTGTATTTGTCATAGAGTTGCTAGCACTTTGTATTGCTTAGAAATGTGATTCTAGACTTGCTCGTATCCTTCGTGATACGTTTTGTAATGTGTCGGGTCCGTATCGCAAGCGTATCATAGATTGAGTGTGATACGGTTGCGGTGCACTCTACGTGTTTGTTGTTTTACGTTCTAATTTAATTAGACTTGTGTGTAGCTATTTGAGTACGATTATTGATGTGTATATAATATATATAGATATATATTGATTATACTTTCATCTATTCATATTTATAGGATGTATTTTTGTGTATTTGGTTGTATATGTGGAGAGGGGGATTTTATCGTGGTTATGTATAGATGTGCTTATTGTTTTGAGTCCATAAATGGACTGTGGGTATTAGTGCATTGATATGGTTTAGTGTGGACTAATTTTGAGTTCATTTTTGGACTGTTGGAGTTGATCTTTGATGTGTTCACTGTTGTGGACACTTGGATAGTCAGGTAGGGGGGAGTTCTTGAGTTGTGCAAATATTTGCACACAGTGAGGACTGTCGGGTGTAGGTTACTATAGTGGAGGCTAATTGACTATAAGTACTGTCATTTGACAGTGGTCGGGGCATGTTTCTTGCTGTGTCAAGCAACAACAACAACATTTGACATGCTACCTACAGAGCAGCTCAGGTAAGTGGTTGGGTTTGGGTTTTTGTCTGTGTTGGTTATTAGTTACAGTTAGTTATAGGTATAGTAGAGAGGTTTGTTAGTTGATATACAATGTTAGTAGTGTTAGTTCTTTAACTAATTGAGAAGAGGGGTGATTCTTAAGTTTATGTTTGTTTGATTTGTGACCAGTTAATATATGTAGTTGGGTATGTTAGTATAAGTTGGTTGGGTTGAATGTTAAGTTAAAAGTTATTGTTAGTTGATGTCAGTGAGGGATTGGTTAGATGATGGTTTAGTAGTTAGAATGTTAATTTAGTACTGATATATATATTTAAGTGCACGCTAGTATTTATATATTAGATTGTATATATATATATATATATATATATATATATATATATATATATATATATATATTAGATTAGCTTGTTAGTTAAATCTTAGCTAAGTCTAGTATTAACTTGTGTTACAAGGTAATGTTAAGGTAATTGGTTCTTACTTAAGGTATTGGGCATTTGGTGTCAAGTGAGGGTGTAGATAGTGTGATACCAAGTTGGCTCAAAGCCAAGATATCCATCTAGTGTTAGTTAGCTGGAGGATACTAGTATATATTATTCTTGTATATATTGTATAGTATCTTCATATATAATATTTTACGTATCTTATGATACGGAATATTGTTGATACTCGAATATCCTAATATAGCTAATATACCCTAGATACAGAGTGTATGGACCAAATATCCTAGAAATTGACTCATGCAACCTAAAAATAACTAGTTTGAACTGAAGTTGATATTGTTTGACTATTTTGACTTAGAAATGGTCTAACAACCGAGAAACCGACTAGTTTAACTTATTTTTATTCCAAAATCTTGTATTGATGTAATATTCTATATTTAGGTCTTCGAGGCACCATTCCGGACATCCTTGATATTGCTCAACGGTTTCCAGGTGAGTACATTCTCTGACAGTTTTCCGTGTATGATATCCACTATGTTTATTGTATTTAGTGTAGATATCATTGATTCTCTGACACTTGATTTCATGGATTGGTATTCTTGGATCCCGTCATGAGATGTTATTCCTGGTAGTTCCTGGCGTATTTTTGTGCGAACCCCATTGTTTTTGTACATGTATGAACACTGATTCTTGAGAAGATTAGCTCCCTTCTTATGGAATCTCGTTTCATAGCGTGTCATGGATTGGATCTACTATACCAGTTGGTGGCGGAGAGTATTTACTTTTGATATATGATCATACCCTCGCAGTTCTCATTTTATTTGTATAATGTTACTTATATACCGCACGTATGATTAACCAGGCCAATGGTTCTTGAATAGTACCCATGTCGATCACATATTGAATCTAGTACTCACTCATATTGATAGTTGTATATCTTTATTTCTAGGTATGATGTTCGTATCTCTTGTATGTATTTCCTATATATTTTTATTGATGTATATTTCTTCTATGTTCTATCATCTTATTCATGCTCTTTATTTAATGCTACGTAGTTTTTATTTATTTATTGGAACTGCTGTTAGAGGTGTGCTTCGCTCCATCCTGATTGTATTTTTTTAGATGATTTAGACGACTGGTACCGTTTACACTATGGACCTCAGGACATAGTTGGTGTAGAGTTGGAGACAGTCGCTTCGGAGGAACCGATACCTGGAGATGATCATCTAGTTGCAGGTAGTTAGACTTTTGTATTAGATATTTATCAGTTAGAAATTTTTTCTGTATTATGTTTTAGTTGTGCTAGTCTATTAGACTTGGAGATGAGTTGTATTTGTAACTTGTGACTTCCATTTCTTTCATTCCATATCTTGTCATACATTCCTCTAGTTTTTAATTTGTGATTGAGTATTGTTTACCTTATCATATTATAATATTTTTCCTCCATTTGGAGTTGAGATAGCATGATAGGTATATTATATATTTTTGTGTGAGATATTTAGATAGAATTGATGACCTAGACAGCGTTCTACCTCCGATGTTGTGGCGTAGGCTGGGCATCGTTCACGTACTCGTGCCCCTAAACCGAGTGCGGGACATGACATATTATTATTATTATTATTATTATTATTTAGAAAATTTATCTACACATACTAATTTATATACATATATTATTTTTTTGTACAAAATTTTATTTACTTCTTCTTTGCACCTTTATTAATAAAAGGTTACATATATATATATATATATATATATATATATATATATATATATACATATATATATATATATATATATATATATATATATATATACTATGTGTATAAAAACTTATTTTATTACAAATGCTATCATTATTTATATTTAATTTAAATAATTTTTTTTTAAATTTGAGGGGTTTTCCACCCTTCTAGAACATGATAATAGTTATCCAAGTATTCTCCGCTGTTCTATTTGGCATAATATGGTCCTTGGTTGCATACTTGGTAGCAGCCATTATTCAAACTCTTATATGCGTTGTAATCTCCTACGGTATTCGGGCACTTGTGGTTGAAATTTTCTACAACTAATAAAACATTTGGAGGATATTGTGGATCTAGGGCGAGAGTATGATTGAGTGACTCTCTTATCATCTAGTACTGCGGGACCACGACATGGGCCTTTATGGAAGGCCATAGACCCTCTTCGAATCTTCGAGCTCGAAATCTTGTAACCGTAAACTATCAAATTTGGCGAGTTTATTAAATTCTTTCTTGTACTTTTGAACTGTCATGCTCCTTTACCTAGGTGAATGAGCGCATTCTCCTTTTGCTGATGAATAGTTGGAGGGAGGTATTCCTCCTAAACTTTATTCTTAAATATATCCCAAGTAATCTTCATATTATTGTTATCCCCAATAATTGATCTCTTTTGTACGTCCAAGCAATCATGCACATTCAAACGCAGTTGAAGTTTTGTGCATGTCACTTTCTTTGACCCCTAGATATCAAGTAACTTGAAGTAGTTTTCCAACTCGATCAACCAATCTATTATCACACATGATATTCTATCACGTTGGATAATGTGTTGTACATTTTCTTGAATTTTGAGATACCAAACATAAAACTTGTATTCATTACAGGTTAGGGCTCCTCAGCTTGGATTTTATTGGGCTCAGTAATGATAGTCATTGCCATTGAGTTATTGACCGCTATCGCCTGTACTATATGTTGTAGTATGTCTAATTTACTTTGGTGTGCCAGAAATCGTGCTTCGAACTATGTCTCAAAACATTTTTGTCATGCCTTAGATTATTTTTGATATGCCTCGCCATATTTTTGCTGCATTTCTGTTATACACTACATTCTCTCCATCGAATTGGTTATGGCTACTTTATCATGACCCGTATTCGGATAATCGAACACGAGTATGTGGCAATGTCCAGACTACGTCATAATAATGACGTAGAACGTTGTCTAGGTCCACAATACTAACTATCAATCTCACACAATAATATATCATAACTTGTCAATGATATCTCAACTCCATAAGGAGAACAAGATGACAATATAATGATAATATCAATACTAAATCACAGGAGATCAATAAGGAAGATAAATGGCATGAAATGATAGAATACGAGAATCCAAAACACAAGTCTAGGATAGACATCTCAAATCACCAACATCAAGTCTATGAAGTCTAGCAATTCCAACATGAGTCTAAGAATCAAATAATAACATCTCAAGGTCTAAGTTGTAGAAAATAAATCTAGTACAAAACTCTATAATATAATACTACTGTCACGACCCGCACCCAGTGTAAGGGTACAAGTAAGTGGGTAAGTCCAGCCTATGCTACAGCATCGGCGGTAGAATATTGTCTAGATCAACAATACTATCTAACAACTTACACAATTTATATATAAGGTACCTGTCGTGCTATCTCAACTCCAAATAGAGGATAGTATGATAATATGGTAATGATAAACAATATTCAATCACAATAACAAACTAGAGGATAATAAGGCACGATATAGAATAGAAGGAAAAAATAATATGATAAATATATCACAAGTCCAAGTCTAATCTCAAGACAAGACATCAAATAACAATACAATGCCAAAGTTTAACTAACATATACAATATCATGAATAACCTAACTATGCCTCATCAACTGCTGGTACTAACTCAACAGGATCTACGGATGATAACTCAACTGGCTCACTATCATGTGGTCCATAGCGCGTATGATACCAATCCTCTAATAAATTATCAGAAAAATATATCAGTCATTATTGGAGCAAAGTATAATCCAAAAAGAAGTTCCAATAATTAACATAAACTATGAAACAACAATAATAATAAAAATAAATGATGAAAGTAACTGAAATGAGCATAAATCATGAGAAGAAGCATCATGGTAAATAATGGCAAGAACTGAGAAAAATATGGTGAGGAACAATAATGTAATGAACTGGAATAAACAAAATAATATATAAATATGCCTTGAAATATTAGTAAGATAATGTGATCGGCTTGGGCCTAACATAAGCTATATATAAAAGGTGAGCCAGCGTGATCACACGTGAGTTACATGATCTGCTAAATATCACGGACTACACTAAATCATGGGCTATAAGGTATGATCACATATCCACTAATACTTTTCCAACCCCCGACTAGTACACAGATCCAAATTATGACACGTTATAATACGTATATCACACTGCACGTTATATAATATCATGCAATGTGATCACAGTCTATATAATCACTAAAATATTATGGTAATCAATGAGTAATCACAAAGCATGAAACAGCGATCACTGTGTAACCACGACAATAACATCTCATGATTAAGATCCACATATACCAATCCATGAAACCATCGTATCAAGAATAAAATATCTCAATACTAAATACATGAAACATAGAGGCTATTAAATAAGGAAACTATCAGAGAATATACTCGCCTGTGGTCATGAGAAAATTGTATATCTCAGTATCCGAGTTGGTATCACATGCTCCTATATATGAATGACATATCAAATGGGTGTCATAAAGTTATAATGAGTTAAAATGCATTAAACATGCTCTAATAGGTCATTTTTAGGTTACTCTAGCCTAACTAGGTCAAATTAGGTCAACCTTAGTCAAACATAGGTCATACACAAGTTTATAGGTACACATTAAGTTAATTAGTCCATATTGGTCACTTACTTGCTATCACTAGCTTATATTAGCTATACTAGGTTATTAATACTAATATATTTACATACCTACTCATGAACACTAATTATCATCTAAATTAGAGTATATTAGTATCTATACTCTTTACTTAACTAACACTAATACCTTAATAATCACTGATACCGTATCTAAGTATACTACCTTGGTATCATAACTGTCAACCCATGCCTTGCACACATTTTACTTCACTCAACACATCACTCAACCCTATATGATATACCCACTGTGTACTCACTAATACACACATCAGTATGGTTTCACAGATATACACTTATCAGTGTTTTCACACTGATACATACCCCTTGGTGAGTTGTGACCTGAGCCTCCTACCCCCAATAACTCTATTTCACTTACATAGCCAACCTGACACTAATACCTCACTCTCTAACACACACACTATATATATATATATATATATATATATATATATATATATATATATATACACACACACATACACACACACTCTAAACCTATTAATAGTTATAGCACTCATAACTAATTGTCAAGTTTTGTACAAGAAGCCTTAATTGATGTGCATAAGAGCTTGTGAACAAGGTGCACATCTGAACCTATACCCCAAGTCCTCTCCCCCCCTCCTGAAACTTGCTACTGCCAAGGCACTGTTGTGCTTGAGCAATGTCTGTGGACAAGGCTGCTGCCAAGTGCTGTAATGCAAATAAAAAATACACCCAGCCTTCATATGCAGTGCAAGGGAACTACCTCAAGCCAAATTGATAGTGCACAGATTGTGTGTAATACTGTAGTATCCTCTCCCATCACAAGGTACTCAGCAGGCCCCATGCCCGATCCCCAAGTCTGCTGCCAGTTGTATTTGTTGCACACTGTCAACCAAATAGTTCAACAATCAACAACCACTCTTATAATATCCTCATATGTATCTATGCATATATACTTACATTATCAACACTAAAACTGAATACTACCACAAGGTATCAGTCACTCTAGATATATATATATACATCCATCAACTTATATGTATACATAACAATGAAACATATATATATATATATATATATATATATATACATAACAACCAGATACTTAAAGTATAGCTATATACATATATTAAAGATCAAGGTAATGCATACATATATATATACATACACCTCAAGCGTACACACACTCACCACAGTGAGTCACATTGTCACAGTGAATCACAACCACTGAAATAGCCATTACACCAAATACTTGGCATGCACATATAGGATACTCCATGATACGTATCGAAATAAAGTACCAAATTCCCAAATACTCCCCAATACACATTCCTATATATCAAATACTCAATATAATAACTAATATAACTTGTTACAAAGGAATTGAAGCGAAATTACATAAATTACCCAAAAATGAGTCCCATATCGGAAATTATCATACTATATCATGATATGGTCTCATGATACACACTTGACGTGTCAATCTCGTAATTCCCCCTAGTTGGACATAAATCACCATGTAGATTCCACAATACAAGTCATATTAACCTAGTTATTGATCCTATGGGTAGCCCTAAGCCAAGGGATGATTCCTAATGGTTAAATGCATGAATTGGAGTCTAAATTAAGGGGTAAATTCAGAATTTATCTATTGGGAGATGGATTCCCAATAAAATACTCACTAGACACAATTAGGACACAATTCCCTTGCCAATTTCTCTTCCTTCAAGTACTCCTTGCAATTCAAGCTCCAATGCTTCTTAGATGATAAAATTGAGAGGGAATGGGTATAAATTGGGTTAAATTTGGTTGATGGATGAGTGAATTTAGGGAAGAACACAATTGGGGATCTAGAATTAAATAAATTAAAGAGGAAAGAGAAGAGAGAGAGAGAGAGACGCTCCCTATAGGTGGTCGGCCCCTTCTTTTCCCTTGCCTAAGCAACATCAATTCCCCAATGTAGCCCCATTAGCTAATTATGAGGAATAATTAGGAAGGGCTATATTGGAAAGTCTCTAAGCTAATATAAATTAAACTAATCTCTTTAATTAACTAAGGAAGAGGGTCTAATGGACGTAGTCTAATGTTGGACTAAATTATGTCATGATAACTAATGGGTCCACTAGTGACAAGTTTAACTAAACATAGGCTAGCCAACTAACAAATACTTAAATAGCACTACATAATGTAATTAATTATTAGCACAAAATATAGTATTTACATTACTAATTAATAAAATATGCTAAATGACCAAAATATCCTTATCTGGAAATATGGTGGTGACAAGTTTACTCTCCTTAAAAAAATGTCTTCCTCGAAATTTTAGGAAGAACTAACCCTACAACAAGCAATCACAACAAGCAAGAAAGAATGATATCTCACGGCTCAAAGAGATAAGGGTATCGCTCGCGCATCTCGACTTCCCTCTCCCCGGTAGACTCTCCTGGAGAGTGATGCCTCCATGCAACGCGTACCAATAGAATCATCTGGTTTCGTAGCACTTTCATCCTATGATTTAGAACCTCCACTGGCTGCTCTGGGTAGCTGAGATTCGGGCCAACCTTGGTCTGTGACTGATCTAATATGTGACTAGGATCTGCCATATACCGTCTCAGCTATAACATATGGAACACATCATGCACTCCATCTAATACAGGCGGCAAGTCTAGTCTGTAGGGCATAGCACCGACCCTTGTAAGAATACCGAAGGATCTGATGTATCGTGGACTAAGCTTTCTGTCTCCACCAAATTAAATAGTGTCTCGTGTCGAAGAAATCCGCAAGAACACCAGATTACCAACCTAGAATAAAATAAAGCCTTAACACTAAACCTAAAACAAAATAATCACAATCAAGCAAACAAAATCTATACCTCAAACTCCAAAGGTCTCTGGTGGCTATCGGCCCAATGTCGTTGTCTGTCTTGTGCCACCCGAATTCTATCCCTGATGAGCTTTACCTTCTCAGCTGCATCCACAATCATCTCCGGCCCCAACAAGACTCTCTCACTAACATCATCCCAAGATAGAAGAGTGTGACATCTTTATCCATATAAAGCCTTAAATGGTGATATCTCGATACTAGCATGGTAGTTGTTATTGTAAGCAAACTCTACCAGGTGAAGATGACCCTCCCAAGAGCCTCTAAATCCAAAATGCAAGTACGAAGCATATCCTCAAGAGTCTGAATAGTCCTCTCCAACTGCCCGTCTATCTAGGGGTGATATACGGTACTAAACTTGAGCTGGGTACCCAAACTAGCCTGCAAACTCCTCCAGAAGTAGGATATGAAGCGACTATCCTGATCCGAGACTATGCTCACAGGAACTCCATACAATTTAACAATATGTCGCACATACATCTTCGCTAGCTTCTTCGTAGATGTACACACTTGAATAGCAAGAAGTGGGCTAATTTGGTCAACCTTTCTACAATAACACAAATTTTTACCTCCTAGAGAACGCAAAAGCCCCTAAACAAAATCCATAGTAACATGCTCCTATTTCTACTCTGGATTGGATATAGGCTGAAGTAACTCACCTGGCCTCTGCCTTTACCTGCTGGCACACAAAATATTTGGATACGAAGCGTGCCACTTCATGTTTCATACCATACCACCATATATGCTCCCTCAGATCTATATATATCTTATTGGCACCTGAATGTATAGAGTACTAAGATCGATGCGCCTCCTTAAGAACCTTTTCGTTGAACGTCCTACTTCGCACACACAATCTGATACCATACCATAGTGATATATCCTCAGCAATAGTGAAGTTCTCGGATAATCCCATTCGAACATGTGCTCTATTGATCCTCAGAGACTCATCGTCATTCTGCGTAGCTCGAATAATGGCTATCATCTCTGACTATATCTGTAATCCCCATATCTGTATCTTGACACCAGGTACCAGCACCTCAATACCCAAGCTCTTAATATCGATCAATAAATATCTATTTGTAGCTAAGCACATGGCCACTGGATACCTGCTCAAGGGATCAGCGACTACGTTAGCCTTCCCTGGATGGTACTACAATGATATGTTGTAGTCCTTCATCAACTCCAACCACCACTGATGTCTCATATTTAGCACTTTCTGTGTAAATACGTACTTTAAGCTCTTGTGGTCTGTGAAGATCTTCACACGCTCTTCGTACAAATAGTATTTCCATAGCTTTAGAACAAAAATGCCCGCTGCTAACTCCAAATTATGGGTAGGGTAATTCTTCTCATGAGGACATAATTGCCTGAAAGCATTGGCAATCACTTTCCTATTCTGCTGTAAGACACAACCCAAACACTTTCCTGAAGTATCACTATAGATAGTGAATCCAAATACTTCCCGATGGCAACGTTAACCCTGGAGCTGTCATCAACCTCTTTATCAGCTCCTCTAAAGTGGCCTGACTCTCCTCTATCCAGACAAACTCTGCATCCTTCCTAGTCAGCCTAGTCATCGGCTCTACAATCCTGGAGAAGTCCAGTACAAACCTCCGGTAATAACCTGTTAGCCCTAAAAAAATCAGGATCTCTTCCACTGAACTCGGAGTAGCCCAAGACTCAACTGCTAAAATCTTCTTCGGGTCCACTAAGATTCTGTCACCTGTAATCACATGCCTAAGGAATTTAACCTTTTCAAGGAAGAACTCATACTACAAAAGCTTGCCCTAAAGCTTCTACTTCCTGAGGGTCTCTAAAACTATTCTCAGATGCTCCTCATGCTCCTCCGAGTTCTTCGAATACACCAGAATATCATCGATAAATACTACCACAAACTTATCAATATACGGGTGGAACACCTTGTTCATCAGTTTCATGAATACCGCTGGAGCATTGGTCAACCCAAACGGCATCACCATGAACTCAAACTGGCCATACCGAGTCCGAAAAGTTGTCTTCGAAATATCCTCCTTTTTTATTTTCACCTGGTGGTAACCTGACCTCAAGTCTATCTTCGAAAATACCTTCGCTTCGTTCAACTGATCAAAGAGATCATCATTCCTCGGCAGCGGATATTTGTTCTTGATAGTGAGGTTAATAAGAGCCCTGTAGTCATACACATGCATACCGACCCATCATTTTTTGGTATAACCAATACCGGACCATCCCATGGTGATGAATATGATCGAATGAAGCCTTTGTCTTGTAACTCATCCACCTGCTTCTTTAATTCTACTATTTTGCTATTGTTAACTCAATAGACGTGCTGAGATATTGGTTTTACGCCTGGCACCAAATCTATAGAGAACTCAATATCTCGGTCTAGTGACAAACCCGACAACTCCTCAGGAAAAATATCCATGAACTCTGCTATCAACAGATGTGATAACTCCTTCTCTTCCACCATGGCTCCACAGGTGGCATTCTCTCTCTGCTTCGCTACTCCTCTAGAAATCTCAAATCTGGTTCTCCTAGCGGTCGAAACAAAACTCTGCCTCCACGATAATCTATACTAGTATGGTGCCTACTCAACCAATCTATCCCGAGAACAATATCGTATCTATTAATTGGCATTACGAGTAACCACACACTTAACTCCCGACCTCTAAGTATAACTTTTCGATCCTTACAAATATTACTGACCAGGATAATGCCTCCCCCAGTCTTGATCTTGCAAGTCCTAGCCAAAGGTTCAGACTCTAGTCGATGCTTAAGTACAAAAGATACAGATTAAAAAGAATGGGAAGTACTATAATCAAATAAGGCATAAGCTGGAATAGAATCAAGGAGAATTGAACCTGATATAAAATCTTTGACTGGCTCCTTCTCTTCCTCTACTGCTATGTAGAAAGCTCGCTCGTGTGGTGCACCTCTCTACTACTACTTGTGCTGGATAAAATATTGCTCCAGAGTCTCTAAAGGAGGTCCCCTCTACTATCACGCAGGTAGTCTCGCAGGTGCTCTCTGTGCCAGTATTATTCCCTGGACTGCTTGAACCAAACCCACTAAACACTCCCTCAACTGGTGACCTAGCTCTCTATAATAGAGGCACACCCCAAGCCTCTTCTGACAAACCTCCCATGTATGTCCAATCTTTACATAGTGTATACACTGTGGGACCTGCTATTTGGTCTTGGGTCCTAGTAAACCTGCTACACTGGTGCTCAAAATGGTGTATGAAACTGATGTCTCTATGGCTGGAAGGTCCTCTACTGTTGGAAGTGGGGTCGTTTGGCTGGACTCACACAACTACTATATTCTCCTAACGTGTCTCATATCCTCTTGGATTTGAGCTCCAAGTCATTCTCTGTCATATGTGTATCTATTAGGTTATCCTTAAATATCGCTGTACGATATTCTATAGTGAGAGATTTGATCTCCCTGATCAAAACTTTTTGAAACTTCCAGGCCTTACCTAAAGGATTTTATCCCTCTACAAATCTGCCTAGTTTGTAGAACTTCGCTGAGTACTCATCCACCTTCATGTTCTCCTGCATGAGAACTAGGAACTGGCTTTCTAAAGCACTTAGAGCCACATCTGGAAAGAAATTCTCCTTGAAAAGCTCTTTGAATGCTTTCCAAGTCAATCCTGGGGCCATGATCCTCAGATCTGTGCGAAACTATGTCAGAGCTTTGTCGAACATCTGGCTGCCCGCTACCTCCACCTGTAAGCCCTCTAGAATTTGTGCTAGCCTCAGGGCCCTCTCAACATCCTCTACCCAATCATCGGTGTACAATATCACTTTGATGCCCCTGAAGTCCTTGGTCCCCATCCTCTTGGAGTCAATGATGGTATCTGGCCTTTGCTGGTACGGTACAGGATGAAGTGGTACGGTCTGTAACTGAATAAATGCTACCTTCTCCACAGTAGCTAGTGCTAACTGGTAAGCACTCTCAATGCCCTGACGTAGGACGTCCATCTATTTCTGTTGTGCTGCCATCATCTCCTGGAATATAGCGAATATATGTGTCCCGTCTGCTGGCATAGGTGGTGGTGGTGGAAGATCCTCCGTGAATAATGGAATATTCTTCAGAACTGGTGGTAGAGAACCCCCAAAAGATGTTATTAAAATGCCTACCTAGACTGGTGAAGCAATCCTCTGAGTGAAAGATGACGGAACAGTCGTTGTTGGCTCTCTCTGAGGTGAAAAAGTAACAGACCTCGCCGAGACTGTTCCAGAACGTTATGATTGAGTCTTCGGAGGCATCCGGAAGACAAATTCAACAAAGGAATAAATATTGCACAAGATACGATAGCATTAAGGAAAGACAGTAATATTTCAAAGAAAGAAATTATACCGAATGATAAAGATAGCAAAATTTATATATTAGAAATGTTAATAGTAGTGATTGAGTATCCTCTCATCCTATATCACTAGTCCTATATCCTATAGCATACTTATAGTAATACTCTAAGTCTTGAGTACTACTATGCTGATATTGTACTAGTTGTGAAGCCTAACCTACATGGGCCACTACAAATAATGTGTCATGACCCGCACCCAGTGTAAGGGTACGAGTATATGGGTAAATCCAGCCTATACCACAGCATCAACGGTAGAATACTGTCTAGGTCAATAATACTATTTAGCAACTCACATAATTTATATATAAGGTACCTGTCATGCTATCTCAACTCCAAATGGAGGACAATAAGATAATATGGTAATGGTAAACAATACTCAATCACAATAACCAACTAGAGGATGATAAGGCACGATATGGAATAGAAGAAAAAAAATAAAGTCACAAATACATCACAAGTCCAATTCTAATCTCAACACCAGACATCAAATAATAATACAATGCCAAAGTCTAATAGACATATACAGTATCATGAATAAACTAACTATGCCTCATCAACTGCTAGTACTAACTCAACTAGATCTACAGATGATAACTAAACTGGCTCTCTATTCTGTGGTCTGTAGTGCGTAGAACACCAGTCCTCTAATGAATCATCAGAAAAATATATCAGTCCGGATTGGAGGAAAGTACAATCCAAATAGCAGTTCCAATAATTGACAGAAATTATGAAACAACAATAGCAAAAAATATCACACATGAGTTACAAGAGTTAGCATGATCAAACATGAGTTACATGATCTGCTAAATATCATGGGCTATACTAAATCATGGGCTATAAGGTATGATCACATATCCACTAATACTTTCTCAACCCCGACTAGTACACGGATCTAAATCAGGACACGTTATAACACATATATCACATTGTACAGTCTATAATATCATGCACTATAATCACTAAGATATCATGGTAATTACTGAGTAATCACGAAGTAAGATACGGTGATCACTGAGTAACCACGACAATAACTTCTCATTACCAAGATCCATGTATACCAATATGTGAAACCATCATCTCAAGAATCAAATATCTCAATACAAAATACATGAAACATAAAGGCTATCAAATAAGGAAACTATCAGAGAATGTACTCGCCTGTAGTCCTGAGAAAATAGTATATCTCAGTATCCTAGCTGGTGTCATACACACCTAAATATGAATGACATGTCAAATAGGTGTAATAAAGTGATAATGAGTTAAAATGCATTAAACATGCTCTTCTAGGCTATTTCTAGGTCACTTTAGCCTAACTAGATCAAACTAGGTCAACCTTAGTCAAACTAGTCAAACTTAGGTCATACACAAGTTTTTAGGTCCACACTAATTTAATTAGTCCATATTGGTCACTAACTAGCTTATATTAGCTATACTAGGTCATTAATACTAAGGTATTTACATACCTACTCATGAACACTAATTATCATCTATATTAGAGTATCTTAGTATCTATACTCTTTACTTAACTAACACTAATACCTTAATAATCACCGATACCATATCTAACTATACTACATTGGTATCATATTTGTCAACCCATGCCTTTCACATATTTTACTTCACTCAACACATCACTCAACCCTATAGGGTACACCCACAGTATACTCATTAATACACACATCAGTATGGTTTCACTGATACACACTTATCAGTATTTTTACACTGATACACACCCCTTGGGGTGTACTGACTTGATCCTCCTACCCCAAATACTGCTTTACACTCCCCTTCACTTACATAGCCAACCTGACACCAATACCTCACCCTCTAAGACACTATATATATATATATATATATATATATATACACCCCAAACCTATTAATAGTTATAACACTCACAACTAACTGTCAAGTTTTGAACAAGATGCCTTAACTGATGTACTTAAGATCCTGTGAATAAGGTGCACATCTGAACCCATACCTCATGTCCTCTGCCCCATGAAACTTGCTACTGCCAAGACACTACTATGCTCAAGCAATGTATGCAGACAAGGATGTTGCCAAGTTCTACAATACATAGGCAAAATATACCTTGCCTATATTTGCAGTGCAAGGGAACTACCTCAAGCCTAACTGACAGTGTACACATTGTCTGTACAGATGCAGTGTCCTCCCCCATCACAAGGTACTCTGCAGACCCCATGCCCATGCCCTAAGTCTGCTGCCTGTTGTATCTGTTGCACACTGTCAACCCAATAGTTCAACAACCAACAACCACTCTTATAATACCCTCATATGTATGTATGTATGTATGTATGTATGTATATATACTTACATCATCAACACTAAAACTGAACACTACCACAAGTTATCAGACACTATATATATCTATATATATATATACACACACACACACACACCCCTCAAGCATACAAACACTCACCACAGTGTGTCACACTGTCACAGTGAATCACAATCACTTAAATAGTTATTACACCAAATACTTAGTATGCACATATATGATACTCCATGATACGTATCTAAACAAAGTTCCAAATTCTCAAATACTCTACAATACACATTTTTATATATCAAATACTCAATATAATAACTAATACAACTTGTTCCAAAGGAATTAAAGAGCAATTACACAAATTACCCAAAAATAAGTCCCATATCGTAAAGTATCATACCGTATCACGATACGGCCTAATCGTATCCATTTGTTGACACGTACTTTGTTCTACAACCCGTATCTAAGTCTAATTAGATCTAATTAGTCACATGATACACACTTGAAGTGTCAATCTCGTAATTTTTCCTAATTAGATATATATTAATTACCATGTAGATTCCATAATACTAGTCATATGAACCTAGTTCTTGATCCTATGGATAGCCCTAAGACAAGGGATGATTCCTAATAGTTAAATGCATGAATTAGAGTCTAAATTAAGGGGTGGAATTAGAATTTACCTATTGGGAGATAGATTTCTAATGAAATGCTCACTAGACACAATTAGGACATAATTCCCTTGCCAATTCCTCTTCCTTCACCTACTCCTTGCAATCCAAGATCCAATGCTTCTTAGATAATTAAAGTGAGAGAAAATAGGTGTGAATTTGGTTAAATTTGGTAGAGGGATGAGTGAATTTAGGGAAAAACACAATTGGCTATCTTGAATTAAATGAATTGAACATGAGAGAGAGAGAGACCCTCCCTATAGGTGGCTGGCCCCCTCTTTTCCCTTGCCAAAGAAACATCAATTCTCCAATGTACCCCCACTAACTAATTATGATGAATAATTAGGAAGGGCTATATTGGAAAGTCTCTAAAGTAATACAAATTAAGTTAATCTCCTTAATTAACTAAAGAAGAGGGTCTAATTTGCTTAGTCTAATGTTGGGCTCAATTTTGTCATAAAAACTAATGGGTCCACTAATGACAAGTCTAACTAAACATAGGCTAGCCTACTAACAAATACTTAAATAGAACTACATAATATAATTAATTAGTAGCACAAAATATAATATTTATATTACTAATTAATAAATATGCTAAATGACCAAAATATCTTCATCTATAAATATGGTAGTGACAACTACGTTAAATAAAACTCAGTCTCTTAGAAACTCTACAAAAATAACACTCGAGTCTTGATGACCAGTCTCCAATATGGCACCTCTGGCACAACTCCTAAAATTATTATCCAATTGTCACTACCACTTTTCCATATAAGGGTATTTCTGTAATTTAGCTATTTTTAAATAATTATGAATTTAAATTAATTGCTGAGTTTTGTAACTAATTATATTATTATTAGTGATATTTGGTTTAAGGTAAACCCTAGAACTCATTTGGACAGACCCTAGTGAGTCAACCCTAATTTGTAAACCCTATTCTATCAAACCCTAGAATTTTAAATTAGGGTGAACCCTCAAAACCCTAGACTGACTTAACCTGAGTTTATTAGGTTCTACATGAGAGGGCCAAGGGGTTTAACCTAAAAACTAGGCATAGAAACCCTAAACCTAGGTTTAATATAAAAAGAAGCTTCTCACAAAGCTATTCTTTACGTAGAGAGAAAGGAAACCCTAGCCTCCACAAGAGAAACCAATTCCCCACCCCATTTTCGAAATTAAACCTAGGGCTTCCATTCTCTCCTCCTCCAAAGCAAGGAAATCAGGAAACTTGGGTCAAGGAAACTCGGGAAGGAAGAACTTTCATAGAAGAACCTTCCCTGCAGGTAAAACTCTAGTTTTTATTCCTTTAATTTCTGTTTTTAGATGGAAATGGCCATTAGGAACCCCCAAATCTGTGTGTAGTTCGATTTTAGGGTTTTTGGATTAGGTTTTGGTGACCAACAGAGTTTTCCCCAATTAACAGAACCCTAACCCTAGATATTCGAAGGTAGGTTGATTTCATCTCATGTGGGTAGGTTGATACCCGATTTTTAGGGTTTTTGGTTAGAGGGATTCATGGGTTTTAAGTAATTTTCGTTCTGTACTGTATATGTTTGATGAAATGCCAAAAAAGATGAACACCTGTTTCACCTATCTAATCCACTCTAAGATAATCTAAAATGATGTATGATGTCTATATATATTATACATATGTATATAGATTGATGTATGTTGTATATCTCTATCTATGTTGTAGATGTGTGTGGGTGTTTAGAAGGGGGATTTCTGTGAATAATTCACTGTGCAATCGGGTAGGTGTATTGGGGAGTTTCTGTGTTCAGTCGGGCTGTGCATAAACCATTGGTGTAGATGTATTAATGTAGTTCATTAGAGATGTGTAGTTCAATAGAGAGGGTGTGTCCTTGTTCAGAATATCTGTGTATGGCTGTTAGTTTATGTATCAGTGTGAATCTCAGAATATCCCTGTGTATTACTGTGTAAAATTCCTGTGTGTATAGAGTGTTTTGTTTCAGTTTTTGTGTGTGTGAGTTTCTGGTTTCAGTGTAGTTTAATGTGACTGAGGGGCAGAGAAATTGTTCAGTGTGTAGTGATGAACCAATGTGTGACTGTGGGCAGAATTCATTATGTGCAGTAGGTATCAGTGGGATTTGGGGGAATTTATGTATCTGTGTGTATACATATGAATATGTATCAGTAAATAGGATTTTGATATCAGTAAATGCATGTGTAGTGTATGTAATACCTACATTAATACTATAAGTGTATTCTGTGTATGTGTAGAAGATATTTGTGTGTGTGTGTTCAGGTGTCAGTTTATAAGGTTAACTGTGTGTGGGTGGTAGTGTGGAATGTTCACAGGTTCAATAGAATGATACCTGTGTGTAGGTAGTTAAGGGTGAATGTGACTGTATGTGTAGGATTTCAATTTCAGTAAGTGTCTGTGTGCATAGGTAATCTGGTGTCAGTATACTGTGCTAGGCATTGCATCATTGAAGCAAATGTGTAAGGACTTAGTAATGTATCAGCAGTGGGGGCTGTGTCTATGGGAATTAATTCAGTGTGTGAGTGTATCAAATACATGTGAGGTGAGTGCCTGTGAAATTGTGAATCCTGTATGTTAATTCCTATGTGTATCAGTTAGCCTAAGACTGTGTATAAGATTACCTGTGTATATGCTGTCAGTTTTATGTGTCAGTAGGTATTTATGTGATTCAGTGTGTAGCAGCAGTGGAAGATGACTGAAAACCTAGTCTCAGTTGATACCTGTGTGTGTATGGCTGAGGGTACCAAGAGTATTAGGTTTGATGTAGAGTTAAGCCTATGGAGGATGTGAACTGTGTAGAGTCTCAGTTCCTGTGGGTAGGTTTACATGTGACTGTGTGAGAGAACTATGAGGGTTTAAGAAAGCAGGGTCCTGTGTGTTCAGTAGGCAAATCAGGGTGTATATTTATGTGTGTGTGTGCAGTGAGTATCCTAGTAACTGGGTTCCAGTATTGTGAATGTTGTATCTGTGTCCATGGGTGATTAGGTGTGTGTGTGAGTGAGGGATTGTATCATCAACTAGTGAAGTAGAGTTAGTATGCACTGTGTGTTAGATAGCTAGGTGAGTGTGCAATAAGGGAAAAAAACAGAGTGCCTGTGAGTGATTGTGAGGACTGGGTAAAATGTAGTGTATGTTGTGTCTACCCTAGAGTATCAGTAAGGTAAGGTGGTTTGGGATATTGGGTTGGACTATAGTGTTAGTTAAGTAGTAAGTATCAGTCAAAGGTGGGTAAATGCTAAGGGTGTCAGTTAAGATATATACTCAGCATATATATGTAAGTTATTTACACACTAATAGCATATAGTATAAGAAATAGTAACTAGTTTCAGCAAGATACCAATATACCACACTATATGAGTTATATATATAATGATAATACCTAGTATAATGAATATTAGCTAGTATTAGTAGTATTACTAAATATAATCTAATATTAGCAAGTATAGAACATATCATATAGTGTATTTAACTAGTATTAGTTAACAATAGCTAGTATGGACCTAGAAGCAAGGTATTAACTAGTTTCGACCAAAAACCTAGAGTTGACTTAGTAAACCTAGTGTAGACCTAGAAATGGCCTAACACCCTCATTTCAAATTAGCTAATCTCTTTAATATTCCAAACACCATTTTAACAGTATTATCTTATATATAGGTCATTGTGATCCCACTTTGGACCTCGATCCTCACATTTTGCTCAGGACCACAGGCGAGTACATTCTCTGACAGTTTTCATGGTTGACTACTTCTATAAATTGTAGTATATTACATACTTGATTCCGACACTATGGATACACGGGTTAGCACCCTAGATCCCCATCACGAGGAGTCGTGGTTGGAATCCATCGTGCTAGCTGGGGGATGGGGAACTATTAGTAGATTGTGTGATCATATCCAAACATTATATGTACCATAGCTCACCCCACTTCTCACGTCGGGTGCAGCCTGACCACTTATATGCTCCATAGCTGTTATATATGATTAGCCTGACCACTATATGCACCATAGCTAACCATGCGGTTAGCCTGACCTAAAAGAATCATAGCTAATCATATATAACCAGCCTGATCCAGTCCCAAGCCGATCACATAATAAACTAATATTTCAAACACTTAGTTAAATGTTTTATCTTTATTCAGATTTACTTGTTCTAGCATTCACTATTTATTGCTCATTGCTAGATGCTTATTGTCTATTTTATTTCTTCAGTACTCCACATGTTCAGCTTTTATTTCCATCTTGTATCTCTTACACTGTTTATAGATTTTGTCAATTTAATGAAACTGCTGTTAGTGCTTGTGCTTCGCTCCAATCCTGACTGGATAACAACATTTTCAGAGAACCTGGAGGACTTTTGCCCTACTTATTACGGTCCAGGAATAGAGGAGGATTTCACTCCAGAAATCCCAGAGGAGGTGCCTATCCTAGAGGAGAACTTGCCTGCCCATGCTTAGATTATTTTTTCTGCATTTATTATTTTAGACTGAGACTGAGACTGAGATGTATTTATTTTTATTTGTGACTTTGTGAGGTCATTTAGACCCAGGTTTGAGTTGGACTTCTTGTGGTTGGTTTTAATAGAACTCTTTTCAATTCTCATCGTGCCATTATGTTTATAGTTGTGATTGAGTATATTATAGACTTGTGATTTATTTATCATTGTCCTCCGTAGGGAGTTGAGACTATTGACAGGATATACAATGTTTGTGACCTAGACAGCGTTCTACCGCCGATGCTGCGGCGTAGGCTGGACGTACCCACGACTCATGCCCAATTTCCGGGTGCGGGTCGTGACACGTTTTTAGTGGTGGCCCATGCAGGTCTAGTCTGTAGTCTAGTCTTAGATTCAGATTAGAGTGATATCGTAGTGGTGCTCGCTTAGAGTATTACTACGAGCCTGTTTTAGGAAATAGGAATTAGGCCAAGGACATGCTCAATCACAATTAGGGAATTCTGATTCTTATGATACTATTCTTCATGATTAATTCCTTTAGAAATTTTTCTGTCCTTCCTTGATATCATATCTATTGCCTTAATTGAATCTTTCGATCTGTCTTCAGGATGCCGCCAAGAAGGTCCCAGAGACTCGGAGCAGCAGATTCAGAGAGGTCTGCCACCTCTCGCGCTGCCGGACAGACATCAGCAGCACCTCCTACATCTCCAGTACATGTGGGAGTGTCTGCAGCATTCGGGGGTCCTCCACCACCAGTTCAGAGGGTCCCCACAGCTACGACGGCACCACCACCTCCACCACCACCAGTCCAGCAACCAGGAGGTGTGCCCGTCGATGGGGCACAGATGTTCGCTTTGATTCAGGGCATGGTCGATGCCCAGAGGACATCGACAGAGGCCCAGAGAGTGCAGGCTGAGGCACATCAGGCCCAGACAGAGATGATGAGGGTGAACATGGAGAATGCTCACCAAGTGGCTCTCCAAGCTGTGGAGAGAGTCACTCAGCAGCAGCAACAACCTGGTCAGCAACAACAGAGGCCGGGCACCATTGTGGACTTCAAGAGGATGATGCCTCGGGAGTTCAAGGGGACAGAAGGGATACTCTACGCCGATGATTGGCTAGAGGACATCGAGAGGAACTTGCGTTTGGCGCAGCTTCCAGAGGCGCTCAAGATCGAGGCCGCTGGCAGCCAGATGTTCGACATTGCCTTGACGTGATTTCGCACGGAGCCGAGACTCTTGCGCGGGGGACTCACTTGGGAGGCTTTCAAGGAGCTCTTCAAAGAAAAGTTCTTTCCTGATGTCGCCCTGGGAGCTTTGGAGAGTCAGTTCCATGACTTAGCCCAGGGGAGCTCGTCCGTCGACGAATATGCCGCGGAGTTTTCCCGCCTGAGCCGCTTTGCGCCATCGATGATTAGAGATCCGGGGGACAGGGCCCGGAAATTCAGAAAGGGGCTGACAAGAGAGATCAAGTCTCGCACGTCGGGACGTCGCACAGCTACCTACGAGGGCATATTGATGGATGCCCAAGTAGCCGAGGATGACTTGGACCTCAGGCCCAAGAGGGGACGCGATGTTACCGGAGGGGCAAACAGTAGTGCGGGAACAGGCAAGCGTCCACACTTTCAGCAGCAGCAGAGACACTTTCAGCAACAGCACCAGGCACCAGCTCGAGGGCAGGTTCAGCAACAGCAGCAGAGGCAGACTCAGCCCGCCATCCAGTGTGCGTACTGCGGGAAGATGGGACATACTAGAGATATCTGCAGGCATAGATTGGGCTCATGTTTGTCCTGCGGATCGACGACACATCAGCTGAGGGATTGCCCTACCATTCGGACTCGTCCAGGTCAGGGTGGAGCAGCCGCCCAGAGAGGACCAGGCAGGGTACCTACCGTACCAGGAGGCCAACAACAGAGGGGACCACTTCTACCGCAAAATCAGAAGTTCGCCCAGCATCAGCAGCAGAGAGGTGCACCCCAGGGGCGAGCATACGCCATGGCAGTCGAGGAGATCGAGCCAGCAGGAGACTTGATCACAGGTTCGGTTCTTCTCGATTGTATTCCTGCATTTACCTTATTCGACTCTGGCGCTTCCCATAGTTTTGTGTCTGTATCATATGCACTTCGACATCATTTAGACACAGAACCATTAGCTAGGACTTGCAAGATCATGACTGGTGGAGGTATTATCCTAGTCCGTGATCACTGCAAGGACCGGAGAGTGTCAGTAGGAGGCCGAGACTTGAGCGTGAGCTTACTCGTCATGCCACTTCCGGGGTACGATATTGTACTCGGAATGGACTGGTTGAGCAGGCATCATGCTACTATAGAATGTTATAGAGGCAGAGTATTGTTTAGACCACCAGGAGAGCCGGAGTTTGAGGTCGTCAGAGCAGCAGCGGAACAGAGCAGGAGCATATTTTGCGGAGCCAGGGCGGAAGAAGAGGAGTTGCCACATCCTCTGATAGCGGAGTTCCTGGATGTATTTCCAGAAGAGTTGCCAGGCTTGCCGCCAGACAGAGATGTTGAATTCTCTATAGACTTGGTTCCAGGAGCGGAGCCCATTTCACAACATGTCTATAGAGTCAACAACAGCGAGCTGGCAGAACTGAAGAAGCAAGTTGAGGAGCTGCAGGACAAAGGCTTCATCAAATCCAGTTCATCACCATGGGGAGCTCCGGTATTGTTCGTACCGAAGAAGGACGGCACGGTGCGCATGTGCATTGATTATAGAGCTTTGAACAATATCACCATCAAGAACAAGTACCCGCTGCCGAGGATAGATGATCTTTTCGACCAGTTGAGCGGGGCGAGGGTGTTTTCAAAGATTAATTTGAGGTCAGGCTATCACCAGGTGAAGGTAAAGAAAGAAGACACGCCGAAGATAGCTTTTCGGACCAGATACGGCCAGTTTGAGTTCATGGTGATGCCATTTGGTTTAACCAATGCGCCGGCAGTATTCATGAACTTGATGAACAAGGTGTTCCACCAGTACCTTGATAAGTTCGTAGTGGTGTTCATCGACGATATCCTTGTGTATTCCAAGACACCGGAGGAGCACGAAGAGCACCTGAGATTGGTCTTAGAGACTCTCAGGAGGGAGAAGCTGTACGGGAAACTCTCTAAGTGTGAATTCTTCCTTGACAAGGTCAAATTTCTTGGGCATGTGGTATCGGGTGACGGAATCTTGGTTAACCCAAAGAAGATCGAGGCAGTGGAGTCGTGGGCTACCCCCAGTTCGGTAGCTGAGATCAGGAGTTTTCTCGGGCTAGCAGGATACTACAGGAGGTTTGTACAAGACTTCTCCAAGATTGCAGCGCCTATGACCAGACTGACTAGGAAGGATGTGGATTTTGTGTGGACGGAGGAGTGCCAGGCTGCATTTGATGAGCTGAAGAAGAGGTTGACGACAGCTCCAATTTTGACGTTGCCATCAGGGACAGGTGGTTTTACCATCTACAGTGATGCTTCAGGGAAGGGTCTGGGATGTGTTCTTCAGCAGCACGGGAAGGTAATTGCCTATGCTTCCAGGCAGTTACGCCCTCATAAAAAGAACTACCCCACCCACGACTTAGAGTTGGCAGCGGTTATATTCGCTCTAAAGCTGTGGAAACATTACCTGTACGGAGAGCGTGTGGAGATCTTCACAGACCACAAGAGCTTGAAATACGTGTTCACACAGAAGGAGCTGAACATGAGACAGAGAAGGTGGTTGGAGTTGATGAAGGACTTCGACATTTCATTGCAGTACCATCCCGGGAAGGCTAACGTAGTCGCCGATGCCTTGAGCAGGTATCCGATGGCTATGTACTTGACGACAGACAGGCATTTGTTGGCTGATTTGGAGAGCTTGGAGATTGAAGTGTTAGTTCCCGGTGCTGAGATTCAGATGTGGGGATTGCAGATACTGTCCGAACTGATGGACAGGATCAGAGTTGCGCAGTACGATGATGAGACTCTGAGGAGTATCAGAGCCCAAGTTCAGATGGGTTTGTCAGACGACTTCACTATCGCAGAGGACGGTTCTCTACGGCACGGCACGAGGATATGTGTGCCTAACGGGGAGCTGCGAGAGGAGGTTTTGCAGGAGGCACACCGCTCTCAATACTCGATGCATCCCGGTGCCAACAAGATGTATCGAGACTTGAGGGAGCACGTATGGTGGTATGGAATGAAGCGCGAGGTAGCACGCTTCGTATCTCGGTGTCTAGTGTGCCAACAGGTAAAGGCAGACCGGCAGAGGCCAGGAGGGTTGCTTCAACCTTTACCGATTCCAGAATGGAAGTGGGAGCACGTGACCATGGATTTCGTTTTAGGGCTTCCACGTTCTCCAGGAGGGAAAGACGCGATTTGGGTCATCGTGGACAGGTTGACCAAATCAGCCCATTTCTTACCTTTCAAGGTGGGCACGTCGACAGAGAAGTTAGCAGAGATGTATGTGCGACAGATTGTTAGGCTTCATGGAGTTCCTGTGAGCATCGTCTCAGATCGGGATAGTCGTTTCACTTCCCACTTCTGGAGGAGTCTGCAGGCTAGCTTGGGCACCCAGCTCAAGTTCAGTACCGCATATCACCCCCAGACAGACGGGCAGTCTGAGAGGACTATTCAGACTCTCGAGGATATGCTACGCACTTGCGTTCTAGATCTCGGAGGTTCTTGGAAGGATCATCTGCACCTGGTAGAGTTTGCTTACAACAACAGCTACCAGGCCAGCATCGAGATGTCACCGTTTGAGGCTCTTTATCGACGGAGGTGTCGTACACCGCTATCGTGGGACGACGTTGGAGAGAGAGCCTTGCTAGGACCAGAAATGGTCGTGGATGCAGCAGAGAAGGTGAAACTCATCAGAGACAGACTGCGAGTGGCGCAGGACAGACAGCGGCATTGGGCCGACAGCCACCGTAGACCCCTTGAGTTTCAGGTATAGATTGTTATTTTGGTTTGTGTTTGTTTGTTTAGACTGCATGTTGAGACTGTTTTGTTTTAGGTTGGCGATCTAGTATTCCTACGGATTTCTCCGACGCGTGGAACGATTCATTTTGGTAGAAGCGGGAAGCTTAGCCCACGCTACATCGGACCCTTCGGTATTCTGGCGAGGGTAGGTGCAGTGGCGTATAGATTGGACTTGCCGCCTGCATTGGAAGGAGTGCATAATGTGTTCCACGTGTCGCAGCTGAGACGGTACGTGGCCGACCCTAGTCACGTACTTGATCACTCGGAGATTGAGGTTGGTCCGACGCTCAGCTACCCTGAGCAGCCCGTAGAGATCTTGGATCGCAGAGAGAAGGTGTTGCGGAACCAAACCATCCCTTTGGTTCGTGTTGCATGGAGACATCACTCTCCAGGGGAGTCAACCTGGGAGAGAGAGGACGAAATGCGCGAGCAATACCCGTATCTCTTCCAAACTTGAGGTATATTTCTTTTCTGATTTCATTCTTGTTGTAGTTCAGTCCAATTTCGAGGACGAAATTTCTTTTAGGAGGGTAGACTTGTCACTACCACTTTTCCATATAAGGGTATTTCTGTAATTTAGCTATTTTTAAATAATTATGAATTTAAATTAATTGCTGAGTTTTGTAACTAATTATATTATTATTAGTGATATTTGGTTTAAGGTAAACCCTAGAACTCATTAGGACAGACCCTAGTGAGTCAACCCTAATTTGTAAACCCTATTCTATCAAACCCTAGAATTTTAAATTAGGGTGAACCCTCAAAACCCTAGACTGACTTAACCTGAGTCTATTAGGTTCTACATGAGAGGGCCAAGGGGTTTAACCTAAAAACTAGGCATAGAAACCCTAAACCTAGGTTTAATATAAAAACAAGCTTCTCACAAAGCTATTCTTTACGTAGAGAGAAAGGAAACCCTAGCCTCCACAAGAGAAACCAATTCCCCACCCCATTTTCGAAATTAAACCTAGGGCTTCCATTCTCTCCTCCTCCAAAGCAAGAAAATCAGGAAACTTGGGTCAAGGAAACTCGGGAAGGAAGAACTTTCATAGAAGAACCTTCCCTGCAGGTAAAACTCTAGTTTTTATTCCTTTAATTTCTGTTTTTAGATGGAAATGGCCATTAGGAACCCCCAAATCTGTGTGTAGTTCGATTTTAGGGTTTTTGGATTAGGTTTTGGTGACCAACAGAGTTTTCCCCAATTAACAGAACCCTAACCCTAGATATTCGAAGGTAGGTTGATTTCATCTCATGTGGGTAGGTTGATACCCGATTTTTAGGGTTTTTGGTTAGAGGGATTCATGGGTTTTAACTAATTTTCGTTCTGTACTGTATATGTTTGATGAAATGCCAAAAGGGATGAACACCTGTTTCACCTATCTAATCCACTCTAAGATAATCTAAAATGATGTATGATGTCTATATATATTATACATATGTATATAGATTGATGTATGTTGTATATCTCTATCTATGTTGTAGATGTGTGTGGGTGTTTAGAAGGGGGATTTCTGTGAATAATTCACTGTGCAATCGGGTAGGTGTATTGGGGAGTTTCTGTGTTCAGTCGGGCTGTGCATAAACCATTGGTGTAGATGTGTTAATGTAGTTCATTAGAGATGTGTAGTTCAATAGAGAGGGTGTGTCCTTGTTCAGAATATCTGTGTATGGCTGTTAGTTTATGTATCAGTGTGAATCTCAGAATATTCCTGTGTATTACTGTGGGAAATTCCTGTGTGTATAGAGTGTTTTGTTTCAGTTTTTGTGTGTGTAAGTTTCTGGTTTCAGTGTAGTTTAATGTGACTGAGGGGCAGAGAAATTGTTCAGTGTGTAGTGATGAACCAGTGTATGACTGTGGGCAGAATTCATTATGTGCAGTAGGTATCAGTAGGATTTGGGGGAATTTATGTATCTGTGTGTATACATATGAATATGTATCAGTAAATAGGATTTTGATATCAGTAAATGCATGTGTAGTGTGTGTAATACCTACATTAATACTATAAGTGTATTCTGTGTATGTGTAGAAGATATTTGTGTGTGTGTGTTCAGGTGTCAGTTTATAAGGTTAACTGTGTGTGGGTGGTAGTGTGGAATGTTCACAGGTTCAATAGAATGATACCTGTGTGTAGGTAGTTAAGGGTGAATGTGACTGTATGTGTAGGATTTCAATTTCAGTAAGTGTCTGTGTGCATAGGTAATCTGGTGTCAGTATACTGTGCTAGGCATTGCATCATTGAAGCAAATGTGTAAGGACTTAGTAATTTATCAGCAGTGGGGGCTGTGTCTATGGGAATTAATTCAGTGTGTGAGTGTATCAAATACATGTGAGGTGAGTGCCTGTGAAATTGTGAATCCTGTATGTTAATTCCTATGTGTATCAGTTAGCCTAAGACTGTGTATAAGATTACCTGTGTATATGCTGTCAGTTTTATGTGTCAGTAGGTATTTATGTGATTCAGTGTGTAGCAGCAGTGGGAGATAACTGAAAACCTAGTCTCAGTTGATACCTGTGTGTGTATGGCTGAGGGTACCAAGAGTATTAGGTTTGATGTAGAGTTAAGCCTATGGAGGATGTGAACTGTGTAGAGTCTCAGTTCCTGTGGGTAGGTTTACATGTGACTGTGTGAGAGAACTATGAGGGTTTAAGAAAGCAGGGTCCTGTGTGTTCAGTAGGCAAATCAGGGTGTATATTTATGTGTGTGTGTGCAGTGAGTATCCTAGTAACTGGGTTCCAGTATTGTGAATGTTGTATCTGTGTCCATGGGTGATTAGGTGTGTGTGTGAGTGAGGGATTGTATCATCAACTAGTGAAGTAGAGTTAGTATGCACTGTGTGTTAGATAGCTAGGTGAGTGTGCAATAAGGGAAAAAAACAGAGTGCCTGTGAGTGATTGTGAGGACTGGGTAAAATGTAGTGTATGTTGTGTCTACCCTAGAGTATCAGTAAGGTAAGGTGGTTTGGGATATTGGGTTGGACTATAGTGTTAGTTAAGTAGTAAGTATCAGTCAAAGGTGGGTAAATGCTAAGGGTGTCAGTTAAGATATATACTCAGCATATATATGTAAGTTATTTACACACTAATAGCATATAGTATAAGAAATAGTAACTAGTTTCAGCAAGATACCAATATACCACACTATATGAGTTATATATATAATGATAATACCTAGTATAATGAATATTAGCTAGTATTAGTAGTATTACTAAATATAATCTAATATTAGCAAGTATAGAACATATCATATAGTGTATTTAACTAGTATTAGTTAACAATAGCTAGTATGAACCTAGAAGCAAGGTATTAACTAGTTTCGACCAAAAACCTATTGACTTAGTAAACCTAGTGTAGACCTAGAAATGGCCTAACACCCTCATTTCAAATTAGCTAATCTCTTTAATATTCTAAACACCATTTTAACAGTATTATCTTATATATAGGTCATTGTGATCCCACTTTGGACCTCGATCCTCACATTTTGCTCAGGACCACAGGCGAGTACATTCTCTGACAGTTTTCATGGTTGACTACTTCTATAAATTGTAGTGTATTACATACTTGATTCCGACACTATGGATACACGGGTTAGCACCCTAGATCCCCATCACGAGGAGTCGTGGTTGGAATCCATCGTGCTAGCTGGGGGATGTGGAACTATTAGTAGATTGTGTGATCATATCCAAACATTATATGTACCATAGCTCACCCCACTTCTCACGTCGGGTGCAGCCTGACCACTTATATGCTCCATAGCTGTTATATATGATTAGCCTGACCACTATATGCACCATAGCTAACCATGCGGTTAGCCTGACCTAAAAGAATCATAGCTAATCATATATAACCAGCCTGATCCAGTCCCAAGCCGATCACATAATAAACTAATATTTCAAACACTTAGTTAAATATTTTATCTTTATTCAGATTTACTTGTTCTAGCATTCACTATTTATTGCTCATTGCTAGATGCTTATTGTCTATTTCATTTCTTCAGTACTCCACATGTTCAGCTTTTATTTCCATCTTGTATCTCTTACACTGTTTATAGATTTTGTCAATTTAATGAAACTGCTGTTAGTGCTTGTGCTTCGCTCCAATCCTGACTGGATAACAACATTTTCAGAGAACCTGGAGGACTTTTGCCCTACTTATTACGGTCCAGGAATAGAGGAGGATTTCACTCCGGAAATCCCAGAGGAGGTGCCTATCCTTGAGGAGAACTTGCCTGCCCATGCTTAGATTATTTTTTCTGCATTTATTGTTTTAGACTGAGACTGAGACTGAGATGTATTTATTTTTATTTGTGACTTTGTGAGGTCATTTAGACCCAGGTTTGAGTTGGACTTCTTGTGGTTGGTTTTAATAGAACTCTTTTCAATTCTCATCGTGCCATTATGTTTATAGTTGTGATTGAGTATATTATAGACTTGTGATTTATTTATCATTGTCCTCCGTAGGGAGTTGAGACTATTGACAGGATATACTATGTTTGTGACCTAGACAGCGTTCTACCGCCGATGCTGCGGCGTAGGCTGGACGTACCCACGACTCATGCCCAATTTCCGGGTGCGGGTCGTGACACCAATCAGGATTGGATCGAAGCACATAAACTAACAAAAGTTCTAATTAATTTGATAAAGACTATAAAATAATAAGTAATCATAATACATGATAAAAAAGTAATGCTAGAAATATAAGGAGTAGGTAAGACAGATATCATATCACAGGTGAATACTGAATAGTAAGTAAACAGGTGAAAGACAGTATCATCAGGTATAAGCTGGAATAAAAGAATAGAATAAACCAGCTAAGTATTTAAAATATTAGTTTGTTATTTGATCGACTTGGAATCTAGATCAAGCTTAGTTATATATGATTGGATATAATTTATGTAATATAATAGTGGGTCAGGTTCAATCATATATAGCAAGCTATGATGTATATAGTAAGGTCAGGCTAACCATACGTGAGGTACAAGGTTAGCTATGATGCAGGTATATATGGGGTATGATCACATAACCTACTAATACTTTTTCTTCCCCCAACTAGTACAATGGACCCAAATTATGTTGTCTCATGACGAGAATCCATATATACTAGTCCGTGTACCATCGTATTAGGAATCAAATATAATACTACAATATTTATATCATAATAATCATCAAAATAATGAAGATTGTCAGAGAATGTACTCGCCTGGAAATATCAAACAATATCTGAATCAGTGCCAGAAAGATCAAAATATGAAATATCAAGTCAAAATAGTATTTTGGGATTCATAAACATGCTAAACTAGCTTTAAGCTGTCTCTAGGTCAACACTAGGTCAAATTTGGTCAAAGTAGGTCAACGAGGTCAATGCCTTGCTAAACCAGATTTTCTAGGTCAATAAGGTCATTACCTCGCTCAAACAAGTTATACTAGATAATATAAATAGTAAGTATCATATATATATATATATATATATATATATATATATATATATATATATATATATATATAAACTTAAACCTAGCTTAGTACCTAATACCCTGACCAAAATGTGCCCATAATTTGGTATCATGATACTATCCTCTTCAAGTATCCTAGGATACTACCCATAATTCAAGTATCATAATCCTACCCTAATACCTCAATATTAGTACCCTCTTGATACCCTTGATATCAAGATATCTAAGTCTTTAATACTCTCTATACCCTTGCACTTGAGCATTCCCCCAATCAATATTCATATATGGACTAATCTATACAATACTTAACTGATACACTTTTTCCTACTTGTACTCAACTCTGGCACCAACCTCACTGCCATCATAACACACACATACCTGCACTACCCTACTCTAATACCCGTTAATATATTGATACTAGATTCAACACTTTTAATCCTTCACTTCACTTTATCCAAGTAAGATACCCTTCCCTGATACTTCTACTACTATATGCCTGAAAGTGCCTAATTAAGCCTTGCTGGGTTGCATGTGCTCAATATCCCCCCTTCCTTGTAGAACCTACACACAGACCTACCTGGCCCTCACACTCCTGAACTCCCCCACCTAAATGCAACTACATCACTAACACAGTTGCTATTTGTAACTACCATATTTCTATAATAGGGGTATTTTGTATAATTATAAATAATGTGTTATATAGTTTTTATTTATATAAGTATGCATGTTATATATTGTAACTGTTATTATTGGTTGGTAGATTGGATGATTTAATTAGATATGACTCTAGTGGACCTAACCAACTTGATATGACAACTTAACTAATTAGTTAGATTTGTCCAATTAGACCCAACTAGTTAACCATTCTCCTTAATTGGATATTAGACTTAACCTTCATAAGGAAAAAAGTTTTGCCCTAATTATTTCTTCATGACAACCCTGAAAGGATATTCTAGACATATTACATTGCTTGGGAGAGGGAATAGGTGTGGCCAGCCCTAATTATGGGGAGAGACTCTCTCTCTCTCTCTATCCTCTCATTTTTTATTTCATACTTTCCTAATTAGTGTTCTTCCCTAATTTGGCTTATCCCTCCACCAAATTCTTCATAATCTCTCTCAAATTCACTCATCATCACCATCTAAGGAGACTAGAAGCTTGAGGATGGCAAAAGCACTTAGAGAGGAGACTTTGGAGCTAGAAGCTTATGTCCTATTGTGTCCATCTTGGGTTACATTGGGAATCAATCTTCCAATAGATAAATTCTAAGATTCTCTCTCTATTTAGGTTATAATTATTATATTTAATCATTAGGAACCTACCCATATATTAGGACTACCCATAAGAAGAAGTTTTGACTTCTAACAATTCATATTATGACTTTTACATTGAGTTTTGTGTCCATTTGGAAAAAACTCTGAATTTGGGACACAAGGTATTTGATTCTATGTCTATTGAGTCTATTGATTTTAGATTAGTATGGGGGTGTGTACGTGTCCATAATTGGATGAGGGGAGTCTGTGTCATGAAACCCAGGGCACAGAGGGGTAAATTTAGTAATTTCTATGTATAGGTGTCCCTTTGGGTTATTTCCTATGTAATTGTATTAGAATAGGTTGTTCTAGCAGTATTTATTTCCTATTTGATATATTTAATAATATTATAAATTAGTTTGGTGGTGTATCATAGTATTGGAGAAGGTGAATGTTGGTATCATGAGTATCCATGTGATACTTGGGTGGTACACACCAAGTGTTTGGTAAATTATTTGTGTATATGTGTGTGTTTAGGAGTGTGGGAGAAATTTAGTTAATTGCAGTGGGTGATTATAGGCTCAGTTTAGTAGTGTGTTCACTGATGTGGAATATTATTTGTGCAACAGAAGATGATGATAGGGAGTGCAGGCATGGTCAGTGTCTCTAGTTTCAGTTAAGGTCTGGTGGGGCTACTAGTATCAGATGTATCAGTAATAAGAGGAATATGAACAAAGTTTATGGGCTAGCGGGTAGGTATGTACATGTGTATACATGAGTGTGCAGTGGTGTGTTCAAGTTGCAGCAGCATGAAGCTGTGTGCTCAAGTTCAGGGGGCAAAGGTGCTAGTATTTTGGTGGGGATATGTGGAGTGTCCAGGTGAGGATTAGTGTCAGTAGACTTGGGTTGTATGTTCGAATATGACCAAACTCTGCACGCATAGCATTAGATTTTCGTATCAGAATTGAGGTCAGTATGATACTTACAATAGGTAGTGCTAAAATAGGTCAGGGGAAAGTAAGAAGGCAGCAGTGAGAAGCAGTTGTACAACTCGGGTAAGTGTGCAAAAATGTACAAGCCATGTAGGAGTAACCTAGTAAGATTGAACTGGGGGAGAAACCTGGGTTCTAGTTGTAGAGGAGGGGAGTGGTACCTGTGTTGAGCAGTGATGAAGGGAGACATTGTATGCAGTTCAGTTGGAAGGAGATTAGTGGATGCATAGGTGTAGTGGGTAGAGTTGGTGCACATCAGGGTGTATTATTAGACTAAAGTATTATTAGATGCAACAATATAATAAGGTTGGTATTTTGGGTGGTTAAAAGAATAAGTTTTATAAGTTATTATATAGCCAAGGATTGATACCAAGAAAATTGGAATGTAGTTGAGTATCAACTATGGTATATGATACCAAGTGTATAGATAGTGAGGTATTAGTTATAGCTTAGATACCTTATAGTATTAGTATCTATAAGTAGTAGTAATAGATAGTATAGCTAATATCAATAAGGTATTGATCTAAAAATCTAGATATAACCTAGTTTAGCTAGTATTGACCTAGTTTTACTTGAATAACCTAGCTTTGACCTTGTTTGACCTAATTGACATAGTTTGACCTAGTATTGACTTAGAGACCTAGTTTCAAATTAGAATAGCATGTTTATGATTCCAAAAATAATGTTTTTACTTGATATTCATATCTAGGTCTAAGAGACATCGAGACGGACACTATTTGATATTCCTTGCTCTGGACAGTAGGCGAGTACATTCTCTGATATTTTTTATTATTTAATAATTACTATAATGCAAGTATTTAGAAATTTATTACTTGATTCCTGATACATTGGTACACGGATTAGTATACACATGGATCTACAGTTATGAGATATTATTTATTGTTTCATTGTTTCTCGTCTTCTCGTATGTTTTAGCTAATATATAACACTAGACAATGTTTGATGTTAGGCAATGTTCATTGAGTATCTTGCATTGTAACATGTCATGGTTGGATCCATTGTACTAGTAGAAAAAAGGTAAAGTGCTAGCGAGGTATGTGATCAAACCCTAGACAATGTTCAATGTTAAGTTAGACAATGTTTATCCAACATTTAAGTAGATAATGTTAAACCTAAGCCGATCTCATATCTAACTAGTATTTCAAACACTTAGTGTAGTTATAGTTCTTCACTATATTCTATTTCATTATCTTTATTATATTTTATTGTAATCAGTTTATACCATATTGCTCTAGTTTATCTGTTTCTTTCCACCGTACCATGATATTATTCATTATTTCTCGTGTTATATTACATTCTCTATTTCTATTTATAGTCATTATCAATTAACTTGGAACTACTATTGGGTTATACTTTGCTCCAATTCTGAATGGATATATTTTTTAGATAATTGGTTAGAGGAGATGTATACCACCTTTTATAGGTCACAAGATGGTGAGCCGACTGAGGATCTAGTGCCAGCTACTGAGGAGACTTAGCTATTCCCATTATTATATTGCAGAGCTCTCAGTTTAAACTTTTAGCATGTATATATATATATATATATATATATATATATATATATATATATATATATATATATATATATGTGTGTGTGTGTTGTTGCAGCTAGACTATTAGTCTTGGATGTTTTATATTGTGACTTTGTGACTCTTTCTTCTATTCCATATTGTGCATTTATCTTCATTAGATTTATATTGTGATTGAGTGTCGATTATAATTATACCATCTTATTGTCCTCCAATTGGAGTTGAGATATCATTGATAGGTACTTTATATATATATTATGTAAGATGTTTAGATAGTATCGTTGACCTAGACAGTATTCTACCACCAATGCTACGTCGTAGGCTGGATGTTCCCACGTACTCGTATCCTACACCAGGTGTGAGTCGTGACTTATTTTTGTGGTAGAACATGTAGGTCAGGCTTCATAATTAATGTGATTTCGTGGTAGTGCAATAACTTAGTTGTACTACTGCGAGTCTACGATAGGATATGATATAGGATACTAGGATGAGAGAGCGAATACTCAATCACAAATAGGAAATAATTCCAACCAATTGATTTTTGCTAAATTATTGATTCTGAAAATTGCTTCCTTTGAATATTATTGTCCTCCTTTGATGATACCGTATCTTGTGCCTTATTGATTCTTTGTTTGGATCTATCTTCAGGATGGCGCCGAAGACAAGATCTTAGCGCTATGGCACAGTTTCTACGAGGTCGATGACTTCTTCTTCTCCGGTGCGAGCAGCAGCAGCTACTGCTCCACCTTCTTAAGTTCAGAGGTTCGCCTTATTGGTCCAGGTGGGGGCTTCAGCAGCAGCTTTTGGGGGTGCTCCAACACTAGTTCCGAGGGCTCTTCCAGCAGTCACGAAGGTCTTCCACCATAATCACCCATGTCAGCAGATAGAACGCAGATATTGCCATATTTTGAGAGATGATGGTAGCACAGCAGTGGCAGAAAGGTTTTCTACGTTAGGGCATCGAGAGTGCTCACCAGTTAGTACTAGGACGTGTAGAAAAGGTAGCACTTGTCCATCCGTAGATCGTACTGCCTCATCCTGACCCGCAGCAGCCAAGGTCGGGTACCATTATTAATTTTAAGTGGATGGGGACCAAGGACTTCAAGGGCACATAGGAGATCTTGTATGCTTACGATTGGATTGAGGACATTAAGAGGAACTTACAGTTGGCACAGATTTTGAAGATTATACAGGTGGAGGCAGCGGGCAGCTAGATGTTCGGTATTACCCTGACATAGTTCCGTACAGACCCGAGGATCGCGGCACCAGGATTAACTTAGGAAGCTTTTAAAGAGCTTTTTAAGGAGAAGTTCTTTCTGGATATGGATCAGAGTGCTTTGGAAAGCCAGTTTCAGGATCTCGTCCAGGGGAGTATGACGGTGGACGAGTACGCCACAGAGTTCTATAGATTAGGCGGATTTATGGAGGGGCAAAATCCCCTAGGTAGAGCTAGGAAATTCCGAAAAGGTTTGATCAGGGAGATCAAATCCTACACTAGGGGTTACCGTACTGCTATACTCGAAGAGATATTTATGGAAGCACAGAGGGCGAAGGATGATTTGGAGTTCAAATCCAAGAGGATGAGAGATGTATCTGGGGGATTTAGAAACAAAACGGGTCCAGATAAGCAACCATATTTCCAGCAGCCGAGAGCATATCAGAATAATCAGTTTCCTCTGCCAATCAGGGTACCAACCCAGCAGACACATCAATTTCAGAAGCCAGTTTATCAGGCACTCTGGCAGCCTCAAAGGCAGACCCAGCAGACCTTTCCTTGTACATATTATGGGAGGCATAGGCATGATTGGGAGAACTGTTAGAAGAGGCTCAGATTATGCTTATATTGTAGTTCCCTTGATCATCAGGTGAGGGAGTGTTCCAACAACCCGTATGGTCCAGATTGTATAGTAGTTCCCCATCAGAGAGGTAGAGTTAGGCCACTTGTGGCACCGCAGATTGCTCAACACCCGCAAAGGGAGCCACCCAGTAGGGAAGGGTGTTTGCTATGACAGTAGAGGAGGCCGATGCTAGAGGTGATGGGTTTGCATATTTTGTTATGTTCTTTTCCTTTCCATTTATTGTTTTCTGTTCTTCATTAGTACCTTATAGATTACTTTTTTCTATAGTATAGTTAATAAAATATCCTGACAGGGACTGTGAAACCATGATGGATAGAGACCATAACAATGTATATGACCATAATTAGTGATTTCTTATAAATTATATGCTTGTATGATTTTAGACGGGTTGGGGGTTTTACCTAGAGGAGATACAACCATCTTTAAATTTTGAGGACAAATTTTCTAAGGGTGGTAGGATTGTAACTAACACATTTCTAGAATAGAGATATTTTTATCATTTTGTATAATTATAAATAATATGTTATATTTTTTTTATTTATATAAATGTGCATATTAAATATTTTGACTGGTTTGTTCCAATTCTAATAGGTGCACCTGACATAGCATTTCATTATTGGTTGGTAGATTGGACTATTTAATTAGAGATGACTCTAGTAGACCTAACCAACTTCATATGAAAACTTAACCAATTAGTTAGACTTGTCCATTTAGACCAAAGTATTCAAACATTCTCCTTAATTAGAGATTAGACTTAACCTTCATTAGGAAGAGAAGCTTTCTCCCTAATTATTTCTTCATGACAGCCCTCAAGGAGTATAATAGACATATTATATTGCTTGGAAGAGGCGATTGGTGTGGTCGGCCCTAATTGTGGGAAAAGACTCTCTCTCTCTCTCCTGTCATTTTTTATTCTAAACTTTCCTAATTAGTGTTCTTCCTAATTTGGTTCATTTCTCCACCAAATTCTTTATAATTTCTCTCAAATTCACTCATCCTCGCCTTCTAAGGAGACTAGAAGCTTGAGTTTGGCAAGAGCTTGGAGAGGAGACTTTGGATCTAGAAGCTTATGGCATATTGTGTCCATCTTGGCTTGCATTGGGAATCTATCTCCTAATAGGTAAATTTTGATATTCTCTCCCTAATTAGATTCTAATTGTTGTATTTGATCATTAGAAATCTACCCATACATGGTTGCAGGATTTCTTTCTTTCTGGCCGCGTAGACTACCCATAGGAAGAAGTTTTGACTTCTAACAATCCATATTGTCACTTATACAATGAGTTTTGTGTCCATTTGGAGAAAACTTCGAATTTGGGACACCAAGTGTTTGATTCTATGTCTATTGAGTCTATTGATTTTAGATTAGCATTGGGGGGAAGTATACGTGTCCAAAATTAGATGCGGGGAGTCCGTGTCATGAAACCCATGCTACGGAGGTATAGATTTAGTAATTTTTATGTATAGGTGTCCCTTTATGTCATTTTCTATGTAATTGTATTAGAATCGGTAATTCTAGCAGTATTTGTATCATATTTGATATATTTAATGGTATTATATATTAATTTGGTGGTGTATCATAGTATTAGAGAAGGTGGGTGTTGGTATCATGAGGATCCATGTGATACTTGGGTGGTGCATACCAAGTATTTGGTAAATTATGTGTGTGTGTGCGTGTGTGTGTGTGTGTGTGTGTGTGTGTGTGTGTGTGTGTGTGTTTAGGAGTGTGGAGGAAACTGAGTTAATTGCAGTGTGTGATTGTAGGCTCAGTTTAGTAGTGTGTACACTGATGTGGAATATTATTTGTGCAGTAGAAGATGATGATAGGGAGTGTAGGCCATGTCAGTGTCTCTAGTTTAAGTTAAGGTCTGGTGGTGCTACTAGTATCAGGTGTATCAGTAGTGTGGGGAATATGAACTAAATTTGTAGGCTAGTGTGGAGGTATGTACATGTGTATACATGAGTGTGTAGTGGTGTGTTCGGGTTGCAGCATCATGCAGCTATGTTCTCAAGTTCAGGGGGCAGAGGTGCTAGTATAATTGTCGGGATGTATGGAGTGTCTAGGTGAGCAATAGTGTCAGTAGGCTTGGGTTGTATGTTTGAATGTGACCAAACTCTGCATACATAGCATCAGATTTTGGTATCAGATTTGATGTCAGTGTGATACTTACAATAGGAAATTCTATAATAGGTTGGGGCAAAGTAAGAAGGCAACATTGAGAGGCAGTTGTACAACTCAGGTAAGTGTGCAGAAATGCACAGGCCATGTAGGAGTAACCCAATAAGAGTGAACTGGGGGAGAAACCTAGATTTAGGTTTTAGAGGAAGGGAGTGGTACCTGTGTTGAGTAGTGATTAAGGGAGACATTGCATGTTATTCAGTTGGAAGGAGATTAGTGGATGCATAGGTGAAGTGGGGAGAGTTGGTGCACATCAGGGTGTATATGTGAGTGTACTTGAGTTCAGATCTTACAGTGAGATGGGGGGACAAAAGTATTAACCTGTAGGTGAGGGTGTAGGTTGTGTACATGCAGTGCCATGGTGTTCGATGGTTAGTGTATTGGTAATATCATTTGTATCACAACTAAGGTGGAGATTAGTTAATCTCATGCACAGATGGGTGTAACAAGAGTATCATTAAGAAGTAGAGTATCTAGTTGGTAGTTTTGTCTGTGCGTGGGTGTGAGGTGAGGGAATGAGGCATTAGTGGTATTGGTGTCAGTCAAGAGTGTATGTTAGTATCCATCTATATATATATATATATATATATATATATATATATATATATATATATATATATATATATGGTAATATATTAGTTATAGTGGTAAACTAAGATACTAGGATACTAGGTTTTGGGTATGATTCCAATTTAGGAGGAGAGGTATTAGACTAAAGTATTTCTAGATGCAATAATATACTAAGGTAAGAGTAGGGTATTAATTCATAGATAAGGTAATGTATCATAGTGACTACGTATTATGGGATATGGTATTACTAAAGTATTTAACAAGGTTTGGTATTTTGGGTGGCTGATAGAATGAGTTTGTATAAGTTATTATATAGGTAAGTATTGATACCAAGAAAATTGGAATGTAGTTGAGTATCAAAAATGGTGTATGATACCAAGTGTATAGATAGTGAGGTATTAGTTATAGCTTAGATACCTTATAGTATTAGTATGTATATGTAGTAGTAATAGTTACTAGTATAACTAATATCAATAAGGTATTGATCTAAAAATCTAGATATAACCTAGTTTAGCTAGTATTGACCTAGTTTTACTCGAATAACCTAGCTTTGAGCTAGTTTGATCTAGTATTGACTTCGAGACCTAGTTTCAAACTAGAATAGCATGTTTATGATCCAAAAAATACCATTTTGACTTGATATTCATATTTAGGTCTCTGAGACACCGAGACGGGCACTATTAGATATTCTTTGTTCTTGACCACAAGCGAGTACAATCTCTGATAGTTTCTATTATTTGATAATTACTATAATACAAGTATTTAGAAATGTATTACTTGATTCCTGATACATTGGTATACGAATTAGTATACACATGGATTTGCAGTCATGAGATATTGTTTATTATTTCTCGTGTTCTCGTATGGTTTAGGCAATGTTTAACACTAGACAATATTTAATATTAGACAATGTTCATTGAGTATCTTATATTGTAATGTGTCATGGTTGGATCCATTGTACTAGTAGAAAAAAATAGAAAGTGCTAGCGAGGTATGTGATCAAAGCCTAGACAATGTTCAATGTTAAGTTAGACAATATTATCCAACATTTAAGTAGACAATGTTAAACCCAAGCAGATCACGTATCTAACTAGTATTTTAAACACTTAGTGTAGTTATAATTCTTCACTGTATTCTATTTTATTGTCTATATTCTATTTTATTGTGATCAGTTTATACTATATTGCTCTAGTTTATCTGTTTCTTTCCACAACACTATGATATTGTTTATTGTTTCTCATCTTGTATTATATTCTCTATTTTTGTTTATAGTCATTATCAATTAACTTGGAACTACCATTGGGTTATACTTAGCTCCAATCCTGACTGGATATATTTTTCAGATAATTGGTTAGAGGAGATATGTCCCACCTTTTACGGGTCACAACATGGCGAGCCGACTGAGGATCTAGTGACAGCAACTGAGGAAACTTAGCTATTCCCATTATTATATTATAGAGGTCTCAATTTAGATTTTTGGCATGTATATATATGATGATATTTGTGTTATAGCTAGACTATTAGTTTAGGATGTGTTGTATTGTGACTTTGTGACTCTTTATTCTATTTCATATCATGTCTTTATCTTTCTTTAGTTTTATAATTTGATTGAGTATCGATTATAATTATACCATCTTATGTCCTCCAATTGGAGTTGAGATATCATTGACAGGTACTTTATATATATTAGGAGAGATATTTAGATAAAATCTTTAACCTAGACAATGTTCTACCGCTGATACTGCGACATAGATTGGACGTACCCACGTACTCGTGCCCCTACACCGGGTGCGGGTCGTGACACTATTGCTATTAATTTCTACTTCTAATGCTAGAGTGCTCTTGTCACACAATAGTGTGTTCCACATATTAAGACACACCCATATTACTAATTAGTTAATTCTATACTAATATCCACTTGCTAATACAATACCTGGATGCACATATGTTACTAGTTGTCACTGATGCAGGCTGTAATGAAGCAAATATCGCACTATATAATGCCACTGTTATTGCTACCTAGCTGCCAAAGCCACTGCTTGCAATCCTAGGTTTCCCCCGACTATCTACTACTACTGCAGCAAGTATAACTTTCCTGTAAAAGCGGCAGAACTCCTCTATCTTGTTGTGCACAGATGTGCAGATGCACATCTCAGTGCAAACACTACCAACCCGAGCTCTATACACACACACAAACACTTCTACCATCACTCAAACAAACTATATCACATCTCTCATGACATTAACACCCCTCAATAACCAATACAACACGTATGACATGACTATACACTAAAACACAATAACACAACACTCACACATTAAAATACAATATACTACACCTATAAAAGACCAACATCAAATACTTGGTGTGCACTACATGAGTATCATACCAAATTCTATGATACTTTTAAGATACACACTCCAAACACTCCAACACACCACCAAATCACCATGAACACAATTAATATATATAATGTAACTAAAATTTAGTAAAATAGAGTAATACCAATGAATTTATAAGGAATTTACATATAGAAACACAAATACAAGGAATTAACAATACTTCACCACCGTATCATGGTATATCATGATACGGACTCTCTGTACCCAATTTTAGACACAAGGATACCAACACATTATCAAATATACACCAATAGTTCTTATTAGGACACAAATTAAATTCTACATGGACACAATTGGATTTTTTTCCAAATTAAGCCCCAAAATTATGACACCAACATAGATCTTGTTACTACCATATTTTCTAGGAAAGGATATTTTGGTCATTTTATAATTAATTAATTATTGTGCATGTTGTATATTTATTTATAGTATTATTTATTTATTGTTAGATGTTGCATTATAGTTTGGACTTATGTTAGTGGACCTAAGTAGAGTAGACTTGACTCATGGATAAATAATTATTTTAATTAGACTTGAGCCCAATAACTAGCCAATTCTTTAAGTTAGTGATTTAATTAGTCAAACCATTAGGAATAGAAACTTCCTTACTTAATCCTTTTCTTTATGACAAACCTATAGGGGTACAATAGACATTTACATTGCTTGGAGGCCAAGGAAGAGGGGGCCGTCAACTTATAGAGAGGAGGAATTCCCTCTCCTCTCTTCTCATTTAATTTATTTTGCCCTTGGTGTTCTTCCCAAAGTTTCATTTATCCCTCCACCAAATTCTTACCAAATCCCTTTCAATTACTTTCCTATTCCACCATTAGAAGCTCTAGAAGGAAGAAGGAGGCAAGAATCTAGAAGAAGAAGAAGAAGATTTTACAAGTTGAGGACTCTTTGCATCCAATTGGAGACTTGTATTAGAAATCCATCTCCCAATAGGTACAATTGAGATTTTCCTTTCTACTTAGACTCTAAATCTTGAGTTTAATTATTAATAATCCTCTCATATATTAGGGCTACCTATAGGAAGAAAATTTGACTACTAGGGACCCCTATTTTGGAAGTTATGGTATATTTTGTGCCCAATTTGGAGAAAATCAGAGATTAGTGCACCATGTATTTGTCAATGGGTCTAGTGGACCAAATTGACATGTGTTTAGTTGTGTGAGACTAGTGACATGTCCAAAATTGGATACGAGTTGGCCGTATCATGATATTTAGTGATACTGGCTGATTTTGAGATTTTTCCTTCGACACAGGGGTTAACACATGTTATATTTTGCTATGGACACGTAGATGAGTGGCTAACACTTTATATTGCTAATAAATATAATTATAGACTTGCTCACATCATTGTTTGATGATAAACAAAAAAATGAAACTAGGTTTATACGAAACCCTTTCTTTGTTTACAAACAAGAAAAAAAAGAGTACAATTAATCCTATACGAGGATGTTAAGTAAAATAAAAATAATTCTAGGGAAAAATTGATATAGGAGTCTGATCTCGGTCGATCACTTTGTCCCTTGGATCACACGATGATGAAGAAGTGCTGTAGAAGAAGAAGAAGCTTCAAAGGTAGCAAGTGGGATTGAATTCTCGTTATCGAAGTTGTCAATCGACACTCTCTGTCTGTGCCCTTTGCTCCTCTTTCGATTCGATCCCCTTACCCTGTGACTAGGGGTCTCTATAGAAATCAATCACAATAACTGTCCAGTTGGCTTAGAAACCAAACTGTGAAGGAAGTGACATATTTTATTCGGCGGTTATAATAACTACTATCCATATTTGAATGATCTCCTAAATTCGCGTATGACACATGTCCCATTATGAGGTAACGCGTATAACTACTTCTCGAGGATCATGGCATGCAAGCCACCTAGGTAACTGCCCCTCGCGTAGAGATGGTTGGCATAAAAGCCAAATAACTATCTTGTTGGCATAAAAGCCAAATAGCTGTCTTATTGGCGTAAAAGCCAAATAGCTGCCTTGTTGGCGTAAAAGCCAAATAGCTGTCTTGTTGATGTAAAAGCCAAATAGCTACCTTGTTGGTGTAAAAGTCAAGTTCTGCGTAAAACTTGATGCTGCATGAATAATAGATAATCAGCGTAAAAATAGCCAATTATCCTTCCTGACTGAGGTCTTGAGCGTATTCTGGGCTAAATAGCCTTATCACGTACCTTTGCAAATATAGCCTGAGTTGGCGTATTTCGAGGAGATAGCATACGGCGTACTCCTATAGTTGAAAATAGCCTGAGTTGGCATATTTCGAGGAGATAGCATACGGCGTACTCCTATAGTTGAAAATAGCCTGGTTGGCGTAAAACGCAAGGATGGTGATGTGAGCGTATTAGTCATAATTTTAGCTCTCCTAGTCATTTAAAAATAGAACAAGATCTCGTGCATTAAATGCAGAGATTTGTCCCCATCTCATGCATTAAACGCAGAGATATGCCTCAATCTCGTACATTAAATGCCGAGATATGCCTCGAGCTCTGTACGAAAAATAGCTTTTGACGTGGCGTCTGATTTTGTCTCATCTTGAGCATAAAAACTCATCTCTGCCTGTGTAGAATAGGCAGCGTATTACTTGAATGCGTAAAAAAAAAGACTTGTATCCAGGATGTGTCAGTAAACGACAGTCTGGATCTCTGTGCAAAATTATCATCATAGTCGTCCTCTCGATCGTCGTACAGTACTTTTGTCAAGAGTCAGGTTCACTATTTTGTCGGACAGATTCATCCGAGGAATACGAAGAGTTCCTCGTATGACTTTATGTTGCATTAAAAACAAACATATTTTACGTCGGGGGGAGGTGTAGCAACCTTTTATGCCAAAACAGCCTTGAAGCGCTGCTTTACGCGGGCAGCTTTGAAGCTCTTCTTTACGCCAAACAGCTCTGTATCTCTGTTTTACGTGGACTTCATATATGTTGGGGGTTTTGACTGTATAATACGTATATAATTTTCTAGCGTATTTCATGCTTCTACAAGACCCCCTTTAAAGTTTTCAAATTCTATGTAATTTGAAATACTTTGAATGAAGCATGAAGTGGTCAAATTTGACTCGTTCTTCGAAACTAATTTTTCGGCGATATTTAAGGAGTTGTTGGGATTCTGTGTGTTCTCTTTTGCCTATATAAAGGCAAGCAAGTGAACTTGTTTTTCTATACTCCCTTCACTACAAAGATGGCCGCTGAGATTCATTGAGCTGCACTGAGAAGGAAGAAGATTATGCTCTTTCAGCATATAAAGAGCCATAAAAAGAGGCATCTTCGAGAAAATATCATCTGCAACGATGGATCATGGAAGGATATCATAGATTCCTTTGCTCGAGATAATCAGCAATTTTATATGGCTATTCGTCAAAGAGAGAGGAAGGGTCGCATTAGACCACATAGCTTGCTAGTTGTATTTTCCTCTATTAAGAAGCTGGACCCTGGTGGACAGCTTGGCCGTGTCTTCCAATATTGTGTTGGGTCTGAATCCCTAAAACAAGTCTGAGCATGGCCGCCAATGACGTATAGAGGTGGGCTTGAATAATTTAAACAGGCCCAGTTCTGTATCCTCCCGCCATTAACCATTTTCTTGTTCATCGGCCGAAGAAGCCGAAGAAGTGCCATAGAAGAAGAACTGAAGATCTCCGTCAGATAAGAACCTAGCGTAATAGATTCCCGTCGTGATCTTGAATATTAATGAAAAATCCTTTGTAAAATGGATCTCCATCATATGTAATCATGATCTTGAATATTAATGAAAAATTCTTTGTAAAATGGATTTCCATCATATGTAATCATGATTAATAAACTTGTCTTCTTTTACGCCTCTTTGATTTGCCATATTGCTGTAAGGAAGTCTGATAATACGCAGCTTCAGCATGCTTGAGTAATTTTTTACGCTGATTCTGACAAATATGCTTCCCGTTTGTCTTGAAAATCCAATTGTCATGCTGTTTTTGGACGAGGAGGCACATATAATTCTGAACTATCACTTCTCTAATACGAATTTCTGTTCAGAACATCATCTTCAAGAATAGCCTTTCGAAAGTTTCTCGAAACAGGGCAAGAAATATCCGCCGACCAGGCCATACTTGAACTTAGATGTAAAGGATTCTGGCTAGACTTCAAATGAACTTCCAATGGCCACGGAAGAAGAGTCGTCTTCAATGTAGATGGACATTTTTAGGAAACTCCTTGAACCTTCGTCTGATAAAGTCCTCCTGCCTGAAGAAGAGGAGAAGTTTACTGAATACTCGTCGTCTTGTTTGCAAATGCTGACATCTGTGTGTTTTAGGCACTTGCAATATTTTGTAACCAAAAAGGAGCATTTTTTGCGTAAAACCCTTGAAATTGGCTTTCTCGAGTATAAGACCCAAGTTATCAAGATATACGCGTATCCCGTCCTGCATAATTTTAAGATATGCGAAAAGTCATAGATCCTTAGCATCTGTAGCTTCTGAGCATAAAATCGTAGATCTGTAGCTTCTGAGCGTAAAAGCTTCCGAGCATGAAATCATAGATCTGTAGCTTCTGAGCGTAAAATCGTAGATCTGTAGCTTCTGAGCATAAAAGCTTCTGAGCGTAAAATCATAGATCTGTAGCTTCTGAGAGTAAAAGCTTTCGAGCGTAAAATTATAGATCTGTAGCTTCTAAGCGTAAAATCATAGATCTATAGCTTCTGAGCGTAAAAGCTTCTGAGTGTAAAATCATAGATCTATAGCTTCTGAGCATAAAATTATAGATTTGTAGTTTCTGAGCGTAAAATCGTAGATCTGTAGCTTCTGAGCGTAAAAGCTTCTGAGCGTAAAATCATAGATCTGTAGCTTCTGAGCGTAAAATAGTGGATCCTTGCTCTGCACGTAAAATCATGGATCCATTACGCAGCATGACTATCTGCCTTTCTTTTCAAAAGATCGGCTGATGTGGTCCTAAATCATAACTGATCAGATAAGATCGGATTCGGTTAAGGATTCAAAGAGTTATTTGAACTCAATAAATAGCCCTAGGTCGTGAGAGAGAAAAACCCTTCATCTGTCTCTGCAAAACCCTTCGTCTCTTTCTGAGAACTCTTCATCTTCGTCGCTTTTTTGAGAACTCAGATTCGCCATGGCACCAAAACAGGCCTCCGCGGCTAAGGGAAAGAAAGCCGCTTCCTTATATCGCTCTTTTGCTCAAGCACGAGCGACTCCTACTAGTCCAAGCGAGCCTCGTTCTGAATGAAGTGCTCCACCGTCTAGCTATGCTCAGGGCATCACAGGTAAAAGACTTCGAGAAGAGAAAAATCCTTCGCACACGTTGTACGTGTATGCGCCAATACGCCCACATTCCTAATGTGTCAGCGTAAAACTCCATATTTTTGCAGTCTAGCGTAAAACACAGACTGTCAAAATTTGGCGTATACTACAAATATTGTATTTTATGCACTGGAGGTAAATTCTAGCATAAAACTCAAATTTTTGCAATCTGGCATAAAAGCTCAGACTGTCAAGTTTTGGCGTACACTGTAAGAGTATAGCATCTAGCGTAAAACTGACTTATTTTCTTGCTTCTTGTATTGGACCTACAGATTCCCCCTCTGGCTGAAGTGATGGGCTCTGCTGCTGGAATGCTGAATCCCAACTATCTGGAGGACTTGTCCCATGTGACATTCCCCATCTCTAGAAACGAGTATCCTCAAGAAAGGGGAACTCTGATCTCAGCCCAAGGAAAATAAATGTTGCTGAGTATGATCAGTGGGGAGCCCCTGACATACATAGATGGGACTGAGTATAAGAAACCAGCTTTCTTATTCGGGGACGTTATTGATAAGCAGTCTCAAACCAAGCCCAAGAAGGAAGATTGGATATTTTCTGCTCAGGGCACGATCATGTATCTGCCAAAGATGCCCAGAGATTATCCTATCTCTGCATTCTTCCATGCCACACATCCCAGAAAGATATCATGGACTCTGACTTCCGATCTTCATGGCCTGCCAGGAAAGATCTTTTATAAGAAAGGATTGGACCGAGAGTCCTTTGTAAGCAGTCCCTCAGGCCCTGTCATGCCTTTCAGAGGATTACTACTGGGCAGCGTCCCGAGTGAAGATACTTCACTGATCCAGCCGCTTCAAATAGTGACTTTCTGTAATAACTTTTTGGGGCAGGGGGAGTATACCCCAAGGTTAACCCTCGTACCAGTGCATGGCTTAGCCCCCAGAATCTTCGATGAGCCAGTTTAAATGTATGGACCCTGAAGCACTTTCAGGTGGAGCTGGAAAGGATTAGATTGTTTGCTGCTGTGAGTGCTACTAGTGTTGGGCTGCCTCTCAATCCCAATTTGTTTTTAGCTTTGATGGAGCGATATAATTCGCTCACTGGGACTTTTGCCACTCTGATAGGTGAGTTGGGCCTGGCACTTCATGAGATGGCAGACATCTCAAAACTGCCAATGGGAGACACTCCTTATGAAGAGTATATTCCGACAAATAGGGAGCTGAAGGATACCCACCCTCGTACAGTGGCAGTGTACCAAGAGCTGATGAGCCACTACCTTGTAAGCCCCGCCTTCTACAATGAGCCCTCTGATTTAGCCCATATCAATAAATGGGTATCCTACCTCTTGTTCCATCAGGCTAAAAATGCCAAACAGGACAAGGTTGTAGATAGCAGAGATAAAAACTTGAATCCCTTGAGCATTCTTAATGCCAACACAATCGACGATCTTATTGGAGATGCGGGGGCTCAAAGTTGTGTTCTCAATAAAGAGATAGGGGGTTATCCTACAGGAACCAAAGCCTACAGCTATATGAGGTATTGCCGAAAGCCTCTGTCAAGAGAAGCTCAACTAGCTGGCTTTCTTTTTGTTTGGCTACGCTGATGGGTGGTGCCTAGTATCGCGTCTGCGGATCGCATTCATCGCAACACCTTATGGCCCGCAGTGCATTTGGTATTTGGAGCAAGATTGGGCCTGCTCCCTGCTATGGTGTAAAGGATTAAAGCTGGCCTGAGGGCCATTACTGAGGGACTGCTGGCTGATGATACAGAGCGTGAAGGATATCCCAGAGTGGAATTGCCATTCTTATATCTGATGGGATGGTTAATCCTTCACAATACCAGAGTGATGTCTCCCAGATCAGCTAGTGGTTCGGGCAATAACTTCCTGTTAAATTACAGGAATTCTTCTTGGAATGTGACTAGCGTCATAGACTGTCGGCTAGCACTAAATTTTGCCCATAGTTGGAAGTTCTTTTGCATCGTCCCCCATGTAGATATCAATCAACAGGGGACGAAACTTCAGTATGCAGGTCAGGGGAAGACTATTCTTTCTCCTGAAGCTTTTTACTGGTTGGTCTGCATTAGACCTTCCCATCTACTGTACAGAAGTGAGGAGCACTTCTACTTGGAGCCTTATCTGCCTAGCCGTTTCGCTAGGCATTTTGGGTATGATCTGCACGTGGGGAATCCCATCACCAGCTTCAAGTTCGAAGGTGGACTTATTGATGGAGTAAGAGGATGGCGGTACTTCATAATGGGTTGTACTGGAGCAACCTTTGCTGTCCCTCGACTTCTCTCTCCACGGAGCTGCGCATTCTTTACTCGTACGCGTAGTTTTATGTGTCCATTAATACCTTCCATCGTGATTTTGATGTTCATAGAAGTTTTAGGATGCCCTCACATAGGTCCACTGGGAGAGAGAAGATATTATCTGTCTCCTCTGATGAAGGTGATGAAACCACCGGGAGGCATAATAGCTCCGCCAGCAGAGCCTCTCATAATCTCCCGTAAACGAAAGGCTTCCACTCTGAAAGAGCTTTTCCCCCACAAAAAGAAACTTACTACCGGAGGTCCTTAAAGGACTTCCACCAAGGGGGCCTCTAGGAGTGAGCCTATTGTTTCCCCTGTTGGGGATGATTCTTTGATCAGGGGTCCTTCGCCTTTTAGAGAGGGAACTTCCACAGTTCTAGCAGACAGTGCTGGAGATTATTTTGCCCACTACTGCTGCCGCTACTACTGTTACTGGTAGTGCTTCTAGATCGCCTTCGAGGCCGAGCATAATAAGGATCAGTATACCTTTATCGAGACAAATAATGGGCCCAGTCCCTCCTTCGTTTGTAAGTATCTCGAGCGAGATTCCACCCGATGAACCTCGAGTGGATTTGGGTGACGACTGGGATGACTACCCTCAAACGTCAGTTGGTGTACCCTCTTCTCCAGGTATGACAGCTTGTTTAGCATCATTAAGAAATGATTTAGCTATACAGGCTGCAGACGCGACATACATACCATCGGCCATGGATAAATATTATCTTCACGCTTTCTTCAGGAAAATTAACATCAAATTGATATTAAATTTCTTTTATCTTATTTTCAGGCGAAGACATCCCTGGGGAGAGTGAAGTTGACACAACTTCTGTTTTTGTTGCGGATCCAGCTAATGAAACGGCGGCATCTGACGTCGACGAAGCATACTTTGAAATTATCGATCTTTCATCCGCAACATTCACGGGTGTCATCCCGCCAGTAGCAGTTCAAATAACATCAGAGAAAGATGAACCCACCATCTCGACCGTGCCTCATTCGTTAAGCATGCCCGCAACCCCAACCGTTGTTGGTGTCTCTTCTTTTGTCGCACCATCTGTTAAACAACGACTGTGGCAACATCCTCTACAGTCCTTCCGAAAAAGAGATTTATCGATATTGCGGTCACTCCCAGCGTACATTCGATCTATGCTATGCTAGTTGAACAATACACTAGCATATTCTATGTTACATTGAAAGAATTGATATCCATGGTGCTGGAGAAGAATCTAGGCTTTGATGCTCTGAAGACTTCCTCCAAGCTCACTATAGCGCCGATTAGAAATTTAAATGACGTTGAAAGAGTTGATGCGCTAGAGCAAATAGTTAATGGTTTAGAATAACCCATTAACGAATATTTGCAACTATCCCGAGGCAGCATCGATGACCTGGTTCAAGCTGAGTATGACTCCCTAACTGCGGAACTTGCTCAGCAGACTGAATCTTTAAACAAATCCATCCAGGAACAACAACAAGAGATGGAGAAAAGCAAGCAGCATTGGTGGAGAGTATTCCTCAGCTCGCTCAGTATTGTACAGAATATGAGGGGTATGAAGTAAGGGTTCGAGAATTGGAAGTTGAACTTGCTCAGACAAGGGAGAGGCTTCTTAAGGCATCGTTAGTTTGTGATGTATTTGAGGGCCAAGTAAAGACAGCTCAGCAGAACGTGGCACATGCGGGTGTCATCCATGCAAGTTTTGTTGATTCTCTGTCCACACTATCTTTCTTGAGCAATGACCAAGCAAGGCTAGAGCAGGCTCGTACTAACATCTTGAACTCCAGGAATGAATGGATGGCGGCTTTGGCGCAACAGATCCGCGATTTAATGACTCCTCCCCAATGATGTACCTTTTTGCTTCTTTTGTAATTTGCTATTTCCAGAGATAATAAAGATATATTTTCTGACTTTGTGGACCTATCACTTTTGAATATAAATGATAGGCTAAGATAAAAGTGATATCAGAGGTAATATGGACATGATATACTTTCGGTAAGGTTTAGCTGAATATATCTATTCAGAGGTAATATGGACATGATAGAATATGATCCAACTAAATTTGTATACAAAATACTATCAGAGGTAATATGGACGTGATAGGTTTTGAAGTTTCAAATTATTTAAACATATCTATTCAGAGGTCAAAGAATATGATAAAATATGATCCAACTAATCTTTGTATGTAGTGTCATCAGAATGAAATCTTCACCATACCCCTTTGAGCAAAGGAGATCAAGCATAGTACTTCTTCAGGAATTTGCCGTTGATAGGAGCCATTATCAAATCTCCATTAGGCTTGGCTAATCTGTAAGCACCATTTGAAAATGTGGTCTCAATCACATAAGGGCCCTCCCATTTGGGCTGGAACTTGCCCTTACTTTTGTGTGTAATGATCATTGGCCTCTTCACAGCTAGAACTAGCTCGCCAACTTTGAACACTCTTTCCTTCACTTTTTGATTAAAATCTCTGGAGATGCGTGCCTGGTAGAACTCGATGTGCTGTTGAGCTTGAAGGCATTTCTCGTCTAATCCTTCTAGCTCTTAAAGTCTTAAACGATCATTATTTTGCTGAGTCAGCTCATTAGCCACTGCTATCCTGAGTGATAGAATTTGAACTTCAACGGGAAGAACTACTTCACACCCGTAAACTAACAAAAATATGGTACAATCCGTTGGTGTTCGTACCGTTGTGCGGTATGCCCACAGACATTCTCCCATCTTCTCGTTCCAATCTCTTTTGTTTGAAGAGACAAACTTCTTCAAGAGTTTGAAGATGGTTTTGTTGAAGGCTTTCGCCAAACCATTAGCAGCAGGATTGTATGCCGTTGAGGCTATATTCTGTATCCGATTCTTATCACAAAATTGATGAAACGCTTGACTGATAAATTGAGGCCCATTGTCATGAATTATCCTTCGGGGTATCCCGAAGTGATAAATTATATGGTGCTTGATAAAGCTGATCACGTTGGATGTCTTTACCTCTGCAAGAGGGATCGCCTCCGCCCATTTGGAGAAATAGTCAGTGATAGCCAATATGAACCGATGTCCTCTAGAAGACGAAGGATGAATAGGACTAATGATATCCATAGCCCATGCTTCAAAGGGCCATGATGCAATAGTAGGATATAAATACTCAGAAGGATGATGTAGAAATCCACATGAACCTGACAGGCTTTGCATTATCTTACATATTTTACGGCATCTGCAATCATAGTAGGCAAGTAGTAGCCCATCCTCCTGATACGATCCTGTAACTTAGGACTGGGTTGATGTTCTCTACATACCCCATCATGAGCTTCTCGGATAACCTGCCTTGCGTCATCATCAGAGAGACATTGTAACAATAGTCCATTATATGTTTGGCGATATAGACTTTGTGAAGAAGCATCAAAATAGAAACGTAATGATCGTCTCTTGATAGATACTGCTTCTTTAGGATCTTCTGGTAAGATTTCGTATGACGCAAAGTCTATAAAGGGACTTCACCAATCTCTCTTAGGAGGAACTGTGTTTATAGCATAGCTGCGTTCTATGTGAAAGTTATTTTTCACACAAAACAAATCTCTGTTAAGAAGGATCACCGAATTCTGTCTTCTTATAGGAATAACTAGATCTGCAGCTAGGCTGGCCAGAGCATCAGCTTCCAAATTTAGATATTGAGGAACATGCTCTAAGAAGAATCCTTTAAAAGACATTGCTATCTCGATCGTTGTTCGGTGATAAGGAATGAGGTCTGGATTGTGGACTTTATATATTCCTCTGACCTGATTGACGATCAGCTGAGAATCACCAAAAGCTTCCAGGTATTCAACATCCAATTTTTTAGCGACTTGAAGCCCGATTAGTAGAGCATTATACTCTACCACATTATTAGAGCAGGGTTCGCTAAGAGAATATGCTCGATAGATGACGAGTTTATCAGGAGTCACCAGGACAATTCATACTCCTGAAACCACATTTCCCTTGGGACCAGTTCTGGAAGTGCCATCAAAGAATAGCTGCCATGTATCACCTTCCATTGCCGAATTACATTATGCAACTTCGTCGAGAATATCCTCATATAATTTGGAGGTTTCCGGAATTAGATGGGCAGCTAAGAAATCAGCCAAGGCTTGACCTTTCATGGACTTCTGAGGGACGTACACCATATCATACGATGTCAGTAGCATTGCCTAAGTCGCGAGTCAGCAATTAAGAACACTCGGCTTATTCTTTAAAACCCGAAGTGGATTGATTCTGGAGATGATATGAATAGTTTGGCCCATCACGTAATGTCGTGTCTTCTGAATGGCAAACATTAGGGCCAAGCATTATTTTTCTACTATACTATACCCGTGTTCAGCTCCGACCATCATCCTGCTTAGATAGTAAATAGCCTGTTCGTGACCCTCATTGTTCTTCTGTGCAAGGAGAGCCCCTAAAGAATGATCCATTGCTCAAACATACAACAAAAATGGTCTTCCTATGACGGGAGGTACCAGAACTGGAGGATTAGTAAGATAATGTTTGATGTCATTAAACGCTTGCTGACAGGCTTCGTCCCATACGAATGACACACCTTTCTTCATTAGACGAGAACAAGGTTGACATCTTCCAGAGAGGTTGGATATGAATCTCCTGATATAAGCTAGACGACCTTGAAATCCCCTAAGTTCTCTCAGATTATGAGGCGGTCACATTTCTAGGATGGCTTTTACTTTATCAGGGTCAACTTGAATGCCTTTAGCGGTAATGACAAATCCTATAAATTTGCCACTGGATACACCAAGAAAGGACTTTGTGGGGTTCATTTTGAGTTGATGTTGGCGCATCAACTCGAATACTGTCTTCAAGTCCTGGATGTGATTATCCTTGAGACGGCTTTTGACAACAATATCGTCCACGTAACATTTTACCGTGTTGCGCAAATGCTCATAGAATATGTTACTCATAGCTCATTGATATGTAGCCCTGGCATTCTTCAATCCAAAAGGCATAACCGTATAGCAATATACCCCCAGTGGTATACGAAAAGCAGTATGCTTTTCATCTTCAGGATTCATCTTAATTTGATTATATCCTGAAATCTGTCCATGAAAGACATGCGCTCAAAACCACACATATTATCGATCATGACGTCTGCAATGGGAAGAGGGAACTCATCTTTGGGGCAGGTCGCATTTAGATCTCGGAAGTCGATGCAAACACGCACTTTCCCATTTTTCTTCATAATCGGGACAACATTAGCGACCCAATCAGGATGTTGTTCTTCCCGGATGAACCCACAAGCTATTAGCTTCTTGATTTCAGCTTCAATGACATCCATCATATCCGGGCAAAATCGGCGTTGGTGTTGCTTTACAGGCTTTGAATTAGATAATATGTTGATTTTATAAGTAGCCACTTTTGGATCAAGACCTGTCATATCCTCATAATTCCAAGCAAAGACATCGATATATTCTTTTATCAGCTGGATCATTTCTTTTCTTTCTTCTTCGGAAAGATTGTTACTGATAAATATCGGCTTTGGTGAAAATTCATCCCCAACATTGATTTGGATAACCATGTCATTAGTGGGTGGTTCTTTTTGTTCGAACCGGAGTTTCCATTGTGCATCCATTTGCTGAGCCCAGGATTCATCTTTAAATGGTTCAGATTCTTGTTGCTCTATTTTGAGGGAATCTGTCAACACTATATTTACTGATAATGCCCGTTCGAGTTCATCATCTGAATCGGAGGATGACAAATCATCTTGAGAAGAGAAAATGGTCTCCTCACTTGACTCGGAGTTGTTTGAAGTTGCAAGATATGTGGTATACCCTAAACCAAAATGAGTTTGTTGATAGTAGGGATCACCATGCAACGGCATTCGTCTGCCCTTTCCGTAGTTGAGGCTTGGCTCCAACTTCAAATCATAACCCATGTTTTGCATAATCTTCAAAGCCTGTGGGCTATATCTGTGGACTTGCATTTTCCCAGCATCAAATTCGTGAGAACCTTCTTGTACAATTAGTCTATTCTGCATGCAACCGAAGACTATTGGATGCTAATTGTTGCGAGTAGGTAGAACAACAAAGATAGAATCTTCATGCGGCCCATATGTCGTGACGACATTAGATGTTGACGCTACTTCACACACATATGGATGATAGAAGTCTATAGCTTCCAAGAATTTTTGTGCTATAGGTTCTATATCGTTATGAAGGAAAGATTCCTGATTAGGAAATTGAGCGTCAGTATACTTGAAAAGAGAATCTTTATTATCGTCAGGAACCATGTTCCCGGTTATATTTATATCAGCTGACTGCTTGTTGCGCCTAAGGTCAATGACCAAAGGTGGAGGCTTCTTGTTCAGACTGATCACTAGAGGATCATTTCCTCCTCCCGATTTGGTTTTGCACAAGCGGATAGTCACAGGTTCCATAACTTTCGGACGGGTAGTCCGCCCTTTTACCTAGATTGACAAAGGTTGCTCAGCAGATGGTTCTCCTTGCTCCATGTAGGATTCCTCTTCCGTCCTGCCTGACACCTCCTTCATATAGTTTTGGGTGTACAATATGGCATCAAAATAGTAGGAATCAACTCCTTTGAACGGGTTGAGATCAGCAAACTCTATTTTCACTATCCCTTGGACGTCTACATATTTGAAGCATTGATGTAGGGTAGAAGAAATAATATTGTGATCGTGGATCTATGGTCTGCCCAACAGAATATTATAAGATACCTCTGAATCAATGACGTAGCATGTAGCCACTGATGTAGGGTAGAAGGTCACCAATCTTGATCCTCAAATGAATCTTTCCCAACGGTCTGCTCTTCCTGGCATTAAAGCCCACTATTATAGTGGTAGTGTAAGCCAGTTCACTGGTAGGAATTCTCAACGGTCTTAGCAGACTATGAGGGATAATGCTGATCGACGATCCCGGATCTATGTGAATCTGGTCTACCTCAATGGAGCCGACGAATCCTATATAACAAAGAGGCCTGTCTTGTTTGTTATGTTTTAACAACATGTCCCCTTGAGTAAAAGTGATGTTAGGGACCACTTCCATCACACGATGGCATTGAGGACATGCCACAGGCTCTTTATCAGGGTATTTGAGCTGAGTCAAGCTTACATCTGCTTGAATTAACGCTTCACTCAAGGCTTGACGAGTGTCTTTGGATAGCCTAAGTAGCTCAAAAAATGGACAATCTGGTTGGAGTATTAGCCAACTGAGCCAAGATGTCAAAGTTATAAGGTTTCTCTAAACCTTTGTTTTGAATATTATTCAAAGGTTTATCGAAATGAACTTCTTTTTACTTGCCTTTGTCCGCCAAAGTTGGTTTAGAAGGACCTGCTTCTGGTATAACAGGTTCAGGCTCTGGAGGTTTGGCAGCTGAAGTGTCTGCCATTGTTTCTTCTTGATTTCTTTCATAGTCCTTGAGGTAGGCTTTCCCTGACCGGGTTCCGGTTGCTAAAGCATCTTCCTCCGATGCCGAGGATATTCCAACCATATGGCACGGTTTACCTCTTAAGTTCTTTTTAGACTTAGCTTTAGCAACTTTAGTCTCTTCCACAATTTTTGATACTAGATCAGGGTGAACCCACATGATCTCCCCACGCTTGGTAATTAGGGGTACTAAGTCATGATTTTGACCCCTGGTTGGAGGGAGATTAACAATGTTCATCATTGCACGAAGAATAGGTACCACACCATCCGGGACTTTTTGAGGGGGCAGATTGCCAAATTAGAGTGAGATCATGTTGATAGTGACCATCTTTTCACTATTAAACAGAGTAATGGCCTTGGCGTCGATCAACTCCTGGATTTTCCTTTTCAGTACATAGCATGCCTTTGTGGGGTGATGTATGTACCTGTGGAAAATAGAGTACTTAGGATTATTTGTACTGCCGACTTCATTTGGACGCTTTATCTCGGGGAGAGTAAGCTTGCCACTTATGACTAGACAATCGAATATGCTCGGAATATCATCGTCGTCAAAAGAATATTCCTCTATAGGTCTGGAAGTCCCAGGTTTCTTCTGCGTAGTCACTGGAGTATTTTGCCTGGACGTGTTGATGGCCAGAGCTTCCTTTCCTTTAGAACTACGAGTATGATCATAATTGGAGGATGACCGCTTACCTCGATCAGAGGTAGAGATCATGATTCCGTTGTCACATGCCTTCCGACTGTTGTCTTCAGCGGCTACCGCTGACATGATAAACAAGGGCCAATCATGGAACTGATATGGTCCCGTAAATACTGATATCAGTGGGAGAAGGTTCTTCCTACAAATGTCCACCAAGGCAAAATTTGGAACTCCGGGAGGCATCTGCAAAGTAGCCTGACGAAAACGTTCTATAAAAGTACGAACATTTTCTTTCTCCTTCTGCTTTACTTCGATGAGTGATGACATAGACATGTCCATTCCTCCTTCGTAGAATCGAGCGAAGAGCAGAGTCTTAAAATCTTCAAAAGAAGTAATGCAGTTGTCCGCTAGACTACGGTACCATTGGTAGGCCACTCCAGACAGACAGCCTTTAAACACTCAAGTGAGAAGGGCGTCATTACCTTGCAACAACACCGTCATCATGCTGAAGTAATTCATATACTGGCTTGGTGACATTTTTCTCTCAAAAAAACCATAGCCTGTGGTTTGTATTTTGGTTGGAAAGGGATCTCGTCCCAGATAGCTAGGTATGGCTAGTTGATTCCCAACTTCTTGAGATGATCCTTATGCTTCAAGGCATCAAATTGGGCTTTTAATTCCCGAACTGCCTGTATCGGATCTTCAGTTGGGAAAGGGACAGCAGAGAGGTGAGAGATCGGTTGCATTGTAATTCCCACAAGAGGTAATACATTCTCCGGGTTAAGGGGTTGAGGAGCAACTGATTCTTGATTTTGAATAGGATCCTGGCTTGCATTGGATGGTGGCATGTCTACCCCTACACGTAGTTGAGTCAGAGAAACAGGTGCTTGAGCTACCGCAGCTGTATATTGAGTCACAATCATTTGGTGCATACTCTCCATCATGATATGCATCTCTTTAAGCGGTGCTTCCAATACAGCGATGCGTTGTTCAGTACTTCCAGATGGGGAAGCTTCTTCATGTCCATCTCCAACGACATAAACTCCCATTTCTTTTAATGCCACGGGGGGATTAGTGTAGATCTCTGTAGAGATCGAGTCTATACTTTCAGCATCAAATTCAGAAAGTGGGCGACCCCCAGCGTCGGAATCAGAAGAATATGAAGTCGATTGTCTTGACCTCGAGCGGGTGTTTCGAAAAATACCTGCCTCAATATTCTCAAGGAGTCTGTCAAATCTCCTTTGGCTCGGAGTTCTAGAGGGATGACATCTTAAACTTGACCTTCCTCTAGGAATGTACGAAGCCATGTTTACCGAAGCGAACGTCGGTTCTTCTTCCTGTAAGGACAAAGAGTAGTTCAACCGGTCAAAAACTGACCATTTTGCCTTAGAACAGTAGTAGTTAATTACAACCTTATGACTATTACCACAATGCTCCCTAGAGGGCGTAATAGACATATTAGAAGATCTCCTGTCTTTGCGTTTCTGGATCAAGAAATCACGGAAATCATGGGGATTAACAGAAGAAGAAGAAGAAGAGGGCTTATTATGCCTTTTTACGTCAGTAGGAATGTGGAGATTGGGAACCACAACCCTCTCTGCCATAAGAATACAGTAGTTCCCCCATGTGAGTAGCATACAATCCATCATCCTTCTAAGGAGCATATTTTCCCGTAAAACAGGTCTTCTTTACGCGGACAGGTTTATCCTGGCGTAATTTGGAGTTTGGCACTGGTTCGTGTAATACAGGAATAGTCCTCAAGCGGCCTCCAGCGTCATACGTAATCTGAAGAGTGGGCAACTTCTTCTCTTGTGGGCGTACAAGCCTAGCGGTTGGGAGATTCGCCACTCGTTTTCACTTGATGTGATCCCAGGGTCCATCTGCCTCATCATAGACGGGAGATATATTTTTACGCGCAGGGCGTGTTTGAAATTTCCGCGCGGGCACTGAGGCCTTGCTAGAAATTTTGTCTGCCATATCACAAACGAGAGACGAAGTTTTACGTACAGAGCACGTGCTAGACTTCTGGATTAGCACTGGGGCATTGTCAGAAGTTTTGTCTGCCACGTCACAGACGGGAGACAAAGTTTTACACGCAGAGCGTGTCTGAGACTTCTGGATTGGCACTGAGGTATTGCCAGAAGTTTTGTCTGCTACGTCACAGACGGGAGACAATTTTTTACGCACAAGGCGTATTGGCCGTGTAGTCACAACCTTGTTGACCAGAGGAGGAGAGCTTACAGGAAGGGTAGAGGATGTCTTGGGCATCCACACTTTACGCAACTTCCTGTTGTTCTGGAAAGAGAGGGAATGAAAGCTACCCCCTGCACGAAGCATTTCTTCATAAGCAGATTGGTCGAATTAGACGACCAAAGTCTTCTTCGTTGATCCGACATATACAGCATCGTCTTGAGCAATTGCTTTCTCGTCAGAGGAAAAAGTCGTCCCCAGCAGAGTCGCCATCTTGTGTTTGATGATAAAAAAAATAAAACTAGGTTTATACGAAACCCTTTCTTTGTTTACAAACAAGAAAAAAAAGAGTACAATTAATCCTATACGAGGATGTCCATAAAAATAATTTTAGGGAAAAATTGATATAGGAGTCTGATCTGCGGTCGATCACTTTGTCCCTTGGACCACACGATGATGAAGAAGTGTTGTTGAAGAAGAAGAAGCTTCAAAGATTGCAAGTGGGATTGAATTCTCGTTGTTGAAGTTGTCAATCGACACTCTCTGTCTGTGCTCTCTGCTCCTCTTTCGATTCGATCCCCTTACCCTGTGACTAGGGGTCTCTATTTATAGAAATCAATCACAATAACTATCCAGTTAGCGTAGAAACCAAACTGTGAAGGAAGTGACATCTTTTACGCGGCGATTATAATAACTGCTACCCACGTTTGAATAATCTCCTGAATCCGCGAATGACACGTATCCCATTATGAGGTAACGCATATAACTGCTTCTCGAGGATCATGGCATGCAAGCCACGTAGGTAATTGCCCCTCGCGTAGAGATGGTTGGCGTAAAAGCCAAATAACTGTCATGTTGGCGTAAAAGCCAAATAGCTGTCTTGTTGGCGTAAAAGCCAAATAGCTGCCTTGTTGGCGTAAAAGCTAAATAGCTGTCTTGTTGACATAAAAGCTAAATAGCTGCCTTGTTGGCATAAAAGCCAAATAGCTGTCTTGTTGACGTAAAAGTCAAATAGCTGCCTTGTTGGCATAAAAGCCAAGTTCTGCGTAAAACTTGATGCTGCATGAATAATAGATAACCAGCATAAAAATTGCCAATTATACTTCCTGACTGAGGTCTTGAGTGTATTCTGGGCTAAATAGCCTTATCACATACTTTGCAAATATAGCCTGAATTGGCATATTTCGAGGAGATAGCATACGGCGTCCTCCTATAGTTAAAAATAGCCTGGTTGGCGTAAAACGCAAGGATGGTGATGTGAGCATATTAGTCACAGTTTTAGCTCTCCCAGTCGTTTAAAAATAGAACCAGATCTCGTGCATTAAATACAGAGATCTGCCCCCATCTCGTGCATTAAATGCAGAGATATGCCTCAATCTCGTGCATTAAATGTGGAGACATGCCTCGAGCTCTGTACGAAAAACAGCTTTTGACGTGGCATCTGATTTTTTCTCATCTTGAGCGTAAAAACTCATCTCCGCCTGTATAGAATTGGCAGTGTTTTCCTTGAATGCATAAAAAAATAACTTGTATCCAGTATGTGTCACTAAACGATAGTCTAGGTCTCTATGCAAAATCATTATCACAGCCGTCCTCTCGATCATCATGTAGTACTTTTGTCAGGAGTCAGGTTCACTGTTTTGTCTGACAGATTCATCCGAGGAATATGAAGAGTTCCTCGTATGACTTTACGTTGCATTAAAAACAAACGTATTTTACGCCGGGGGGAGGTGTAGCAACCTTTTACGCCAAAATATCCTTGAAGTGCTGCTTTACGCGGGCAGCTCTGAAGCTCTTCTTTATGCCAAATAGCTCTGCATCTCTATTTTATGCGAACTTCATGTTTGTTGGAGGTTTTGACTCTATAATACGCTACAATTCCCCAGCGTATTTCATGCTTCTACAATCATTAGTGATACTTTTTGTATTGTGTTGGAGCCATATCGCAAGCGTATCATAGAAACTGTGTGATACAGGTGTGATGCACTCAAAGTGTGTGATTAATTGTTTTGTGAGCATTTGACATTCTATTTGGTATTATTCTTATATCAATTAGTGTTGTAATGATATATATATATATATATATATATATTGTTCATGTTTATAACGTATACATTTGTAATATATTACTATTTATAGTGTATCTTAAGGTAGCCTGATGTATCTGTCATTGGAGCCATTAGTGGTCAATTTTGATAGGTGTGTGCATGGTATCCTATAGTATCAGTTGATTTGAAGGTGATTGGTATATTTTCATATATGTTCTAGTAAATAGTGAGAGAGAGAGAGGCAGTCGGATCGGTATGTGGAGGCTGTGCACAGGAGCTGTGGGTGTACACAACAGCTCATAAGAGCATTAAAGCCACCGCAAATCGGTCCACTAATATGGGTATCAATTATCAATTAGATAAATGGGGTTAGTGACTTTCAACTTGTAGTTGACTATTTAGTGTTTGTATCAGTAGGGGAAGATGTTGAGGCCTGTGTGGAGTGTTGTATACTGATATGGATGCACCACAGCAGCTTGTAAAGCTATCTGGTTTGCACAAGGGCTGTGCACTCTTGTGCACAACAGGTCGGGTTAGAACAGTGGGTTGCATACTTGGGCACAACAATGTAGAGGCAGGAGCAGTGCAGTAGTTCCAGGAAGCTTGGGAGACAGGTCTGAGTTGATTGTGAGGTAAGTAAGCACTGTTGGTATTTAGTTTGTTAGCTAGATGTTAGTGTGGAGGTTAGTATATAGTGTTAGTCTGTATATATAGTTAGAATTATGGGATGTTATTAGATACATGTTAGTGTATTGATATATATAGGTTAAATACCTAGTATGTTATGACTGTTAGTTAATAGGATTAACAAGTTAGATATATGGTTAATTAGTTATTTTAGTATTATGTTTAGGAGAGATATATAGATATGTTAAATATATGTATATGTGATAGTATATATATATATATATATATATATATATATATATATATATATATATATATTGATATACCTTAGCTAGTTAGTTAAGTATTTAGCTAAGTCTAGTATTACCTTGTGATACACAAGGTAATATCTACGTATTTGAGCTAACTCAGGTATTGGGTATTGTGTATAAAGAGGGGGTGTAGGTAGTGTGATACCGTGTTGGCTCAAAGCCAATGTATCCATTTAGTGTTAGTTTAGCTAGGAGATACTATATATTATACTTGTATATTATATAGTATTTTTTTATATACTGTTGTACGTATATTATGATACGAAATAATGTTGATACTCCAGTATCCTAATAAAGCTAGTATAGCCTAGATAAGTAGCATATGGACCCAATAACCTAGTGATGGACTCATACAACCTAGAAATAGTTAGATTAACCAAGTCTGACTAGTTTGACCTAGAGTTGACCTAGTTTGACTGTTTTGACTTAGATTTAGCCTAATGACCTAAATTTGGACTAGTTTAACTTGTATTCATTCCAAATCTTGTATTAATATAATATTCCATATTTAGGTCTCTGAGGTACCATTTCGGACATCTTTGATACTATTCACCAGATTCTTAGGGAGTAAATTCTCTGACAGTTTTTCGTTTATGATATCATCTATGTTTGTTGTATTTAGTGTAGATATCATTGATTTCCTGACACTAGGTTTCACGGATTGGTATTCCTAGATTCTGTCATGAGATGTTATTCCTGTTAGTTCCTGGCATATTTCTTGTGCGGGCCCCGTTGTTTTTGTACATATATGGACATTAATCCATGAGAAGATTAGCTCCCTTCTCATGGAATTATGTGTCATAGCCTGTCATAGTTGGATCCACTATATCAGTCGGGGTCGGGGAGTATTTAGAGTAGATATGTGATCATACCTCCCGTAGTTCTTATTTTTCGTGCATAGTGTTAATCATACACCACAAGTATGATTAACCATGCCATGATTCCCGAGCAAGTTCCTAAGCCGATCTGTTACGCCCCAGTCCCAAAATAAATAGAACCAGGAATATACGATACGCCAGCTACGCATTCGACCAGACTCTGGTCTGACTCGAATACGTATAAGCTATATAATAAAGGGCACTATCTAAAAATCCCGTAAATGTAAACATCTATGTCTCAATCCACGATGAACAGAAATATACAAGAAAGAGCTGCATGTGCTAAAGTCGGCCGCCCAATAACACACCAACTCGAATAGACTCGAGAAAAAATATGAGTCTAAAAAAAAAAAAGGCTACAACAGCAGATGAAAATCAATATAAAATAACCATAATGCCGGTAGATATGATATAAGTACCTGGTACAATGCCCGCAAGACATGCAACTCCATCAGCAACTCCAAATACTCCGTAATCGTCTATGCTGCAAAACTGGCAGGGGACCAGGTCCTCAAAAGGACGTAACAAGGTACAAAAATACAACATGCCAAAGTACAACAGAAAGTACAAGTGCAATGACGGTGTAGTCTAGCATAACCAACTAAGTGAGACACAGTTTGAAGACAATGTTCGACGCGTGGACTGTCCAAAATAAAACCGTAGCTCTAAACACAGAGACAAATTGGGCATACCGTAGCTCCGAGCACAGAGTCACACGAGTGATACTACTACTCCAGATACAGGACCACTATATCAACAGGGCATACATATATAAAGTGCATGCAGAGGAGCCCAAACGTCTATTAACTGTCTTCCCTATCCTAAGCGGTCAATGATTGTGCGTTGAACATGAACCTCTATCTAGCAGTCTCGTCACACAGAAATAACTATCAACAGACGCGACCCTAAGGTCGTCCCAGTCTCCGGTCATGATGTCAGTATCAGGATACAGGAAATCTGGCACGATAACAGTGTATGGACATGTCCTAGGGTTATGATATATACAGGTACGTATATTAAGGTATTGCGAACATCTAATACTCGTTACCAGACGTTACCGACGAACGTCTGCACCCGGTTCTGACCCGGACACAGAGTAAAGATTCTAATCATTCTCGCGCATAATGCACATAATAAAATAATAAATGTCTGGTAACTAAAATATAGGGTGGCAAGGTACACTTACCTGGGTTCGGCTGCTGAAGATGGGGATCCGGTACAATGTCCAAGTCCGCAGGTCCCGTAATACCTAGATACGAGATACCAACTCAATCAATGAACTATCACAAGACTGAAATAAGATGTGACTCACGTCTAATATATGCTCAATCTCTATTACAACTCATATAGACACTAAGCTAGAGGGTTGACCCAGGTTGACTAAGGGTTCATTACAAATATGATCAATCACCTATTTAATACCATCAGAACAAACCTCAATCATATACCATCATCTATCATTCGTCTTAAAACATCTCCTCGATCAATTTCATTACTATTCCTCAGTCTTACTATATTCATCACGATATTCAGTTAATATAACCCTGACTAAATCCTCAGTTTCACCTCAGTGTTCACAGATGTTAACATGCACATTTACTATCATCCCCAAAATAAACAATTAATTAATTTATTAAAACCCTCGAATATGTGCACTTACTACGATTTCAAAATAAAACTTCGTCTCGATCCAATGTACTATTGTTATCCATTTATCAATAATCGACCAATCCTTAGGTATCACGACATACACTTAATCAATGACCAATATTTTATACAACAATACGTATTCAACCCTAATAATTCTTATTCGATATTTAAAAACCCAACCTCAACATATATCACCTTTTAACCATCACATGCATATATTCCAATTCATATTTAAACCATAATTATTTAACTTAACAATTCTCCATTAATGCATATTATAAAATGTGTTAAACCTAAAATCTCATATGCATATATATAACCTTTAATTAAACCTATTTTATTCCCGCCCTAAACTCAATGCATATACATTAATTGTATTTTATACTTATCAAAATAAACCCTAAACACATCATGGCATACTTAAACCCTAATCTTATTTTATACACAAAAAACCCTATCTAACTTAGTTATATAACCATAACAATACACTTTAATACAACACTAAACACGGGGGGGGGGGAGGTTACCCCTGTGGTGTGTGGTGGTTGCTGGCCGGAGTGAGGCTCGGTGCGGGATGGAGTCGACATGGTGTAACTCGAATTGGAACTTCTGGATACGTCACTAGTCATCGAAGACGATAATTCCTGTCGGAGAATACCCGATCGTCAAGTCGGAGGAGTCTTCGAATCCACTGAGGAAAGGAGTTGTTGCTTACTAAAACTCGTCGGAGTTGGAGCTTCGTCATCGCTGGAGCAGAACCTCGTCTAGGGCGAACATGTCCAAGGATCAGGAGTGCCAGTAGGGAAGATCGAGATGCGTCAGAGAAAACGATCACTAGTGGCGAATCTTGACCGTCGTCCTGTCATACTCCATGGCCGAGCTTCTTAGAGGAAGACGGAGAATGACAGAGGTCTGACTTTGGTCCAGGCTTTGCCGCTCATCGGTGGTGGTCGACGATGGGTCGTGAGGTGGTGGAGTCGAGGCACAACGGTGGAGGAAGTAATGGAGGAGCTGACCTGGTGGTGACCGATGGTGGGGAGACGGAATGGACGGGTGGAGCCGACGTGGAGGTTGATCGAGGGAGGCGGTACAGTGGCTCTGGAGTGATAGTGGGAGAGGGAGTGGCCCAGGTGGATGTCGGGATGGTCGGTCGAGAGTGACGGCGGCGTGGATGGAGGTGCTGGAGGAGGTGCAGCAGGCGGTCGAGCATCCGAGGTATCGATGACCATTGTGAGGAGAGGTTGGAGTCAGTCGGGTGGCTCGGCGCGGAGGTTGATGACCCGCCGGAGGGTGATGGCAGCGGGCACGGGTGGAGTGGTCGAGGGAGTTGGAGGTCACGGAGGTGAAGGTTCGATTGTGCTCACCGGAGATGAGGGGTAGCCGGGGTAGCAGTTGGCCGGGTTCGGTTTGTGGGAGAAGGAGAGGTGGAGAGGAAGAAGAAGAAGAAGAAGAAGAAGAAGAAGAAGAAAGAAAAAGGAAAATGAAGAATGCAAGAGAAAAAATTGGCTGGGGTTGTGTTGGAAGAGGGAGGAGGAAGAGAGGGGGTGGGGTTCTCTAGGTTTTGGAGATTAAGGCCGGCATGGGGAAGAGTGTGGTGATGGAGACATTATATAGGGAGTTGTTTGAGGGTTGTGTGGTGTGGATGAGCCCAATTCAAATGAATGGTGAGGATTTCACATGGAGAAAAATTTATCATCTGTTACTACCACGTTCCGAAAACAGGGGTATTTTTGACTTCTTATAATAATTAATATTATTGTAGTTATAATTAAGTAATCGCATGATAAGTATTTAATTTAAATAAATATGTGAGATATGTAATTGCATATATAATTATATACAGTGATCATTTATTTTGAGCTAGCAGACTTGACCTAGAAGCCTAGTAGATGAACACCTGTCCGAATTATGGAATTCTGTATTTAATTTTTTATCTAGAATTTATTTATTGGAGATTTTAATTAATTACCGTATTTTATTTAATTATTGCGCATTGCCTTTGCTTCGATATTTGGAGCACTACCCTATCTTTTGCCTTGCAACAAATTTCACAATCTTGCCCTAGACATGCCCGTCTTCCATTCTGCTATTTTTGCAACTCATAATTATGCTCTCTGTACCTTATTTCTAGCCGCACAAAAATCGTCGTGAACGTTATTTAATAATTCCTATTTTGTATCGTTGTGCGTTCCAATCGAAATTGGGGACAATCTTGACCTATTTTTCGTGCGGCCCAAATTAGGGTAATATCCTGTTCTGAGTCTACTTCATTATTGGTATTGATGACCTGACCTGATTTTGGCCCCATGTACTCCTAATTAATTTTAGAACACAACTTGTATTTTATTCTAATTAAATTGAGGATACTATTTAAACCAATTCTGAAAATCCCAATTTAATTCCAGTGCCCTGCTATTTGAGCCCATACCAAACTTACAGCGCCCCCTGACCCTACAAAACACCGGACACCGAATCGCCCGCCAAATTTTTGTCATTTTATGCGTCTGTGCAAATACCTAAATTTAATGGGGCCAATTTGCAAATTGGCATTTTTGGTGTCAACACCCATTTGTTAAAACCAATGAGGAATCCTTAATATTTAATTAGCCTCTCACCCTCATTCCCACATGAAAATTCTTTCATGACCAATCTAGACCACCCATTCAAGGAGTGCATCCTCACCCTCCATCAACACCCTCTCTCCCTTATTTAATATCATGTCACATCAACCCTAATCCGTAGAAAACCTAGGTTTCCCCACCTCCTCACAAGCCCCCACATTTCCTCTCCAACGTATGAACAAATCCCTCTTCTCTTTCTTCCTTTCTTCTTCTCTTCTTCTCCTTCTTTTTCTTCTTCTTCCTTTCTTCATTAATTTTTAAAATTCAAATTTAAAAGGGGGGAAACTGAAAGCTACTGTTCACCCATCCCCCTCAGGCTCTGTTCCTGGCCACCAGGCCAGGCCGACCCTCATCTCCCTGAAGCCCTGCCTGTCGGATTCTCCAAGCCGCCGCCCGAACCACCACTGCTCACCCGAAGCTCCTTCCTCCGCTGGCTGCAAATCCGGCTATTTCAGCCCTCCGGTCGAGCTCCCCGACCCAACCGAGACCCCGACTTCCGCTGGACCACCACCACCTCCATCCGCATCCTCCAACCCGACCATTTCCCTGCTGTGCACTCGGCGGGCCTCTGCACCTCCGGCGGGCTGGCAGCCAGCCCCGATCCTCCGGCGGCCGCTGCTACTTCCCCATGCCTCCCTGCTGCTAACTCCCCACCCGGCGGTTAACCACCCTCATTCCTCCCTGTGCTCCCCGACTCCCTGTGTTCACCCCTCCGGCCGGCCAAACTCTACCCCGCTGCTCCTATTCCGTCACCACCACCCCACCAGATACGAGCCCCGGCCATTTTCCGACCAGTCCAACTCTCTGTGAGTTTCTCCTCTTCTCTCCCCTTCCCTCTTCTTATATATATATATATATATATATATGTATATATATACATACGTGTATACGTATGGGTATATATATAATATATGTATATGTATAATAGTTATTTAATTAATGTGTATAAATATGTGATTATGAAAATGCATATACGTATATCTGTGTGTATGTGTATATTAATATACATGTATATAGTATAGTTATTATTTTGGTATAAATATATATGTATAGTACATATATATTTTGTATATGTATTAGTATATGTTAGTTAATGTGTAGATATATATGTATATGCATATACGTATATACGTATATATGTGTGTAGGTGTATACGTGTGAATACGTATTAAATAATATTTTTAATATGTATTCTTTGTGTATATATAAGTAGTTTATATATTTATGTTATATTGATACATAAGTACATATATATAAACGTATTTTGATATGTTAATATATATATGTACGTATTTTGGTAAATATACAACTATAGCAAGTATAATTTATATTGGTATATATTTTAGATATATATATATATTATGTTAAATTCTTTTAGTATGTATACAAATATAAATACGTATTGTATTCCTTTCCATGAACTATGTTTATATATATATACATACAAGTATTATTTATTTTAAAGTATATATTTTTACATATATCTATTATTGTAATTGATAGAAATTATAGGTTAATGAGATGTATATAATATGTATATATGTATATCCTACTAGATGACCCTAGTTGACTAGTGCCCTGCCTGGCATGGCCCTGAGGCCAGTGTTTTTGACTGTGTGTTAGCATAGCACCTGATACAATTGTTATTGTGATGTATTTATAGGACTGTTGTTTCACCCAAGAGATACTCTGGAATAGGACAGCAATAATTACCAGCTAAGGACCCAAGGCAAGTACATTCTCTGATAATTTCCAATTCCTTGATAATTTCTATAAGTTCAATAATCATGAAATGTTACATCTGAATCCTTGACACTGTGCTACACGGACTAGTATAGCTTGGATCTGCAGTCATGAGATGTTACATTGATTATCGTATTGATATTGTACACGACATGTATATTAGACATCGTACATGGTAGATTGGACTTGCTCGTGTATCGTGACGTGTCATGGTTGGATCCACATTACTAGTTGGGGGCGGGGAAGTAGTTACTAAGAAATGTGATCATACCCTTTTTACAGTATAGAACAATGTAAGTGTTAATCATGCTCTTCACTCATGATTAGCCAGGCCCTATAGCTATCGTACATGTTTCCAAGCCGATCAGATTTTGAAACTATTATTTCAAACACTTAGAATAGATTACAGTTTCCTATTTTAAATCATATACTACATCACCCGTATATGATACTGTTCCTTGTTCTTTTTATTTTTCATACATGCACTGACTATATCATATTGCCTATTGCCTGTCTCTTTATATTGCCTGTCTCTCTTTAAATTGCCATTGCATTTATTTTACTGTCTTCTCAGCAGCTAGCATCACATGTTTATTGCTTTATAGTCCTTATCAATTTAATGGAACTGTTATTTGAGATTTGTACTTTGCTCCTTCCTGACTGGAAATATTTTTCCAGACTATGCCTTAGAGGATCGGTAGCCAACACTTTATGGACCATATGGTGAGTAGCTGCACTTGGGCTTGATAGTTAGTTGTGATTCCGGGAGGTCTAGCCGGAATCACCAATCTTCTAGTTAGTTCTTTTAGTAGACTTTTTGGTACCGGATTTGTCTCCGGCATTTTGATGAGATTTGGAAAATTGTTGAGTTAGATTATTACTTTTTGACTTGTGCTGTATTTAATTTTTGTTCGATATCTTATCGTGCTATAATCTTGTAATTGAGTATGTGTTCATATTATTTTGTGTCGTTCGTGCCTCCTTATGGAGATTGGATGCTTGTGTGAGATTGGCTAGATAGTATCAAGACCTTGACAGCGTTCTACCGCCGATGCTGCGGCGTAGGCTGGACGTACCGCGTACTCGTGCCCCAATTCCGGGTGCGGGTCGTGACATCATACAAAGGAGAAAGAGTGGGGAGGGTTTTGACCGGTCAAAGAAGAGGGGTGAGGCTTCTTCATTGGTCTTGACCAATGAGGTTATGGCATATGTTACAACATTTGCAAATTAAGCCCCTTAAGTTTGGGTATTTGTACAAACACATAAAATGATAAAAAAATTATGGGAGAATTGGTGTTTGGTGTTTTGTAGGGTGAGGGAGTGTTGTGTGTTTTGTATGGGCTTAATTAAAGGGGCATTGGAATTAAATTGGGATTAAAATAGGATTAGTCAAAGTTGGTATCCCCAATTTATTTAGAATAAATTGTCATGTGCTCTTAACTTAAATGGGGGAACATGGGATCTCAATTGGGAGTGACACAAAGGTCATGAATGGTATAAGCTTGGTGTCAGTCTTGGACCCTTTTATTGGTTCGGCTCAACGGGTTAAGTTGGTGTCTCAAAATTGATGGCAACGCCACAGGTGCGCGATACGGGATTAAATAATGGATTTTGGTTACGAAAAATTATGCAATTAATTTAGAGCACAAGGAAATATGATTTTGAGTGACGAAAAAGTCCAGCACCTAAATTGGCATGTCAAGTCAAGAGGGCAACAATCTGTTGGAATTTATGGGCTGATATTGGGCTCCGAATATTTCAACAATGGTAGGGCGCGCCAAAGGTTTAATTAAAAATCAGACATCTGTAACGTTACTCTAAACCTCAAACATCTGCTGCAATACCAAAATTTTCTAACCCATACCAAACTATCTAAAGAAATAAATGAGGGGGTTTATATCCTTCCCAACTTAGAAAAATTTTGTCCCCGGAATTAAAAGTAAAGCACGATAATAGCTATGAGGATTTAAAAGCAAACTGGTAATCAAATGCGGTACGTAAATTCGTACCTTGATCCTCAAATAAATACGGGAAACATTGTCGAATGGAATCTTCACGCTCCCAGGTAGACTCGCCTGGCAAATGATGCTTCCTTGCAACTCTGACCAGTTGAATAGTCTGAACTCTCAAAGTCTTCTCACTATGATCGAGTATCTCCACTGGCTGCTCTATGTAAGATAAACTGGACTCGATTATAATCTCCGAATGATCAAGCACGTGGCTAGGGTCTGCCACATATCTCCTCAATTATGATACATAAAATACGTCATGCACTCATTCTAATGATGGAGGCAATGCAAGATGATAAGCCACTTCGCCAACTGGTTCCAAGATGTCATGTCACGCCCCAGTCCCAAAATATATAGGACTAGGAATACGTAACACGCCCAGCCGTATGTATATGAACCCCAATATATGGAAATCATATACACACGTACGCTGTATATGAATATGCAATCCACCAGTGGTAATATCTCATCCACAGCACAAATAATAAGTAGGAATAAAAAGCTAAATAATAACTGGATATCCAAGATAAGTATCAAGTCTGATAGACGGGTAGAAACAAATCTACTACAAAATGAATATACTGAAGTAGTAACAAAATCTCTAAACAGTAAAAATAATCACAGCTACTCTGAGGGTAAGACCTCCTCCGTTTGGTAAGTAGAGTCAGGTCCAGGTTTGTACTCCTGTGGATACTCCTGCTCGTCCATATCTGGAAAGGGACCAGGTCCTCATAGGGACGTAACAATATACATAATAACATGATAATAAGTACTGAAATATAAACATCTAATGGGTCGCCTAACCGTCTAAGTGAATGCAATTTGAGAACAACTTTCCAACACGTAGGCTATCTAGCCATAAATGGGATTGGCATGATTCTCTCGGAGAATCAGGGGCCTACAAGCGTACCATCCTTTGAACTGCAGAGGCCGCCCACAATATATAGGGTCACAATCACCCGTTTCTCAAGCAGAGAATCCGTACGAACTAGGAAAAGTATAAAGGAGCCCAAACGCCTTACTTGTTGTTCTTCCCACCCTATGCTCTAAGCATGCCACATCCATGTTATGATAAAACCTCTAAATAACTGCCAGGTCTACTAGCATACTAAATTTCTATCAGCAGTTATCCATAACACACGACTCAAATGTACAGGAGGCCAGACCTGTCACGCAGTCCGTGATCTATATGAGACTCATAACTCGTGTAACAACAGTGTCACAGCCAATGAATCTAATGATGCTCCATAATACTGGGGTGGTCTCATGAAATAGGTCCAAAATCTACATAAATAAACATCTATATAAGCAGAATTAAACATGCATGCATCAGCTGGAATGTAAATAATAGTACAATGGCAAGGTATACTTGCCGAGCAAAAGTTCTGTATAGTGTACGTCCAATATTGTGTTTAAGTTTGTGAAGGAAGAATTGTAGTTAGGGTTTGGAAGAGTTGTAATAACACATATATATAGTGATAAGAGGCGGTGGGGGTTACTTACTGGTTAAGAAATTACAGTCGCTGCTGTTTTTTTCTATCATTGGTTTTGATTGCGGTTGGGGAGAGTTTAGTAATAACAGGTAAAGAGGCGGTGGAAATGAGGCGGTGGTGTTTGTTTTATGCGCGATATAGGAATTTAAGCAGTGGAGTTCTACTTTACGCGTGGAGTTATTTTACACGTGGGGTTTAAACTTTACGCGCGGGTGAAAGAAAATTAAACGGTGTAATTGGTTTACGCGCGGAGGAATAAAGTTGGTTTGCTACTGCTGCTGTTGATTTCTTACTTTACGCGGGTTTGGATTTTGGGTTGAGATCCAAATAGGAATTTCTTTCTAATTTAAGTACATATATATACATATATAAATAGAAAAATTCTAAAGATTATATTGGTGCATACGTTTAAGCTAGCAACTGTCCAACGGGTCTCCTACATAGAATAACTACTATAAATAATAAGTTACATAATTAATAATCGAGAAATACGATTTTCAGAATTAGGGGTCTTATATTCTACCCAACTTATAAAAAAATTCGTCCTCGAAATTAAACTAAGCCATGGTAGAAAGTCAAGAATGGTAGGGGATATAAATTACCAGAGTAAATTTATACCTTGGTTTACGAATAGGTTCAGAAAACGTTGGCGCATATCGTCCTCTCGCTCCCAAATAGATTCTCTTGGTGCGCCATACTTCCATGCCACGTGGACTGAGGGAATAGACTGGTTCCTCAATACTTTCTCTCGACGATCAAGGATTCCCACGGGTTGCTCTTGATATGACAAGCTCGGCCCAATGGTGATCTCTGAATGGTCGAGAACATGACTGCTGTCTGCAATATATCGCCAGAGCTACGACACATGGAATATGTCATATACTCCCTCAAGTGAAGGTGGTAGCGCAACTCGGTATGCCACTTCTCCCACTCTCTCTAGCACGTCAAAAGGTCCAATATACCTTGGACTCAACTTGTCGCATCCTCCGAATCGAATGGTGCCTCTAGTAGGTGATATCCTCAAGAAGACATGATCGCCCTCTTTAAACTCCAAGGGACGACGATGAAGGTCTGCCCATTGTTTCTGCCTGTCTTGCGCTGCCCGCAAGTGTCTTTATATCTTCTTAACTGTCTCAACGGTGTAGAACACTAGCTCTGGTCCCAGAATCTGACGTTCTCCTACGTTACTCCAACATACAGGAGACCTACACTTTCTTCCATATAATGCTTCAAATGGAGCCATCTAGATGCTCGTCTGATAACTATTGTTGTAAGAAAACTCCATAAGGTATAGGTGGTCCTCCAATGATCCTCCAAAGTCGAATATATAAGCCCTCAACATATCCTCCAATGTCTGAATAGTACGTTCTGACTGCCCATCTGTCTGTGGGTGATAAGATGTTCTGAACTTTAGATAAGTTTCAAGACTTTCTTGCATGCTCCTCCAAAATTGTGACGTAAAGCGCGAATCCCTGTCTGATACAATACAGACGGGTATGCCGTACAACCTCATGATCTGACTCATATATAAGTCAGCCAAAGCTTCTGTAGATTGGCCAACTCTAAAAGGCAAAAAATGGGCTGACTTGGTGAGTCGGTCCACTACTACCCATACTGCATCTTTACCACTTGGACTTCTGGGAAAACCTGTGACGAAGTCTATAGTGATGTGTTCCCATTTCCACTCTGGAATCGGAAGTGGTTGTAATAATCCTGATATTCTCTGGTGCTCTACCTTTACTTGCTGGCATACCAAACATTTAGCAGCAAAGCGAGCTATTTCTCTTTTCATTCCATACCACCAAAAATGTTATCGTAAATCACGATACATCTTGGTGCCTCCAGGATGAATAGAATATATCGAACTATGAGCTTCTGGCATAAGCTCCTGTCGAATTTCTCCATTTGGAACATAAAGACAATCATCACATCGTAATTTCCCATCATCATGGATGCGTAGTCCTGTCTGCTCTCCGGCCGCTGTCCTTTCCTTTAATCTTTTGAATCTAGCGTCTATAGGCAATGCTGCCTTGATTCTCTCTACTAGTGATGATTATATTTGCAAGTTGGCTAGTGTCCCGTCTGCTCTGGGTAATATTACTTCAATGCCAAAACCTTGCAAGTCCTCCAGTAATTCCTTCTGTGTTGTTAGGAAATAAGTTGTTGGCTTCCGGCTTAACACATCTGCTACAATATTAGCGTTGCCTAGGTGATAGTGTAGCTCTATCTCAAAATCTTTCATCAATTCGAGCCATCGATGTTGCCTCATATTTAACTCCTTCTGCATGAAGACATACTTGAGGCTTTTGTGGTCTGTATAGATTTCCACTCGTTCCCCATATAAGTAATATCAATATAGCTTCAGAGCAAATACAACGGCTGCAAGTTCCAAGTCATGAGTTGGATAATTCTTCTCATGTACTCGTAACTGTCTAGACGCATATGCAATTACTTTACCATGATGCATTAATACGCATCCCAAGCCTTTCCCTGATGCGTCATTGTAGATTACATAGCCTCCTGATCCTGATGGAATAGTCAATACGGGTGTTGTGGTCAGTCACTTCTTTAATTCCTCGAAAGTGACTTGGCACTCGTTGGTCCATATGAACTCTTGATCTTTGCAAGTCAACCGGGTCATAGGTGTTGCTATCTTTGAGAAGTTCTCTATGAACCGTCGGTAATATCCCGCAAGTCCAAGGAAACTTCTCACCTCTGTTACTGATTTAGGAACAGGCCATGTCTCGACTGCCGAGATCTTTTCTGGATCAACAGAAATTCCATCTCCTATAATAAAATATCCAAGAAATGAGATTCTTTCCAAGAAGAACTCACATTTATTGAGTTTTGCATATAACTGTTCTTTTCTCAAGGTCTCTAGAATAATTCACAGGTGCTTCTCGTGCTCCTCGTGGCTCTTTGAATAGACAAGTATATTATCTATGAAGACGACCACGAACTGGTCCAAATACTGATGGAAGACTCGATTCATTAAGTCCATAAAGATAGCTGGAGCATTGGTTAATCCAAATGTCATGACCAAGAACTCGTAGTGCCCATATCTTGTCCGAAATACGGTCTTCGGGATGTCCTCCTTCTGTACCTTCACCTGGTGATATCCGGATCTCAAATCTATCTTTGAGAACACCTTGGCTCCACTAAGTTGATCAAATAGGTCATCAATGCGTGGCAATGGATATTTATTCTTTACTGTCACTGCATTCAAGGCTCTATAGTCAATGCATATACGCACTGACCCATCCTTCTTTGGTACAAACAATACTGGTGCTCCCCAGGGTGATGCACTTAGTCGGATGAAACCTTTCTCTTCTAGTTTTTTTAATTGTGTCTTCAGTTCATCCATCTCCTTCTTCACCAGTTTATAAATATGTGATGCTATGGGTGCTGCTCCTGGTGTTAATTCAATCGAAAATTCTACGTCTCTATCTGGGGGTAGTCCTGGTAATTCCTTCGGATAGATGTCTTGGAATTCTGAAATAATGGGATGATAGACTACATCACCCATTGTGAGCTGCATACCATCAAGGATTTCTGTAGATCCTCGTGCAAACTCAAGTTCAGGCTGGCCGGGTACCTTAAAAAGAATGCTTCCTCCAAAACAATCGAAGAAAGCATGGTACTTGCTTAGCCAGTCCATTCCAAGCACAATATCAAAAGTTGGCATAGGAAAGACTAAGAGTCGGGCATTCACCTCTCTGCCACGTATCACTATAGGACAGGATCTATAAATTCTACTAATAGGTACAACTCCTCCTCCGGTGAGAATTCTAATACAAGTAGGTAAAGGTATAGAGGTAATTTTGTGTTTGGCAATAAAGCTAGATGATATGAATGATTGGGTGGCTCCCGTATCAAACAATGTCATAGCAGGAAAAGTAAAAGCAAGAGTGATACCTGCTAAGACATCAATCTCCTGATCCATGTCATCCACTTTTATTACAAAATCTTGTCCGTTCCTCTGGGGTTGTCCCTGTCTGGTCCTCGCGAATTGATCCTCCAGTGTAGGTAGTGATGGTCCTCGCTGAAATCCTCCTGCTGTTGGAGGTCGAGGTGCTGGAAGCGCTAGTCTCTGTACTGGCGGTGGAAGTGTCTGCTGCTTTGGACAATTTCTTGCCTGGTTCTGTCCATAACCACATCTCATACATTATCCCAAACGGGCCCGACAGTCTCTTGAGATGTGCCCTCGTCTCCCACAACAGTTATATTGGAGCTTATCTGGAACCTGGTATGGTCCTGCTTTATGCTGATACTGTTGTTGCTGAACTGAACAACGTCTCATAGGGCCTCCTTGTTGTGTTCTTGCTGGTCCTTACTGTGTCCTCAGCTGACCTCCCTTTCCTTTGTTGATGGTTTTTTATAATCTGGCTTCTGTCAGTAACTCGGCATAAGAGATTCGGGACTGGGAGCTAGTGTAGTGTTGTAGTTCCTGAGTTAGTCCACGATGAAACCTCTTAGCCTTGGCCAAGTTATCTGGTATCAAGGCAGCACCATATTTACTGAGGCGACTAAACTCATAATCATACTCGTCCATCGTTTTGTTCTCCAGCTCCGGGTGGAGAAACTGATCGTACAATGCATCTCTGACGGTGTCCGGGAAGTACTTCCTCTCAAAGCACTCCAAAAACTGCTCCCAAGTCTGGCATGTACCCAACTGGCACTCCATGGATTCCCACCAGTGATGAGCATTACCATCTAGAATCATTCTTACACCTATCATCCATAGGTCTGCAGGTAGCTGCGATGCCTCTAACAATTTCCGAGTGTGAGTGATCCAGTTGGTAGTTTTCTCTGGGCTCTCAATGCCTTTGTACGACCTCAGACCCATCTGTATAAAGTCTTTTACTGAACCAACTTTAGCTTGAGGTACTGGAGCTAGTGCTTAAGCTGGTACAGTAGTCTTTGCAGCCATCCTTTCAAGTGATGCTAGAAACTCTTGTCATTGTTCTACTGCTTGTTGTCTCTGTTCCTGTATCATCATCTGGAAGAATTGGAACAGTTGAGCCTGGCCATCCTGCGGTGTTGATGAGACTGGAAGGTTACCATTAGGTGGAACGGGAAGGTCAGATGGAACTGGATTGTGAATCTGTCCATCTGGTCCTAAAAATCTAGGAGTTGTTGAGGTCTCTCCTTGAGTCTGACCTTTGACTCCAGGAGTTGTGTCACCATCAGTACATCCCTTCTGTATATCTATATCTCTGCATGTGATTTACACAATGATTTAGAAGATGTACAGGAATCAAACAGGATACAAGCATTAGATAGAATATAGAAGCATAAATTATGCTGGGGAATGGTCCACGTATTTTACAGTCAAAACCTCTCCAACCTACATGAAGTCTCTCCTGCGTAAAACAGGGCTTCAAGGTGGTTGGCGTAAACAAGTTGATAAGCTTCCTGCGTAAAGCAGAGCTTTAAGATAGTTTGGCGTAGAGTAAGACTTCAGAGCTGTCCGCGTAAAGCAGAGAATCGAGGTAATTTGGCGCAAAACAGAGATTCAAAATTGTCGGTGTAAAACAAAGTTTCAAAACTGTCGGGCTAAAGTCTGCCGGTGTAAAGTTGGCGTAGAAAATCTGTGCGTAAAATATATGCTGCGTATAGCTTATGCTGCGTAAAATCTGCGTATAAAAGATCGCTATACTTCCTACTTAAATTTTTCGTAAAAGGTCTGGGTAAAATCTATCTGTGTAAGAGTTTGCATAAAAGGTTTCCTGCGTAAAGAGATCTGTAAAATATGAAACACATTGCAGCGTAAAGTCGTACGAGAAACTCTTTGTAATTCTCGGATGAATTTGTCAGATAATTCAGTGAATCTGACATTTGACAAAAGTACCGCACGATAATCGAGAGGACGGCTGTGATGATAAATTTGTACAGAGACCCAGGTTGTCGTTTAGTGACATATTTGTTACAAGTCAATTTTTATGCATCCAAAAGAAAGAAAGGGGGTCTTCTGAATACGCTGCCTCTTCCATATTGATAGAAAATGAGTTTTTACACTCAAGATAAGACAAATCAGACGCTACGTAAACAGTTGTTGTTTGCACAGGGCTCGAGGCATATATCTACATTTAATGTACGAGATTTGGTCATGGCTGGGGAAAGCTAAGGCTATAACAATTACGCTCACATCACCATCCTTACATTTTATGCCTAATCAGCTACTCTATGCTGGTTATCTATTTATTCAGGAATCATCAAGTTTACGCTGGGGTAGTTTCCAACATAGATTGCATGACATAGATTTAGAAGACTAAGGAAATGTAGTTAGCAGTTGTCATAACCGCAGCGTAAAGTAGACAATCTTCTGCATAGTTTGGCTTTTACGCCAACAAGCTGGTCATTTGACTTTTACGCCAATCATCAGTTATTTGGCTTTTACGCCAATAAGGGTAAAGGGTCTTTGGCGTAAAACTTAAGGAAGAATGAGGTTTCAGTCAAGTATGGATGAGATCCTTATACTCTATTCCTATAAATAGGCTTGCTTGGTACAATTACGTAACCAAGACAATATATTCTGACCTGCATGGGCCACCACTAGAAACATGTCACGCCCCAGTCCCAAAATACGTAGGACTAGGAATATGTAACACGCCCAGCCGTATGTATATGAACCCCAATATATGGAAATCATATACACACGTACGCTGTATATGAATATGCAATCCACTAGTGGTGATATACAGTCACAACAAGTCATACAGAATCTATATCTCATCCATAGCACAAATAATAAGTAGGAATAAAGCGCTGAATAATAATTGGATATCCAAGATAAGTATCAAGTCTGATAGTCGGGTGGAAACAAATCCACTACAAAATGACTATACTAAAGTAGTAACAAAATCTCTAAATAGTGGAAATAGTCACAACTACTCTGAGAGTAAGACCTCCTCCGTCTGGTAAGTAGAGTCAGGTCCAGGTCCGTACTCTTGTGGATACTCCTGCTCGTCCATATCTGGAAAGGGACTAGGTCCTCAGAGGGACGTAACAAGATACATAATAATATGCCAATAAGTACTGAAATATAAACATCCAATGGGTCGCCTAACCGTCTAAGTGAATGCAATTTGAGAACAACTTTCCAACACGTGGCTATCTGGCCATAAATGGGATTGGCATAATTCTCTCAGAGAATCCGGGGCCTACAAGCATACCATCCTTTGAACTGCAGAGGCCGCCTGCAATATAAAGGGTCACAACCACCCGTTCTCCAGCGGAGAATCCGTGCGAACTAGGGAAAGTGTAAAGGAGCCCAAACGCCTTACTTGTTCTTCCCACCCCATGCTCTAAGCATGCCATATCCATGACATGATAAAACCTCTAAATAACTGCCAGGTATACTATCATACCAAATTTCTATCAGCAGTTATCCCTAACACACGGCTTATAAGTACAGGAGGACAGATATGTCACGCAGTCCGTGATCTATATGAGACTCACAACTCGTGTAACAACTGTGTCACAGCCGATGAATCTACTGATGCTCTACAATACTGGGGTGGTCTCATGAAATAGGTCCAAAATCTACATAAATAAACATCTATATAAGCAGAATTAAACATGCATGCATCAGCTGGAATATAAATAATAGTACAATGGCAAGGTATACTTGCCGAGCAAAAGTTCTGTATAGTGTACGTCCAATATTGTGTTTAAGTTTGTGAAGGAAGAATTATAGTTAGGGTTTGGAAGAGTTGTAATAACACACACATATATATATAGTGATAAGAGGCGGTGGGGGTTACTTACTGGTTAAGAAATTACTGCCGCTGTTGTTTCTTCCTATCATTGGTTTTGATTGCGGTTGGGGAGAGTTTAGTAATAACAGGTAAAGAGGCGGTGGAAATGAGGCGGTGGTGTTTGTTTTACGCGCGGTGTAGGAATTTAAGCAGTGGAGTTCTACTTTACGTGCAGAGTTATTTTACGCGTGGGGTTTAAACTTTATGCGTGGGTGAAAGAAAATTAAACGGTAGAATTAGTTTACGTGCGGAGGAGAAAAGTTGGTTTGCTATTGCTGTTGTTGATTTCTTACTTTACGCGGGTTTGGGTTTCGAGTTCAGATCCAAATAGGAATTTCTTTCTAATTTAAGTACATATATACACATATATACGTAGAAAAATTCTAAAGATTATATTGGTGCATACTGTTAAGCTAGCAACTGTCCAACGGGTCTCCTACATGGAATAAATTAGAAAAAATTTATATTGGCTCCATAAGTCCTCTAAATGCTCAAATATCTCAAAATAAAATCTAATAAAATTTATTCTCTTTATTTAGCTCATAACTACTATAAATAATAAGTTACGTAATTAATAATAGAGAAATACGATTTTCAGAATTAGGGGTCATACATTCTACCCAACTTATAAAAAAATTCGTCCTCAAAATTAAACTAAGCCATGGTAGAAAGTCAAGAATGGTAGGGGATATAAATTACCAGAGTAAATTTATACCTTGGTTTGCGAATAGGTTCAAAAAATATTGGCGCATGTCGTCCTCTCGCTCCCAAGTAGATTCTCCTGGCGTGCCATGCTTACATGCCACGCGGACTAAGGGAATAGATTGGTTCCTCAATACTTTCTCTCAACGATCAAGGATTCCCACGGGTTGCTCTTGATATGACAAGCTTGGCCCAATGGTGATCATCGAATGGTCGAGAACATGACTGCTGTCTACCACATATCGCCTGAGCTGCGACACATGAAATACGTCATGTACTCCCTCAAGTGAAGGTGGTAGCACAAGTCAATATGCCACTTCTCCCACTCTCTCTAGCACGTCAAAAGGTCCAATATACCTTGGACTCAACTTGCCGCGTCCTCCGAATTGAATGGTGCCTCTAGTAGGTGATATCCTCAAGAAAACATGATCGCCCACTTTAAACTCCAAGGGACGACGATAAAGGTCTGCCCATTATTTTTTCCTATCTTACGCTGCCCGCAAGTGTCTTTGTATCTTCTTAACTGTCTCAACGGTGTTGACCACTAGCTCTGGTCCCAGAATCTAAAGTTCTTCCACGTTACTCCAACATACAGGAGATCTACACTTTCTTCCATACAATGCTTCAAACGCAGCCATCTAGGGCTCCACGGGAATCCTATGACGAAGTCCATGGTAATATAATCCCACTTCCACTCAGGAATTAGAAGCGGTGGCAATAGTCCTGCAGTCCTCTGATGTTCAGCCTTGACTTATTGACAAACCAAGTATCTCACCACGAATCTTACAATCTCTCTCTTCATCCCATGCTACCAGTAATGTTGTCTCAAATCTCGGTACCTCTTTGTACCCCCGGGATGAATAGAATAAATCGAGCTATGAGCCTCGGTCATCAACTCCTGGCATAGCTCGCCACTCGGAACGTATAGGCGATCTCCAAACCTTAATATTCCGTTTTTATGAATCCTGAGTCCCGTCTGCATGCCTGCCTCTGTCTTTTCTCGTAGTCGTCTAAATCTCGCATCTGTAGGCAGGGCTGCCTTGATCCTCTCAATAAATATAGACTAAACCTCGAGACTGGCCATCTGTCCCTCCATTCCTGGCAATACAATCTTTATCCCAAGCTCCTGGAGATCCTCTAGCATTTACCGCTGAGTCGTCAAAAAGTAGGCCATAGGCTTCCTACTTAAGGCATCTTCTACTATATTTGCCTTGCCAGGGTGGTACTACAACTAGATATCATAATTTGTCATCAACTCTAGCCAGCACCTCTGTCTCATGTTGAGCTCCTTCTGAGTGTAGACATACTTCAGACTTTTGTGGTCTGTGTAAATCTCAACACGCTCTCCATAAAGGTAGTGTCGCCATAGCTTTAGTGCAAATATCACTGCAGCTAGCTCTAGGTCGTGCGTCGAATAGTTCTCCTCATGATCTCTCAGCTGTCTAGATGCGTAGGCTATCTATTCTATCTAAATATAACTTATATTTGCTGAGCTTGGCATACAGCCTCTACTGTCTTAGCATCTCCAACACGATCCTGAGATGTCTCCCGTGCTCCTCCTGGATCTCGGAATATACTAAGACGTCGATGAACACTACCATGAACTTATCTAAGTACTGGTGGAAAAATATTGTTCATCAAGCTCATAAATATTGCTGGCATGTTGGTTAAACAAAACGACATGACTAAAAACTTATAGTGTCCATACTTCATCCAAAAAGCCGTCTTCGGAATATCCTCTCTTCGTACCTTGATCTGATGATAGCTGGATCTAAGATCGATCTTCGAGAATACATATGTGCCGCTAAGCTAATCAAATAAATCATCGATGCACGGCATAGGGTACTTGTTCTTTATCGTTACGGCACTTAACGCCCTGTAATCGATACACAACGTACCGTCCCATCCTTCTTCAGTACAATAAGATGGGTACTCCCAATGGAAAAATACTATCCCGACTGAAACCCTTGTCTAAGAGATCCTCTACTATGGACCTTCAACTCAATCAACTCTATCGGTGCTAGTCTGAAGACAGAAAAAAAACTGGCTCGGCTCTTGGAGTCAACTCTATAACAAACTATATCTCTCTGTCAGGTGGCAGGTCTAGAAGATTCTCTAGAAACACATCCTCAAACTCGATATAATGCGGGGGTACCCTAGTTCACCCTCTGCAATGTGTGTCGCTGAGGTTGGACACCATGCTCTCGGGCTCCCTGAAGAAACTCAACTCAGGGTAACCTGGTAGTCAAAAATAATGCAACCACGTCGATAATCCAGCGTTGCGTGGTATCGGCTCAACCAACTCATGCTAGAACGATGTCAAAGTCTAATCTTAACCTCAAAATAAATTCTCCCGTTCTGTTTATAACACTAAACCCCCAAGAGAAAAATTCTTCCTTGCCTAATGTATAATTTCTGTTCTCCTTAAAGTTTTCTCTAAAATTTTATTCCTCAAATCTCTTCTTTCCGTTATTTATTGCTCTGGGTCACCTAGTGCAATTATAATAATGGTATCACCCAAGCACAAACTAGAATTTCTGGTACCAGATCATCATCTTCCAGGTGAGAGCCTAAAATTTCATCTCCTCTAGTCCATAATATCGTTCCTGGTATTGCTATCATATACAAGGCTATGTACTTCCATAAATTATTCTAGAGGGTTATGATCATCAATCTTTCCAACTCCTAGTACTTCCCAAATCACTGCTATCTCAAGTACGGGTAGGGTACTACTGGGTCCAATTCTCTTGCTAACCTTCCACACTAGTTCTAGAATCCAAAAAGAACCTATCAACCTACCCTACTGAGGGTAACAGTCTTCTCAAAGATTATTGCATAAATCATGTCTTCTGTCGTCTGAACTACGATCTTCTTCTGGAGGGAATCATCAGGCACAAGCATTCGTCTTCTCGAATAAATAGGAGATGAGAAACAATGATAACGATATTAGCGAAAACTGAACGAATATAATTGGGAAGTCCAAGGTCGATAATCACACACAAAGTGAGTTTTTAAAATCGATTATGGATTGAGATCCTATACAATAATAAATCATAATATCTATTCCTAATTTGTTGGCTCGCTTAGCACAGTCAGGTGACCAAGACGATTTAATTCGGACCTGCATGGGCCACCACAAAAATATGTCACGCCTAGTCCCAAAATACATAGGACCAGGAATACGCAACACGCCAGCTACGCATTCGACCAAACTCTGGTCTGACTCGAATACATATAAGTCGTATAATAAAGGGCAATATCTAAAAATCTTGTAAATATAAACATCTATGTCTCAGTCCACAATGAACAAAAATATACAAGAAAGAGCTGCATGTGCTAAAGTCGACTGCCCAATAACACACCAACTCGAATAGACTCGAGAAGAAATATGAGTCTAAAAAAACTAGGCTACAACAGTAGATGAATAATCAATATAAAATAACCATAATGTCGGTAGATATGATATGAGTACTTGGTACAATGCCTGCAAGACATGCAACTCCATCAGTAACTCCAAATGCTCTGTAATTGTCTATGCTGAAAAACTGGCAGGGGACCAGGTCCTCAAAGGGACGTAATAAGGTACAAAAATACAGCATGCCAAAGTACAACAGAAAATACAAGTGCAACGATGGTGTAGTCTAGTATAACCAACTAAGTGAGACACAGTTTGAAGACAATGTACGAGCACAGAGTCACACGGGGAGTACCGTAGCTCCGAACACAGAGACACACGGGGCGTACCATAGCTCCGAGCACAGAGTCACACGGGTGATACTACTACTCCGGATACAGGAATACTACATCAAAAGGACATACATATATAAAGCGCGTGCAGAGGAGCCCAAACGTCTAGTAATTGTCTTTCCCATCCCAAGCGGTCAACGATTGTGCGTTGAACCTGAACCTCTGTCTAACAGTCTTGTCACATAGAAATAACTATCAACAGACGTGACCCTAAGGTCGTTCCAGTCTCCGATCATAATGTCAGTATCAGGATACAGGAAATCTGGCACGATAACAGTGTATAGACGTGTCCTAGGGTTATGATATACATAGGTACGTATATCAAGGTGTTGCGAACATCTAACACTCGTTACCAGACGTTACCGACGAACATATGCACCCGATTTTGACCTGGATACGAAGTAACGATTCTAATCTATCTCGTGCATATTACACATAATAAAATAATAAATATCTGGCAACTAAAATATAGGGTGGCAAGGTACACTTGCCTGTATCCGGTTACTGAAGATGGGGATCCGGTACAACGTCCAAGTCCACAAGTCCCGTAGTACCTAGTGACGAGATACAAACTCAATCAACGAACTATCACAAGACTGAAATAAGATATAACTCACGTCTAACATATGCTCAATCTCTGTTACAACTCACATAGACACTAAGCTAGAGGGTTGACCCAGGTTGACTAAGGGTTCATTACAAATATGATCAATCACCTGTTTAATACCATCAGAACAATCCTTAATCATATACCATCATCTATCATTCATCTTAAAATAGCTCCTCGATCAATTTCATTACTATTCCTCAGTCTTACTATATTTATCATGATATTCAATTAATCTAACCCTAACCAAATCCTCAGTTTCACCTCAGTATTCACAGACGTTAATATGCACATTTACTATCATCCCCGAAATAAATAAATAATTAATTTATTAAAACCCTCGAATATGTGCACTTACTATGATTTCAAAATAAAACTTCGTCTCGATCCAATGCACTATTGTTATCCATTTATCAATAATCGACCAATCCTTTGGTATCACGACATACACTTAATCAACAACCAATATTTCATATAACAATACGTATTCAACCCTAACAATTCTTATTCGATATTTAAAAACCCAACCTCAACATATATCACCTTTTTAACCATCACATGCATATATTCCAATTCATATTTAAACCATAATTATTTAACATAGCAATTCTCCATTAATGCATATTATAACATGTGTTAAACCTAAAATCTCATATGCATATATATAACCTTTAACTAAACCTATTTGATTCCCACCCTAAACTCAATGTATATATATTAATTGCATTTTATACTTATGAAAATAAACCCTAAACACATCATGGCATACTCAAATCCTAATCTTATTTTATACACAAAAAACCCTATCTAACTTAGTTATATAACCATAACAATATACATTAATACAACACTAAACACGGGGGAGGAAGAGGTTACCCCTGTGGTGTGTGGTGGTTGCTGGCCGGAGTGAGGCTCAGTGCGGGATGGAGTCGATACGGTGTAACTCGAGTTGGAACTTCTAGATACGTCACTAGTCATCGAAGATGATAATTCCTGCCGGAGAACACCCAATCGTCAAGTCGGAGGAGTCTTCGAATCCACTGAGGAAAGGAGTTATTGCTTGCTGAAACTCACCGGAGTTGGAGCTTCGTCATCGCCGGAGCAGAACCTCGTCTAGGGCGAACATGTACAAGGATCATGAGTGCCAGCAGGGAAGGTCGAGATGCGTGAGAGAAAATGATCACTGGTGGTGAAGCTTGACCATCATCCTGTCACACTCCATGGCCGAGCTTCTTCGAGGAAGACGGAGAACGACAGAGGTCTGACTTTGGTCCAGGCTTTGCCGCTCATCGATGGTGGTCGACTATGGGTCGTGAGGTGGTGGAGTCGAGGCACAACGGGTGGAGGAAGTGATGGAGGAGCTGACCTGGTGGTGACCGACGGTGGGGAGACGGGATGGACGGGTGGAGCCGACGTGGAGGTTGATCGAGGGAGGCGGTACAGTGGCTCTGCGAGTGAAGGTGGGAGAGGGAGTGGCCCAGGTGGACGTCGGGATGGCCGGTCGAGAGTGACGGTGGCGTGGATGGAGGTGCTGGAGGAGGTGCGGCAGGCAGTCGAGCATCAGAGGTGTCGATGACCGTTGTGAGGAGAGGTTGGAGTCGGTCGGGTGGCTGGGCGTGGAGGTTGGTGACCCGCCGGAGGGTGATGGCAGCGGGCACAGGTGGAGTGGTCGGAGGAGTTCGAGGTCGCGGAGGTGAAGGTACGGTTGTGCTCACCGGAGACGAGGGGTAGCCAGGGTAGCAGTTGGCCGGGTTTGGTTTATGGGAGAACGAGAGGTGGAGAGGAAGAAGAAGAAGAAGAAAGAAAAAGAAAAATTAAGAATGGAGGAGAAGAAATCGGTTGGGGTTGTGTTGGAAGAGGGAGGAGAGAGAGAGGGGGTGGGGTTCTCTAGGTTTTGGGGATTAGGGCCGGCATGGGGAAGAGTGTGGTGATGGAGACATTATATAGGGAGTTGTGTGAGGGTTGTGTGGTGTGAATGAGCCCAATTCAAATGAATGGTGAGGATTTCACATGGAAAAAAAAAATTCATCCAAAAGAGAGAGAGTGGGGAGGGGCTTGACCGGTCAAAGAAGTGGGGTGAGGCTTCTTCATTGGTCTTGACCAATGAGGTTATGGCACATGTTATAACATTTGCAATTAAGCCCCTTAAGTTTGGATATTTGCACAAACACATAAAATGATAGAAATTTTTTTGGAGGAATTGGTGTTTGGTGTTTTGTAGGGTGAGGGGTGTTGTGTGTTTTGCATGGGCTTAATTAAATGGGCATTAGAATTAAATTGGGATTAAAATAGGATTAGTCAAAGTTGGTATCCCTAATTTAATTAGAATAAATTTTTATGTGCTCTTAAATTAAATGGGGGCACATGGGATCTCAATTGGGAGTAGGCTTGGTGTCAGTCTTGGACCCTTTTATTGAATGGTGTAGGTTTGGTATCAGTCTTGGACCCTTTTATTGGTCCGGCTCAACGGGTTAAGTTGGTGTCTCAAAATTGATGGCAACGACACAGTTGCGCGACACGGGATTAAATAATAGATTTTGGTTACGAAAAATTGTGCAATTAATTTAGAGCACAAGGAAATATGATTTTGAGTGACGGAAAAGTCCAGCGCCCAAATTAGCGTGTCAAGTCAAGAGTGCAACAATCTGTTGGAATTTATGGGCTGATATTGGGCTCAGAATATTTCGACAACGGTAGGGTGCGCCAAGGGTTTAATTAAAAATCAGACATCTGTAACCTTACTCTAAACCTCAAATATCTGCTGCAATACCAAAATTTTGTAACCCATACCAGACTATTTGTAGAAATAAATGAGGGGGTTTATACGATCACATTTTGTCACTAGTACTCAGTCACTTAGATGTATTTCTTCATTCTTTATATGTTGTTCGTATTTCTTGTATGTATTTCCCATATTTTTATATTTTTTATATTTTTGCCATACCCTATTCATCTTGTATATGTTCTCTATTTACTGTTACATACTTTTTATTATTTATTGGAACTGCTGTTAGATGTGTACTTTTCTCCAATCTTAATTGGATATATTTTTCAGATGACACTAAGGAGTGGTATACCACTCACTACGGGCCTCAGGACGTAGTTGGCATAGAGCTAGAGACTGTGGCTCAGGATAGACTCATCCCAGTTTAGACAGACGACATTTTAACTATAGCTCAGTATATAGATTTATATTGTACTAGATTTGTCTCCAGTTGTGACAGTTAGTACTCTATTATATTTGAGAGTGATTGGATATTGTCTTCTGTCTTGTGAGTTATATTTTTGACTCTTTAGTTCTTTATATCATATTCGTGCGATGTTCTATCTTATAGTTCTGTGATTGAGTATTCATATTTTATTGGTGGCATTACATATCTTGATGATCATTATTGTGAGATAGTATAGTTTAACGAAACAACGTTCTACCGCCGATGTTGCGACATAGGCTGAACGTTGTTCACTACTAGTGCCCCTACACCGGGTGCGGGTCATGACAGATCTACTAAATTGAGGGCTCCTAATACCTTGGTCTAGCATTTGAAAGCCAAATCTAACAATAGGAAGGTTCATATATGACCAAGGGAATTTTTTAACCATGAATTTGATGAAATTATGAAAATTACCTAGTATTTTGGTAGCCAATTTAGAAATTTCTGAATTTAGACACGGAAGAGATGAGTCGGACAAGATCCTCCAAGAATTAGACTCCTCCTCAAGCTCCTCCTTGTGCTCCAAGCTCCTTGTTCTCCAATGGAAGTGGAATAAAATGGTTTGGTGAAGAAATAAAATGGGAATTAAATCTAGATCTAATTTTATGTGGAAAAATGAAATAATTTTGCTTGGAAAAGAAGTAAGAATAAATGAAAAAAAATTGGAATTCTTATCTCTTCATGACAAGGTCGTCCACTACAAGGGCTTGTAATTGGTTCTAATTACTAATTATGACATTCTATCTTTCAATTGAAATTCAAATTAAAGTGGAAAAAAATCTAATTAATTAAAAAAGTAATCTCTACAACTAAAATGAATATTCCTTCCATGAAAACTAAGTAATAATTCTTATTAGTAAAGTCATGGCTATCAATAATTAACAATAACTAACACTTACAAATTCTAATTTTTTAGCCACTAACTAACACTAATATAATTCTAGGCAACCAATAATATAAAATATATAAAAAAGAATTTGTAAGTTACAATCCTACCCTCCTCGGCAAAATTACCAAAATACACCTATGGTGGAAAATGGTGGTTACAATCCTACCCTCCTCAGCAAAAATTTTCCTCAAAATTTAAGGTAGGTACTAGTACCGGAAGGAAAGAGAATATCCAAAGATTATATGTTACCTCTTAAAGTAACAGGATCAAGAAATTCTTCGTAACATAAAGAATAGGAATCATGAAGTGTTTAGCTTGATAAGGAAATATGATCATCTTCAACAGTTTAGGAAGAGTTCTCAAACATCTTTCAGGATGCAAACAAGAAACTTATAAACAGTCCCTATCCTAAATTTAGGAGAAGGGAAAAAATTATTACAATAGATTTAATCTCTAAGGTTCTAACTCATTTACTAGAAGATGGTAAAAGGAATGACCAGTGTTGCATTGCGAGAATATGAACTTGGCAATCAATACTGACACTAAAAAGGACAGGTTCTAGATCAAGAAAACTTTACCGTTTAAAACTATGATAAAGAGGAATACCCTAAGACTAATATCATAAACTCCAACTCTAGCTACCTTGTTACCTTATCTTATTCTAGTCTCATTTAAACACCCTAACCCAACACTATCTCCCTTGATATTAGAATACTTATCTATTACTTGGTACTCACTAGAATACCCCTATTCATGCCTATGTATCATGATAACTAATTTGACACTTAACCCAATAAACATGATGCAATTGATACCCTAACATACCTATGGCACAAAACCTTAGTACACACTAGACACCTTGGATACACTTGTATATACTCATATAACCCCTCTATATGCTTCAATATCTAATTGGACACTCAATAATACAATTACATATGGATAATTATCTTACCTTAATTTATCTCTCATAAAGACATGTATATAGCTCTGTCAACAGGTTCATGTGCACTTTCTACTTGATACTCTTTCACACATGACTTGGATGCTAGACTTGGGACTAACACTAGTCATATACTTATGACACCCAACTACCCTGCACTCATATATCCTATTGATACACAATCATTACTCTAGGATATTATTTGTAGAATACCTTTTTCTAAATTCTTGACACTGCCCACACAAGACACAATTCTTATATATGACACTCATGATACCCTCATACTAAGATACTTCAGTACCTCCTCTGTAAATAATACACTAGCTACTAGGTTACTTGTATCTTAAATCTTCCTGATACCTGAGATACTCTAGGTCTTGACACATATAAACCCTCATTCAAGGCCAATTGACACTAACACATGAGCACTTTCAACACTTATTTCGCTTCCTACACTTATCACTAACATCTCCTTCTCAACATCCTAGGTTGAAACTGTGCTATCTAAAATCGTACCTCATACTAATATAAACAAACAAATACTGATAAACCAACTTACTAACAGACATAGTGCCCTGGAAATAAGAGACACTAATTTTACTCACTGGCTAGAATTTACCTGATACTCAACTAATCTTGGTATCTGAATATAACTCATACTCTAGCACTATCTCTAATATACTCTCATGTACCTTGGTACATCTATAAATACTTTCTACCCACTATGGCACCAACACTCTTGACAATATGATATCGTATTGGTACCATTCCATAAAGCATACAGTTCACTGGTACATTATTACTCCCAATACACTTACAAATATACTCATACCCACTAAAACTTACTCCTTCACAGGTTACTCATCCTTCCTCACTGTCTGGAACACTTGCATTCCTACTCCTCATAATACTCTCTTACCTACCCTACATCAATATTATATTGTTATACCTAACCGTTACTATCTCACACAATAACACTCACAGATACTAAACTATCACACTACATACATCACCTATTACTCATCATAATCTTGATACATTCTGAATACTTTCTCTCTCTAGGCACTCTTGGTACACAAACACTAACCTCATAACTATGCTTAACACTCATAACAGTGCTCATCAACACACACTATACTACTTCCACTCATGACACTAGCTCACTCACTAGATCCCCTTATTACACTCACTAGCACCCATGATCACATCATCTAATACACTAGTTATTTACTTCTATGATGCACATGCCCCACTTATACACTAACAGGCAAACACATGATTCCATATCATATATATATATATATATATATATATATCCCCATACCTACTATACTTGAACTACCAACTGATACGCTAATTAGGTGTACACAAAACATACCTCCTATGACAAATCTTGATACTTCTCAACCCATGTAATTGGTATTTCTAATACTCATACCCCCACTTCCTGGTACTTATGAAACTCCACCACGGGTACTTTACTTCACCACTCCTGCACACACACACATCACTCACTGTTCACTTTTGCACATAATTCTAGACACTATACTTCCTTTCTCCATATATCACTTACTAACACATCAACATCCTCAAGTATTAGGTGATAAACCCATACTAGACACATACTTAGGCACTTATATCTGTCCACACCAATGTTGAACACTCAACATATAGCACAAGTCCTATTACCCAGCACAACACATTCTAATACTATCACAATCTCCTATACACTTATAGATAACATTCTATCATGGCACACTCAATAGTACCTCACCTCGATATACATTCTCCTCCTCATGACATAACCAAGTATCAATCACCAATAGAATATAATGATCCATTAATACCAAAACACAAATTCATGATACTCGATTGATACTTGGATCCCTCAATTATATGAATCTATATCTATCTAAAACATACATGATGACATGATACCAACACATATAATCATAAATTTGTATGCTACTCTCCTCCTAACGATATCATTGGTACCACTTACTAACTATACTCTGACACAGCATAGAACGATTGCCACAAATGGTACTACACTATGAGTTATCTACAAACTTATACACCAATGCCTTATGCTCACATACCAACCCAGGAACCTCTCTTAAACTCACAAGTTACACTTCTAACAATCAATACTTATACTCAAACTCGACATAATCATGTTTACAAGTTACCAAGCTACTGCACTATCTAAGAAAGTTGCCTCACAAACTAAAGAAAGTAAAACTCTAGAAAGAACTGAACTAGAGACACTAAAAATATCTCTATTCTGAGCTAATAAGGTGATAAAATAGAACTTAATGATAATATGGTTGAATGATAGAGATGATATATTAAAAACTAATTTAAGATACAATCTGATAATCATATACGTCTATCCAAAATTATGATACCCAGAATCCTCGCCATGCCAGTAAGCATAACTGCGATAAAATATAGAGTCCATAACTAAGGTATGTACATCTATAATCATATTATCTAGAATCCTCGTTGTGCCAACTAGAATAGATGCGAGAAACTCTAAATTCCATAATTAAGATATGTACATCTAAAATTAGGCTCTATGTCTTCGTCACGCCAGTTAATTTGGCTGCGATAAACTCTAAACTCCATAACTAAGGCAGACGGTTACCTTTCTTACTGTCCTTATTAAAATACTTCATCAGAATATACCTTAATTTAGTCTATAAAATTTATCTCGATACAAGAATCAAAGTCAACAATGAACACCAAGTATCAAATTCAACAACGAACAAGTGAGAGTGAACGGAACAAGTAGAAACAAATTTTGAAATAGAATTTATAGTAAGATTCTAAAAGGTCATTCCAGGAGTGAGAGTGAACACCATCTGGTTAGCTATGATGCGAGCAAAAGTCAGGATAAACATATATAACAGGCTATGAGGCATGTAAATGGTCAGGCTATACCCTACGCGACATGTGGGGCGAGCTATGATGCATGTAAGGTCGGGTTTGATTATATAACTTGCTAATATTTTTTCTTTCCCAGCTAGTACGATGGATCCAATCACCACTACTCATGACAGGTATCTATGATACTTGCCCTTGTATCCACTATGTCAGAATAAGTACACACTACAACTAGAATCAAAGCAATGATCAAAATAATAAAAATTGTCAAAGAATGTACTCACGTGTGGTCCTTAGCAACAAATTAGGATCGTTGTCCAAGATGGAGTCACAATGACCTATATATCAATATTAATGTTAAATTGGTGTTTGGAATGATAAAAGGGATTAACTAGGTTGAAATATAATTTCTAGGCTAAAACTAGGTCAAAGTCATGTTATACTAGATTTTCAAGTCCATACTAGTTAATGTCTAACTAATGCCACTATTACTAGCTAATACTTACTATACTAGATACTATTAATCAAATCATTGACTCATATACTATGGTACTAAGTTATTCCTTAGCTATATCATACTTATCCTGATAGTTTAGTATTACACTACATAGTCTAGCTTAGTACCTAATACCTGGTGTCACGACCCGCACCCGAAATTTGGGCATGAGTCGTGGGTACGTCCAGCCTACGCCGCAGCATCGGCGGTAGAACGCTGTCTAGGTCTCAACATATATATATCCTGACAATAGTCTCAACTCCGCACGGAAGACAAAGATAATAATCTACAGTTCTATGATATACTCAATCACAAGTTAATAGAAATAATAGCACGATGAGAATAGAAAAGAGTTCTAAAAAAAACCAACCACAATAAGTCCAACTCAAATCCTGGTCTAAATGACCTCACAAAGTCATAAAATAATAAATACAACTCGGTCTCAGTCTAAAACAATAAATACAGAAAAATAATCTAAGAACAGCCAGGTACATTCTCCTCTAGGCTAGGCAACTCCTCTGGGGTTTCTGGAGTGAAATCTCCCTCTAATCCTGGGCCGTAATGAGTGGGGCAAAGATCCTCCAGGTCCTCTGAAAAATATTATCCAGTCAGGATTGGAGCAAAGCACAAGCACTAACAGCAGTTTCATTAAATTGACAAAATCTATAAACAGTGTAAGAAATACAAGATGGAAATAAATGCTGGAAATATAAAGTATTGGAGAAAATGGAAATAGGCAATAGAGCATCTAGCAATGAACAATAAATAGTGAATGCTAGACAATAAGTAGTAAATACTGGAACAGGTGAATCTGAATAAAATAGACATCTAGCTAAGTGTTTGAATTATCAGTTTATTATGTGATCGGCTTGGGACTTGATCAGGCTGGTTATATATGATTAACTATGATTCTTGTAGGTCAGGCTAACCATATGGTTAGCTATGATGCATGTAGTGGTCAGGTTAATCATATATAACAGCTATGATGCATGTAAGATGGTCAGGCCGCACCCAACGTGAGAAGTGGGGTGAGCTATGATGCATGTAAAGGATTTGGATATGATCACATAATCTACTAATAGTTCTCCATCCCCCAGCTAGCACGATGGATTCCAATCACGACTCCTCATGATGGGGATCTAGGGTGCTAACCCGTGTATCCACGGTGTCGAAATTAAGTATGTAATATACTACAATTTATAGAAGTAATCAACAATGAAAACTGTCAGAGAATGTACTCGCCTGTAGTCCTGAGCAAAGGTTGAGGATCGATGTCCAAACTGGGATCACAATGACCTATTAGTGGAATATAAATATCAGATACTGAATTTAAAGGAATTAACATGCTTAATTAATTAAAAGCGAGGCCTCTAGGTCAATTCTGTGGTTTACTGTTCAGTACTAGGTTATCCTAGATAGACTAGGTCCACACTAAGTTAATGAGTCCATATTGGTCACTAACTAATTAACCCTATATTGTATTATCTATACCAACTATTTACACTAGGTAATGGGTTATCATATACTAATTATCGATATCTAACTAGACTAACTCTTAATACTAAGTGTTCTAGATAATTTAGTATCTATTATTAATGCTAGTAATTACCTTAACTAGTACTATACCACCTATCTTTTTACCTGATACTTAGTTAACATCCTTGATATCTTGAATGAATTCTTAACTTACTACCTCAACTTTCATACACACCAAGCCATCCAATATAATCCACTGCAATGTGTTCCCTCTGATACACCCAAATCAGTGTTTTTACACTGATACACCTTGGTACTTACCTACAGATCCATGGTGATCTTACCTACAGATGCTAAGCCACCTAATACTCTTCCCTCTGTTCTCAGTTGGGAACAACAACTTACTAACATCACCATAAAATTCTAGAACCAACACACACACACAGGCTCCATCAGTCCTAACTCGAGTTCCCCATACTGATACATTCAAGTATCAGTCCTTATGATACATAGGAACACCCCCAATTGCAGACAAGTACTAATATACCTACCTATTACTGTTTCTAAAACATGCTTAATAGTTGCTGCACACATAGGCACACACACACCCCCCTCTATATCAACACACACACACAGGCACTGAGACACTGAACTGGTTTGATACTCTAACCTCTAACACAGAACTACTGACAGTTACACACTCAGTCCTCACAAAATCTGATACACTCTACACACCCACATAGCTACACTGATCACACAAATTCCTGGGCACTTGGATACTGGTATACTACACCCACTGCTCACCCAAGCCAAATCTGCATAGTGTACACACATACTCTAATATGTATACTGATACATATGCACATGCATACACAGGATTTAGCTAGCTACTGATACTTTAGAACTATACTCAGGTATTCACAGAACACAACCATACTGCACTCTCATACCCTCACTGACACAAAGACACACAGGAACCCCCCCCCCCAGCAACTGATGCTCAGTCCACAGTCTAAGGTTGCCCAGACCTACACCTACCTGGCTAATTCCTTGAGATAAGCATATGACTTAAACCTTGGGACAACCAAACAGGTATCTCAACCTGTTTAATTACACAGGCATGCTAAGCTCTAAGACAAGTATGTAGCTACTGGCAGGGTCAACCCAATCCAAAACTTCCCTACAAGATTCAGACTGTGCACTTGCACCCTGTATAGTAGTGCAGTGCCTTAACTGCTGCTATTAAAACCCATGGCACTACACACTGCCCTGGAACCTGAGATACCTAACTCACCTATCCTCACTCCCTCGACTGGGACACTCACACAAAACTACTCTACACAGAACTCTCTCCCCTAATGTCTGATACACAGTGACACAGTTTCTGAATTACAACTACCTACACACAGTCACACATTCACTCACTGGCACCCTAATACACACAGTTACATAGACACACAGCAGTTACATATTTAACACATAGGCAACCCACTCTCTGCACATGAATACTTTTACCCCAAAACCCGACTGCTCAGTTTTTATATTGAAACCCAATGCACCTCACTCACACAGTTCTCACTGAGATACATGACTGATACTCAGTTTTTATATTCACTGCAGCAACTATACTGAAATATAATGCCCTCACATAGATACTGGTTGCCTCTACACACACAGGTAATACTTCCCAGGTTGACACACTGGGACACAAGGGAAACCCAACTCTAACACATATCCCCTCTCTCCCAACTGCTGAAACTGAAACCCAACACACAGTCCAACCCGACCATGCACAGGGATTCTTCCCATCGATGTATTCCCTCTACAAATCATACCCACATCTACATACATATATATATATATATATATATATATATATATATATATATATACCTCATACATCAAATTAGATATTATTAGAGTAGATTAGATAGGTGTTCATCCTTCTTGGCATTTCATCAAACACGTAGTGTGCTGAAATCAAATTCCACAATATTTCTCATGAACCCAAACGTAAAACCCTAAAATCATAATCAAATCCATATGTATATGATACAACCATGCAAGAATGCATATTCCCATAACTAGGGCTCACGAAAATTAGGGAAAAACCATCATTAGAACACCAAACCCTAGTTTCTCCTAAATCTCTATGTAGAAACCCTAAAATCGAAATCCAAATCATAGGGGGTTTCCTAATGGTCAACCATCAACAGAAAAACTGAATAAAAAGAATTAAAATTCGAATTTACCTATAGAGATGGGTTCTCCAATGGAAGTTCTTCTTCCCCAAGGCTTTTTGACCCAAGTTCCTTGCTTCTCTTTGCTTTGGAGGAGGAAAAAAGATCCCTAGGGTTTTGCTTCTGAGTTTTGGGGTGAGGGAATAGTTTTCAAAAGGAGGCTAGGGTTTCTTCTTCTACATGAAGAATGGTGGCTCCCTTTTATATTAACAACTAGGTTAGGGTTTCAAAGCTTAGTTTTAGGTTAAACCTTTATGTTAAGTCATGGAGAATTAATTAACTAGGGTTTAGTCTCCTCTAGGGTTTTATTCTAGGGTTAGTCCTAATGGAAGATTCTAGGGTTTTACCTAAACCAACACAAATTAACAACATATAAATAGTTTATAAAACTCAGCAGATTAATTAAAATACATAACTATTCAAAATAGTAAAATTATACAAATGCCCTTGCCTGGAAAAGTGGTAGTGACAAGTCTACCCTCCTAAAAGAAATTTCGTCCTCGAAATTTGGACTGAACAGAACAGAAATAAAATCAGAAAGGGATATACCTCAAGTCTTAGAAGAGATACGGGTATTGCTCGCGCATTTCGTCCTCTCTCTCCCAGGTCGACTCCCCTGGAGAGTGATGTCTCCATGCAATACGAACCAAAGATATAGTTTGGTTCCGCAACACCTTCTCTCTGCGGTCCAAGATCTCTACGGGCTGCTCGGGGTAGCTGAGCGTCGGACCAACCTCAATCTTCGAGTGGTCAAGTACGTGACTAGGGTCTGCCACGTACCGTCTCAGCTGCGACATATGGAACACATCATGCACTCCCTCTAATGCAGGCGGCAAGTCCAGTCTATACACCACTGCACCTACCCTTGCAAGAATAACGAAGGGTTCGATGTAGCGTGGGCTAAGCTTTCCGCCTCCACCAAAACGAATCGTTCCACGCGTCGGAGAAATCCGTAGGAATACTAGATCGCCAACCTAAAACAAAACAGTCTCAACACGCAGTCTAAACAACAAACACAAGCCAGAAAAATAACAATCTATACCTGAAACTCAAGGGGTCTACGGTGGCTGTCGGTCCAATGCCGCTGTCTGTCCTGCGCCACTCGCAGTCTGTCTCTGATGAGTTTCAACTTTTCTGCTGCATCCACGACCATTTCTGGTCCTAGCAAGGCTCTCTCTCCAACGTCATCCCAAGATAACGGTGTACGACACCTCCTTCCATAAAGAGCCTCAAATGGTGACATCTCGATGCTGGCCTGGTAGCTGTTGTTGTAAGCAAACTCTACCAAGTGCAGATGATCCTCCCAAGAACCTCCGAGATCTAGAACGCAAGTACGTAGCATATCCTCGAGAGTCTGAATAGTCCTTTCAGACTGCCCGTCTGTCTGGGGGTGATATGCGGTACTGAACTTGAGCTGAGTGCCCAAGCTAGCCTGCAGACTCCTCCAGAAGTGGGAAGTGAAACGACTATCCCGATCTGAGAAGATGCTTATAGGAACTCCATGAAGCCTAACGATCTGCCGCACGTACATCTCTACTAGTCTCTCTGTCGACGTGCCCACCTTGAAAGGTAAGAAATAGGCTGATTTGGCCAACCTGTCCACAATGACCCAAATCGCGTCCTTCCCTCCTGGAGAACGTGGAAGCCCTGAAATGAAATCCATGGTCACGTGCTCCCATTTCCATTCTGGAATCGGTAAAGGTTGAAGCAATCCACCTGGCCTTTGCCGGTCTGCCTTTACCTGCTGGCACACTAGACACCGAGATACGAAGCGTGCTACCTCGCGCTTCATTCCATACCACCATACGTGCTCTCTCAAGTCTCGATACATCTTGTTGGCACCGGGATGCATCGAGTACTGAGAGCGGTATGCCTCCTGCAAAACCTCCTCGTGCAGCTCCCCGCTCGGCACACACATCCTCGTGCCGTGCCGTAAGGAACCATCATCTGCGATAGTAAAGTCGTCCGACAATCCTATCTGAACCTGTGCTCTGATACTCCTCAGAGCCTCATCATCGTACTGCGCAGCTCTGATCCAGTCCATCAGCTCGGACTGTATCTGCAATCCCCACATCTGAATCTCAGTACCGGGAACTAATACTTCAATCTCCAAGCTCTCCAAATCGGCCAACAAATGTCTATCTGTCGTCAAGTACATAGCCATCGGATACCTGCTCAAGGCATCGGCGACTACGTTGGCCTTCCCTGGGTGGTACTGCAATGAAATGTCAAAGTCCTTCATCAATTCTAACCACATCCTCTGCCTCATGTTCAGCTCCTTCTGTGTGAACAAGTACTTCAAGCTCTTGTGGTCTGTGAAGATTTCCACACGCTCTCCGTACAGGTAATGTTTCCACAGTTTTAGAGCGAAGATAACTGCTGCCAACTCCAAATCGTGGGTGGGGTAGTTCTTTTCATGAGGGCGTAACTGCCTGGAAGCATAGGCAATTACCTTCCCGTGCTGCTGAAGAACACATCCCAGACCCTTTCCTGAAGCATCACTATAGATGGTGAAACCACCTGTCCCTGCTGGCAACGTCAAAACTGGAGCTGTCGTCAACCTCTTCTTCAGCTCATCAAATGCAACCTGGCACTCCTCCGTCCAGACAAAATCCACATCCTTCCTAGTCAATCTGGTCATTGGCGCTGCAATCCTGGAGAAGTCTTGTATAAACCTCCTGTAGTATCCTGCTAGCCCGAGAAAACTCCTGATCTCAGCTACCGAACTGGGGGTAGCCCACGACTCCACTGCCTCGATCTTCTGTGGGTTAACCGAGATTCCGTCACCCGATACCACATGCCCAAGAAATTTGACCTTGTCAAGGAAGAATTCACACTTAGAGAGTTTCCCGTACAGCTTCTTCTTTCTGAGAGTCTCTAAGACCAATCTCAGGTGCTCTTCGTGCTCCTCCGGGGTCTTGGAATACACAAGAATATCGTCGATGAACACCACCACGAACTTGTCAAGGTACTGGTGGAACACCTTGTTCATCAGGTTCATGAATACTGTCGGTGCATTAGTTAAACCAAATGGCATCACCAGAAACTCAAACTGGCCGTATCTGGTCCGAAAGGCTGTCTTCGGCGTGTCTTCCCTCTTCACCTTCACCTGGTGATAGCCTGATCTCAAATCTATCTTTGAAAACACCCTCGCCCCGCTCAACTGATCGAAAAGATCATCTATCCTCGGCAGCGGGTACTTGTTCTTGATAGTGATATTGTTCAAAGCTCTATAATCAATGCACATGCGCACCGTGCCGTCCTTCTTCGGTACGAACAATACCGGAGCTCCCCATGATGATGAACTGGATTTGATGAAGCCTTTGTCCTGCAGCTCCTCAACTTGCTTCTTCAGTTCTGCCAGCTCGCTGTTGTTGACTCTATAGACATATTGTGAAATGGGCTCCGCTCCTGGAACCAAGTCTATAGAGAATTCAATATCTCTGTCTGGCGACAAGCCTGGCAACTCCTCTGGAAATACATCCAGGAACTCCGCTATCAGAGTATGTGGCAACTCCTCCTCTTCTGCCCTGGCTCCGTAAAAAGTGCTCCTGCTCTGTTTCGCTGCTCCTCTGACAACCTCAAACTTCGGCTCTCCTGGTGGTCTAAATAATACTCTGCCTCTATAACAATCTATAGTAGCATGATGCCTACTCAACCAGTCCATTCCGAGCACGATATCGTACCCCGGAAGTGGCATGACAAGTAAGCTCACGCTCAACTCTCGGCCTCCTACTGACACTCTCCGGTCCTTGCAGTGATCACGGACTAGGATAATACCTCCACCAGTCGTGATCTTGCAAGTCCTAGCTAATGGTTCTGTGTCTAAATGATGTCGAAGTGCATAAGATACAGACACAAAACTATGGGAAGCGCCAGAGTCGAATAAGGTAAATACAGGAATACAATCGAGAAAAACCAAACCTGTGATCAAGTCTCCTGCTGGCTCGATCTCCTCGACTGCCATGGCGTACGCTCGCCCCTGGGGTACACCTCTCTGCTGCTGGTACTGGGCAAACTTCTGATGTTGTGGTGGAAGTGGTCCCCTCTGTTGTTGGCCTCCTGGTACAGTAGGTACCCTGTCTGGTCCTCTCTGGGCGGCTGCTCCACCCTGACCGGAATGAATGGTAGGGCAATCCTTCAGCTGGTGTGTCATCGATCCACAGGACAGACATGAGCCCAATCTCTTCCTGCAGATATCTCTAGTATGTCCCATCTTCCCGCAGTACGCATACTGGATGGCGGGCTGGTTCTGTCTCTGTTGCTGCTGCTGGACCTGTCCTCGGGTTGGTGCCTGATGCTGCTGCTGAAAGGGTCTCTGCTGTTGCTGCTAAAAGTGTGGACGCTTGCCCGGTCCCGTACTACTGTTTGCTCCTCCGGAACCATCGCGGCCCCTCTTGGGCCTGAGGCCCAAGTCGTCCTCGGCTACTTGGGCATCCATCAATATGCCCTCGTAGGTAGCTGTGCGACGTCCCAACGTGCGAGACTTAATCTCCCTTGTCAGCCCCTTTCTGAACTTCTGGGCCCTGTCCCCCGGATCTCTAATCATCGATGGCGCGAAGCGGCTCAGGCGGGAAAACTCCGCGACATACTCATCGACGGACGAGCTCCCCTGGGCTAAGTCATGGAACCGACTCTCCAAAGCTCCTAGGGCAACATCAGGAAAGAACTTCTCCTTGAAGAGCTCCTTGAAATCCTCCCAAGTGAGTCCCCTGCGCAAGAGTCTCGGCTCCGTGCGAAACCATATCAAGGTAATATCGAACATCTGGCTGCCAGCGGCCTCGATCTGGAGGGCCTCTGGAAGCTGCCCCAAGCGCAAGTTCCTCTCGATGTCCTCTAGCCAACATCGGCATAGAGTATCCCTTCTGTTCCCTTGAATTCCCGAGGCATCATCCTCTTGAAATCCACAATGGTGCCCGGCCTCTGGTGGTGCTGATCAGGACGCTACTGCTGCTGAGTAACTCTCTCCACAGCCTGGAGAGCCACTTGATGAGCATTCTCCTTGTTCACCCTCATTATCTCTGTCTGGGCCTGATGTGCCTCATCCTGCACTCTCTGGGCCTCTGCCGACGTCCTCTGGGCATCGACCATGCCCTGAATCAAGGCGATCATCTGTGCCCCATCGACGGGCACACCTCCTGGATGCTGAACTGGTGGTGGGGGTGGTGGCTCCGTCGTAGCTGCTGGGACCCTCTGAACAGGTGGTGGAGGACCCCCGAACGCTGCAGACACTCCCACATGTACTGGAGATGTAGGAGGTGCTGCGGATGTCTGTCCGGCAGGGCGAGAGGTGGCAGACCTCTCTGAATCTGCTGCTCTAAGCCTCTGGGACCTCCTCGGCGGCATCCTGAAGACAGATCGAAAGATTAAATTAAGGCAATAGATACGATATCATCAAGGAAGGACAGAAAATTTCTAAAGGAAAAATCATTAAGAGTAGTATCATAAGGATCAGAATTTCCTAATTATGATTGAGCATATCCTCGGCCTAATTCCTACTTCCTAAAACAAGCTCGTAGTAATACTCTAAGCCAGCACCACTACGATATCGCTCTAATGCAGTTCTAGGGCAGACCTGCATGGGCCACCACTAAAAATGTGTCACGACCCGCAACCGAAATTTGGGCATGAGTCGTGGGTACGTCCAGCCTACGCCGCAGCATCGGCGGTAGAACGCTGTCTAGGTCTCAACATATATATATCCTGATAATAGTCTCAACTCCGCACGGAGGACAAGATAATAATCTACAGTTCTATGATATACTCAATCACAAGTTAATAGAAATAATAGCACGATGAGAATAGAAAAGAGTTCTAATAAAAACCAACCACAATAAGTCCAACTCAAATCCTGGTCTAAATGACCTCACAAAGTCACAAAATAATAAATACAACTCGGTCTCAGTCTAAAACAATAAATGCAGAAAAATAATCTAAGAACAGCCAGGTACATTCTCCTCTAGGCTAGGCAACTCCACTGGGGTTTCTGGAGTAAAATCTCCCTCTAATCCTGGGCCGTAATGAGTGGGGCAAAGATCCTCCAGGTCCTCTGAAAAATGTTATCCAGTCAGGATTGGAGCGAAGCACAAGCACTAACAGCAGTTTCATTAAATTGACAAAATCTATAAACAGTGTAAGAAATACAAGATGAAAATAAATGCTGGAAATATAAAGTACTGGAGAAAATGGAAATAGGCAATAGAGCATCTAGCAATGAACAATAAATGGTGAATGCTAGACAATAAGTAGTAAATGCTGGAACAGGTAAATCTGAATAAAATAGACATCTAGCTAAGTGTTTGAATTATCAGTTTATTATGTGATCGGCTTGGGACTTGATCAGGCTGGTTATATATGATTAACTATAATTCTTGTAGGTCAGGCTAACCATATGGTTAGCTATGATGCATGTAGTGGTCAGGTTAATCATATATAACAGCTATGATGCATGTAAGATGGTCAGGCCGCACCCAACGTGAGAAGTGGGGTGAGCTATGATGCATGTAAAGGATTTGGATATGATCACATAATCTACTAATAGTTCCCCATCCCCCAGCTAGCACGATGGATTCCAATCACGACTCCTCATGATGGGGATCTAGGGTGCTAACCCGTGTATCCACAGTGTCGAAATCAAGTATGTAATACACTATAATTTATAGAAGTAATCAACAATAAAAACTGTCAGAGAATGTACTCGCCTGTGGTCCTGAGCAAAGGTTGAGGATCGATGTCCAAACTGGGATCACAATGACCTATTAGTGGAATACAAATGTCAGATACTGAATTTAAAGGAATTAACATGCTTAATTAATTAAAAGTGAGGCCTCTAGGTCAATTCTGTGGTTTACTGTTCAGTACTAGGTTATCCTAGATAGACTAGGTCCACACTAAGTTAATGAGTCCATATTGGTCACTAACTAATTAACCCTATATTGTATTATCTATACCAACTATTTACACTAGGTAATGGGTTATCATATACTAATTATCGATATCTAACTAGACTAACTCTTAATACTAAGTGTTCTAGATAATTTAGTATCTATTATTAATGCTAGTAATTACCTTAACTAGTACTATACCACCTATCTTTTTACCTGATACTTAGTTAACATCCTTGATATCTTGAATGAATTCTTAACTTACTACCTTAACTCTCATACACACCAAGCCATCCAATATAATCCACTGCAATGTGTTCCCTCTGATACCCACAAATCAGTGTTTTTACACTGATACACCTTGATACTTACCGACAGATCCATGGTGATCTTACCTACAGATGCTAAGCCACCTAATACTCTTCCCTCTGTTCTCAGTTGGGAACACCTTACTAACATCACCATAAAATTCTAGAACCAACACACACAAACAGGCTCCATCAGTCCTAACTCGAGTTCCCCACACTGATACATTCAAGTATCAGTCCTTATGATACATAGGAACACCCCCAATTGCAGACAAGTACTAATATACCTACCTATTACTGTTTCTGAAACATGCTTAATAGTTGCTGCACACATAGGCACACACACACACCCCCCCTCTATATCAACACACACACACAGGCACTGAGACACTGAACTGGTTTGATACTCTAACCTCTAACACAGAACTACTGACAGTTACACACTCAGTCCTCATAAAATCTGATACACTCTACACACCCACATAGTTACAATGATCACACAAATTCCTGGGCACTTGGATACTGGTATACTACACCCACTGCTCACCCAAGCCAAATCTGCATAGTGTACACACACACTCTAATATGTATGCTGATACATATGCACATGCACACACAGGATTTAGCTAGCTACTGATACTTTAGAACTATACTCAGGTATTCACAGAACACAACCACACTGCACTCTCATACCCTCACTGACACAAAGACACACAGGAACCCCCCCCAGCAACTGATGCTCAGTCCACAGTCTAAGGTTGCCCAGACCTACACCTACCTGCATAGTGTACACACACACTCTAATATGACTTAAACCTTGGGACAACCAAACAGGTATCTCAACCTGTTCAATTACACAGGCATGCTAAGCTCTAAGACAAGTATGTAGCTACTGGCAGGGTCAACCCAATCCAAAACTTCCTCACACGATTCAGACTGTGCACTTGCACCCTGTATAGTAGTGCAGTGCCTTAACTGCTGCTATTAAAACCCATGGCACTACACACTGCCCTGGAACCTGAGACACCTAACTCACCTATCCTCACTCCCTCGACTGGGACACTCACACAAAACTACTCTACACAGAACTCTCTCCCCTAATGTCTGATACACAGTGACACAGTTTCTGAATTACAACTACCTACACACAGTCACACATTCACTCACTGGCACCCTAATACACACAGTTACATAGACACACAGCAGTTACATATTTAACACATAGGCAACCCACTCTCTGCACAGGAATACTTTTCCCCCAAAACCCGACTGCTCAGTTTTTATATTAAAACCCAATGCACCTCACTCACACAGTTCTCACTGAGATACATGACTGATACTCAGTTTTTATATTCACTGCAGCAACTATACTGAAATATAATGCCCTCACATAGATACTGGTTGCCTCTATACACACAGGTAATACTTCCCAGGTTGACACACTGGGACACAAGGGAAACCCAACTCTAACACATATCCCCTCTCTCCCAACTGCTGAAACTGAAACCCAACACACAGTCCAACCCGACCATGCACAGGGATTCTTCCCATCGATGTATTCCCTCTACAAATCACACCCACATCTACATACATATATATATATATATATATATACATCATACATCAAATTAGATATTATTAGAGTAGATTAGATAGGTGTTCATCCTTCTTGGCATTTCATCAAACACGTAGTGTGCTAAAATCAGATTCCATAATATTTCTCATGAACCCAAACGTAAAACCCTAAAATCATAATCAAATCCATATGTATATGATACAACCATGCAAGAATGCATATTCCCATAACTAGGGCTCACGAAAATTAGGGAAAAACCATCATTAGAACACCAAACCCTAGTTTCTCCTAAATCTCTATGTAGAAACCCTAAAATCAAAATCCAAATCATAGGGGGTTTCCTAATGGTCAACCATCAACAGAAAAATAGAATAAAAAGAATTAAAATTCGGATTTACCTATAGAGATGGGTTCTCCAATGGAAGTTCTTCTTCCCCAAGGCTTTTTGACCCAAGTTCCTTGCTTCTCTTTGCTTTGGAGGAGGAAAAAGGATCCCTAGGGTTTTGCTTCTGAGTTTTAGGGTGAGAGAATGGTTTTCAAAAGGAGGCTAGGGTTTCTTCTTCTACATGAAGAATGGTGGCTCCCTTTTATATTAACAACTAGGTTAGGGTTTTAAAGCTTAGTTTTAGGTTAAACCTTTATGTTAAGTCTTGGAGAATTAATTAACTAGGGTTTAGTCTCCTCTAGGGTTTTATTCTAGGGTTAGTCCTAATGGAAGATTCTAGGGTTTTACCTAAACCAACACAAATTAACAACATATAAATAGTTTATGAAACTCAGCAGATTAATTAAAATACAAAACTATTCAAAATAGTAAAATTACACAAATGCCCTTGCCTGGAAAAGTGGTAGTGACACCTGGAACAACACTTGCCCCTAATTTGATATCATGTTACTACCTTCTTCAAGTATTCTAGGATACTAAATATTACCTAGTACCCACTGACCCTGGGTACGATAGATTCAGGTATCCAACTGACATTGCACCTGACATATCCTAATACCCGAATCCCCTCACAAATGACTGAATACTACACAATACCTCATGTGATATAACCATATCCTACTTGCATTAACAACATATAACCCATATCTAGCACTAATACCTATACCCCATCATACCCATTGTACTAACTTATAAATAATTGAACACTCAAACTGCTCTCATCACCTACTTGGTATTGCCCATGCTTAAGATAACCTGGACTATAGCCAATTATTAGAATTCCTTCACTGATACACTCTTGGAACTCCACATATCCTATAACCCAATTCCTATTTCCCCTAGTACTGATACACACCTTCACAAAGGCTTGCACTGCACTCCTTACAATGGCAACTCGATACTGAAACTGCCCGAGCATTATTTGCAGGCATATGCACCTTCTATACTGCCTGAAGTGCACAAGCACTGGCTTCACAGTGGATACCCACTGATATACTAGATGCTATACTTACAGCACTCATATTAGCCCAACCTGCACTTCTCTGTGCACATTTTATTACATACCCACTTCCCTAATACCTTTAAACACAAAACACTAACTATTAACAGAACACACACATTCACAAACACTCAAAACACAATATTCTACATTACAACACATGCCCTAAATATCTATGTCCTTCACTGATACCATCTATTGATACTAACTCAAAATATGAGCACTACTCCTCATAACACACTCTTAAATTCCTGAACTGCACACACACCTATCAAAATAGTACCAACTGATATCCTTCTCCCTACTGATACAGCTACAATGTTAATTGCATCCAACACTCTTCTGAACTAAATACGATACCTCCCTCAACTCAGTGCACAACTACACTAAAACCCAAATGTCCCAACACACACGTACCCACAGTTAACACCAACTCAGCTAGACTCAACACATACGTGTATACTCACTAACACACCATGGATCAGTGATAACCGACCTCTGTTACTATGCACAGGACCTACACTTCGAGGAAATCTGCTGCACAAACAAGTGTATCTCCACTTGCTGTCAAGCCAACTGCTATTGTGAAGTGCACATCCACCTATTAAACTGATACTCTCCAAACACTCATGCCTGACCAATCAACTGAGAAGCAATACCCCCACACACACTAACAACATATAATCACTAATACGTGTATATATATATATATATATATATATATATATATGATGCTATGGGTAGGTGTACACCCCTATTGGTCATTTTATCAAGCACCGTGTGTGCATAATATGATACTCATGATACACTCATGCCAAAACTCCCAATATACAACTAATAACATATATACTTATATATAATATGAATAGTTTTTATGAAAAAAATAGGGGGAAAATACTCATAAATACCAAAATCCCAAATATGCACACAACACCATGTAAAAAATACTATGGAAGCCAATAGAGACTCACTCTCTCCCCTTGTGGGCATTCCTAGCCATGGGTGGGCTCCTAAATACAAATAAAACAATGAAAACAAAATTTAAAAGAAAGATTTAAGAATTTTATCTCTTGGGAGATGGATTCCCAATGCAAAGCCAATAATTTTCTATGTAAGCTTCTTCTTCTCCAATACTCCGTGAAACCTGTCACGTCCTGCTTCCAGAATACTAGATAAATAAGAAGACTGACATGGCCAACCATACCTTACAGAATACCGAAGTAAGCCGTAATGTGTTAAGGTTATCTAGAAGACAGATGGGTGAACTCAGTCCTAAGGCCGACAAATCCTATTATCTCAATCCAACAACAATAATTGCAAGAGTATATCTTACATGAAAGTAAAGAGGCGTCCCAAATTATATGTCACATATGATCATGAAGCCAGTGAATACAAAATGCTGTACTTGCAGAGTATAATAATCCTGATCAAATATACCAGCCATGGTCTAATATATACATCATATTGAAGTAAAGGAGCTAACTCTGACCCTTGCTAAACACCACAAAATGAAGTAACCAAGACGAGGGGTGAAAGAAAAAAACCCACTCCCGAGCTTTGGTCGTAGTCCTACGAGTGCGAACTATCTTGCTGGAAGTACGGTGGATCCTGGTTCTCTTCGGGATAACTTGGCCGTGCAAAGCCAGAGGGATCAGAACCCCAAGCAACAAGTACCACAAAGGATCACGAGATGATAAACCAAATACATCACAAAAAAAGCAGAAAGAAACATAAAAGAAATTATTGTTGATCGAGACTTGTATGGTACCAATGTACTTGTCTCAAAAGAGATACTAGAATAACTGATAACAAGTACAAAAAATAAAAGTAAGGTGATGAACGACAAGAGAGCATAGGAACTAATCTAGATCGGGACCACAACCCATAAACCAAACAAGGACCAGGGTTGAAGATCTTATCCGAGAAGAACTTAGCACCCTAACCACGCGCCGGAAGAAAAGAAAACTAGAAGAGTGTGCTATAATAAAAGTAACATCATTCATCGTACGGTCAAACAAATTTATGGCTTGCTACGATTAACTAGCTAGGGTTGTCACAGACATTAATTACTAAATGCATGTTTTAAGAATATTTCTACCACCGATGTTGTAGTTAACCCGGATGGCCAAGGGTACGCTTGTCTAGTAAACTTAAATGCACATTCAACCATAAAATAATATAACTTGTTACTTGTCATAAACAAAATTGAACTTATAAGCATAAACTTAAACTTGTAATCATAAATTGGCTTTATAAACTTGTCTTGTAACATAAACTTGTATATAAACTTGTCTTGTAAGTGCCACAACACACTTAAACTTAGTCAGTCATAGAACCCTTGCCTATAAGGGTTGTTCCATGCTGCATGGGGCCCTTAGAGATCAGGGTAGCCGGTAGCACAAAACTTAGTCAGTAATTTCCTCTCAATGATCTAGGTAAATCTTATCTTGTTTAATCATTACTAAATTATTTCAAGTTGTCAAGTCGTGGACAGTTGAGAACTCCCTAGAATGACGAGTCACGAGTACGAGCTTTTTATGAGTTATTATATTCGTGACACGCGATACATTGGACAATACACACACTCAATTTTTTGATGCTAAATGTAATAGATTTTTATACACAAACATTTTTAAGGTACCGTGAGGATTATGAACTTGTACATAAACTTGTCTCGTGAACTTATATACAAAATATGTCTGGTAACATAAAATTATATCGACATAAGGAAGCACACAACAATAATCACTAAAAGAAATTACTAAATGAACATAACTAAAGGATACACAAAATGCACATAAAAATTCATGGCCAGATGCACCCAATGGCCGCATGGACTCACTTGTCGCATGCACCCACTGGCCGCATACACCTAATTGTCGTATGGACTCACTTGCCACATGCTCAGGGTTAAACTCTACTCCTTGGGTCAAGTGCTGAGTGATGGACCAATAATAAAGTAACATAAAGTGATTGATGTGACATGCTATAAAGTGTGTCAGAGAGAAAAGACAAGAAACATAAAAAGATGTGCAAGGGTGAAGCAGGGTTATACGATAAAAGAGGAGAGACGTATAGTACTAATGTCGTATAAGTCCGTTTGTCGCATGCTCAGTTTGCCGCATAGATGCCCCTCTTGGACATAGCAAATTTTTTATTCGTTCAGCGAGTGAATACACAAGCACTTCAAGGATTAGCTCCAGAACACTTTGTGAAATGTACAGTCATCCATCCAACAAGATGGTTGCATGCTGTCAGTTTACGGCAAGGAGTTCAGGCCGCATAACCCTCTTGGACCGCATAGAGCTCTCTGTCATATAGGTTGCTGGCCGTATGAAAACTTTGTCTTCTCTAACAGCAGGTTCAGCCATGTTCGAAAACTACAAAAATCAAAAAATTGTTTTCTTCATAAAAACTTTATTTTAACTCCAAATCAAATAAAACAAAAGCCAAACTATACGAAATAAAATGCTCTAACATAAAGAATAACTATTTTTCAAAAATACTAAGTTTTAATAGATCAAAACCAATAAAAACTCATGGAACACATGAAAAACCCTAACTTAAAGCTCAGATTTACAAAAATCCATACATCAAAATCCAAAACTACAAGAACTAAATATGATCAGCAACTCAAGAAGAATATTTTCCATCAAATATATTTTTAAAATAATATATATAAAAAAATCTAAAAATTTATGACTTCACCATTGAGCAAGATATAGTTGCCTAAGAGTCCAACGACCTCCTCCTAGCTGGGTCCAGTGCTAGGGTTCGGCTAGGGGAGGTGCAAGTGGGTGAGAGAGAAGGGTGCAAGAAAGAAGGAAAATAAAAATAAAAAAGAAGAAAGAAGAAAGAGAAAAGAGAGAGAAAAAATCGTATATATGCTAAGAGGAGAGAAAAATGGTTTAGTCATGGGTTCAGTCAAATGAACCAAACCAACATGCAGATTCTAAACCGAGTCTATGGCAATGCCAATAGGTATTCTACTGGTCTCTTATAGTCTCTCTTAACAACAAAAAAAATAATAAAAATAACAGGAACCAGCATGAGAAATACAGTAGGAATACATTACAAGAAAAAATTAAATCCTAGAAATTCAAGAAATACCAAATCTGGAATCGGATGTGACAAATCCTAAGCTTCTAGGCTTATTAGATGAGAAAAATAAGAGAGATTTGGTATTAATTTACTAAAATTTGGTGGAGGAATGAAAAAGTTTGTTGAAGAACTCACTTAGGGTTTCATGAACAATAAATGAAGCTTTAGGGGAGGCTCCCCCCTCTCCTATATAGGGCCGGCCACAATAACCTAAGGTTTACTAAGGCACAATGTCCAATTTGTTCTCTAGGATTTTCGTGAAGAGTTTTTTGATTAGTGGGGTTTTTATATTCTAATGAGGGGTTTAACTAGTTCCTAATGAATGAAGGAAAATGACTAGTTGAGTCGAAATGACTAGTCTAATGTTGAGTCAAATAGTCACATCAAGTCTAGTCCACTAACCCATATTATTAATAGTTATAATATATAGACAATACATATTATATAAACTATAAACAATATATACATATATATATATATATATATATATTAATATTGCAAATAATAAAAAATATTCCTATTCTAGAATTGTGGTAGTGACAGGTCTATCCGCCTAAAAATAATTTTGTCCTCAAAATTAAACTAAACTAGCACAAGAACACAATCAAAACAATAAGAACAATACCTCAAGGCTCGAAGAGATACGGATACTGCTCGCACATTTAATTCTCCCTCTTCCAGGTTGACTCAACTGGAGAGTGATGTCCCCATGTGACATGAACCAAAATAACAGTCTGGTTCTACAATACCTTCTCCCTGCGATTCAAAATCTCTACTGGCTTCTCTGGATAGCTGAGAGTCGGACCAACCTCGATCACCAAGTGATCTAGTACGTGACTAGGGTCTGCCATGTACCGTCTCAGCTGCGACACATGAAACACGTTATGTACTCCCTCTACTGTAGGCGGCAAGTCTAGCCTGTAGGCCACTACACCGACCCTCACAAGATTACCGAAAGGTTTGATGTACCGTGGATAAGTTTTTTGCCTCCACCAAAAAGAATCATGCCCCATGTCGAAGACTTATGCAAGAACACTAAATCGTCAACCTAGAACAAAATACAGCCTTAACACACCATCTAAAATAAAAAAATCATAAGCAATTACAACAAAACCTAAATCTCAAACTCCAAAGGTCTCTGGTGGCTATCGGCCCCAATATCGTTGTCTGTCTTGTGCCACTCGAAGTCTATCTCTAATGAGCTTCACCTTTTCAGCTGCATCCACGACCATCTCTGGACCAAACGAGGCGCTCTTACTGATATCATCCTAAGATAACTGAGTGCGACATCTCCATCCATATAAAGCCTCGAATGGGGATATCTTAATGCTAGCCTGGTAACTATTATTATAAGCAAACTCTACCAGGTGCAGATGATACTCCCAAGAACCTCTAAGATCCAGAACACAAGTGCGAAGCATATCCTCAAGAGTCTGAATAGTTCTCTCCAAATGCCCATCTGTTTGGGGGTGATATGCAATACTGAACTTGAGTTGAGTGCCCAAGCTAACCTGCAAACTCTTCCAGAAGTGGGAAGTAAAACGACTATCCCGATCTGAGACAATGCTCATAGGAACTCTATACAATTCGATAATCTGTCGGATGTACATCTCCACTAGCTTCTCCGTAGACGTTCCTACTTTGAATGGCAAAAAGTGGGCTGATTTGGTTAACCTGTCTATGATGACCCAAATCGCGTCTTTCTCTCCTAGAGAACGTGGAAGCCCTGAAACAAAATCTATAGTCACATGCTTCCACTTTTACTCTAGGATGGGTAAAGACTGAAGCAATTCACCTGGCCTCTGTCTGTCCGCCTTTACCTGCTAGTACAATAAATACCTCGATATGAAGCATGCTACCTCGCGCTTCATACCATACCACCATACGTGCTCCCCTAGGTCTTGATACATCTTTTTGTCACCTGGATGCATCAAGTATTGAGAGCGATGCGCCTCCTATAAAACCTTCTCGTGCAGCTCCCTACTCGCACACATATCCTAGTACTGTGCCACAATGATATATCATCAACAATAGTGAAGTCCTCTCATAGTCCTGTCCGAACCGGCACCCGGATACTCCTCAGGGCCTCTTTATCATATTGCATAGCTCTGATTTTGTCCATCAACTCGGACTGTATCAGTAATCCCGACATCTGAATCTCGATACCAGGAACTAGCACCTCAATTTCTAACCTCTCAATATTGACCAACAAGTGTATGTCTGTCGTCAAGTACATTGCCATCGGATACTTGCTCAAGGCATCGATGACTACGTTGGCCTTCCCTGGGTGGTACTATAATGAAATGTCAAATTCCTTCATCAACTTCAATCATCTTCTCTGTATCATGTTCATCTCTTTCGGTATAAATACGTACTTCCTGCTCTTATGGTCTATGAAGATCTTCACACACTCTCCGTATAGATAGTATTTTTACGGCTTTAGGACAAAGATGGCCGCTGCCAACTCCAAATCGTGGGTGGGATAATTCTTCTCATGAGGACGCAATTGCTTGGAAGCATAGGCAAATCACCTTTCCGTGCTACTAAAGAACACAATCCAAACCTTTTTCTGAAGCATCACTATAGATAGTGAATCCACTTATCCCCGATGATAACGTTAAAACTGGAGTTGTCGTCAATCTCTTCTTCAGCACATAAAATACTTTCTGACAATCCTCTGTCCAAAAAAAATCTACATCCTTCCTGATCAGCCTAGTTATTGGCTCCGCGATCATGAAGAAGTCTTGTACAAACCTTCTATAGTAACCTGCTAATATAAGAAAACTCCTGATCTCAGCCACTGAACTCGGAGTAGTCCATGACTCTACTGCCATGATCTTCTTCGGGTTAACTGAGATCCCATCACCCGTCACCACATGCCCAAGGAATTTATCCTTATCAAGGAAGAACTCGCACTTTGAAAGCTTCTGGTAAAGCTTCTCCTTCCTGAGAGTCTCCAAAACTATCCTCAGGTGCTCCTCATGCTCCTCCGGGGAATTCGAATACACAAGAATGTCATCGATGAACACCACCACGAACTTGTCAAGGTACTGGTGGAACACCTTGTTCATCGGGTTCATAAATACCACCGGGGCATTAGTAAACCCAAACAGCAATACCATGAACTCAAACTGGCCATACTGAATCTACAAAACTGTCTTCGAAATATCTTTCTTCTTCACCTTCACCTGGTGGTAGCCTGACCTTAAGTCTATCTTTCAAAATATCTTTGCTCCACTCAACTAATCGAAGAGATCATCTATCCTCGGCAACAGATATTTATTCTTGATAGTGAGGTTGTTCAGAGCTATATAGTCGATACACATATGTACAGACCCATTCTTCTTTGGTACAAACAATATTGGAGCACCCTATGGTGATGAACTGGATTAGATGAAGCCCTTGTCCTATAACTCATCAACCTGCTTCTTTATTTCTGCTATTTTGATATTGTTGACCCTATAGACGTATTGTGATATTGGCTCTACGCTTGACACCAAATCTATAGAGAACTCAACATCTCTGTCTTGTAGTAATTCCGACAACTCCTCTAGAAATACATCCAGAAACTCCGCTATCAAAGGATGTGGCAGCTTCTCTTCCACCATGGCTTCACAAGATGCCCTTGTACTGCTCCGCTGCTCCTCTGGCAAACTCGAACTCTGGTTGTACTGGCAGTCAAAAGTTTACTCTGCCTCCACAATAATCTATAGTAGCATGGTGCCTACTCAACCAATCCAGTCTATGTACAATGTCATAACTCGGAAGTGGCATTGCGAGTAAGCCCACACTCAACTCTCAGCCTCCCAAGGAAACTCTCTGATCCTTGCAAAAATTACTGACTAGGATAATGCCTCCCCCAGTCATGATCTTGTAAGTCCTATCAAATGGTTCAGCCTTTAAACGATGCTTAAGAGCAAAAGATACCGATACAAAACTCTAAGAAGTGCCAAAATCAAATAAAGCAAATGCTGGAATGGAACAAAGAAGAATTGAACCTGATATCACATCTCCTGCTGACTCAGCCTCCTAAACCATCATGGCATATGCTTGACCCTGGGTGCACCTCTCTGATGCTGGTGGTGCTGAACAAACCTCTGCTATGGCAGGAGTGGAGTTCCCCTCTACTGGCCTCCTAGTGCGGTAGGTACTCTGGCAGGTCCCCTCTGAGCGGCTGCTCTTCCCTGATCTAGATGAGTCTGAATAAATGGGCAATCCCTCAACTGGTACACTAACGATCCAGAAGACAAACATGTACCCAGCCTCTTCCTGCAGATGTCTCTCGTGTGTCCCATTTTTCCACAGTACGTATACTGGACATCGAGCTGGGTTTGCCTCTGCGGCTGCTGCTGGATATATCCTCGAACTGTTGCTTGGTGCTGCTAGTGCTGATACGGCCTATGCTACTGCTGAAAGTGAAGAAGCTTGGCCATTCCCATGCTACCACTCACTCCTCCAGAAGTGCCACGTCCTCTCTTGGGCCTGAGGTCCATATGATCCTCAGAAATCTGGGTATCCATCAAAATACACTCAAAGGTGGCAGTACGATGTTCAGAAGTATGAGACTTGATCTCTCTCATCAACCCTATACTGAACTTTCGGGCTTGATCTCCTGGGTCCCGAATTATAGTTGGTGCAAAACTACTTAAGCGGCAAAGCTATGCAGCGTACTCGTCCACTGACATATTCCTTTGACCAAGTCATAAAACTGACTCTCCAAGGCTCCCAAGGCTACGTTAGGAAAGAACTTCTCCTTGAAAAGCTCCTTGAAAGCCTTCCAAGTAATTCCATTAGCTATAAGTCTCGGCTCCGTGCGATACCAAGTGAGCGCAAAATTGAACAACTGGCTGCCGGCGGCCTCGATCTGCAGGTTCTCTAAAATCAAAGCCAAATGCAAGTTCCTCTCTATGTCCTCCAAACAGTCGTCGGCGTAGAGTATCCCCTTAATACCCTTGAACTCCCGAGGTATCCTCCTCTTGAAGTCTACTATAGCGCCTAGCCATTGTTGCTGCGGCTGGCCAGGGTGCTGTTATGCAACTCTCTCCACTACCTGGAGAGCCACCTGGTGAGCATTCTCCATTCTCTCCGTCATCAGCTCAGTCTGTGCCTGGTGCACCTCTGCCTGCACCCACTACGCCTCAGCCTGAACTCGCTGAGCCTCTGTCGACATCCTCTGAGCATCCACCATACCCTGGATCAAGGCAAACTTTTGTGCCCATCAGCAGGCACACTTCTCAGAAATAGAATCTGTGGAGGTGGTGGAAGATCCTCCATAACAATCGGGACAACCCTCTGGACAAGTAAGGGAGGAGGACCCCCGAAGGCTGCAAAAACTCCTACATGAATAGGCAAAGTAGGAGGAGCAACTCCAGTTATATGGGTGGCAGGTCGAGAGGTGGAAGACCTCTCAAAAGCTGCAAGTCCTGATCTTTGCGATCTAGTCTTCGGCGGCATCCTGAAGACATATCGAAACAAGAAAAAGTCAGTTAAGGCAAAATATATGATATCATCAAAGAAGGACAATAAAATTTAAAGTAAGCAATTATTCAGGATGATAAGGATAGAAAAATTAATAGATTGGATATTTTTTCCAAGTTGTGATTGAGCATACTCTCATCATATATCCTATATCATGCTCGTAATAGTAGTCTAAGTTTGAGCACTACTACGATACCACACTAGTAGTGACATAATCTTACTCTTCTCGACCTGCATAGGCCACTACTAAAATGTGGCATGACCTATACCAGAAAATTGGGCATGAGTCATGGGTATGTCCAGACTACGCTGCAGCACCGGCGGTAGAACGCTATCTAGGTCAAAATAACTATCTATCAATGTTATCGAAACCTGTCAATATGTCTCAACTCCAAATGGAGGACAATGAATATATATATAATCATCAACTCATAATGTACTCAATCACAATAACTAAAAGGAAGGTAAATGACACGATAAAGATGCGAAATGATATAAAGAAGTTCCATCATAAAGGTTTAGAAATAAATATCTCAACAGTAACCATAAGTCTAAGAGTCTAGCTATCTCAACACAATATAAGTCTCCACATAATACAACTCAAGTTTATAATTCTGTAATAATCCAATACATAAATAAACTAGGTGCTGAACTAAATAATGGCGGGTGGTGTCACCTCTATATGGAGTGGCTCTTCTGGAAGCTCTTGGATATAATTATCATAAACTCCTGGACTATAATGAGTAGGACAGAAGTCCTCAAGATCCTCTGAAAAATGTTATCTAGTCAGGATTGGAGCAAAGCACAAATACTAATAACAATTCCAATTATATTGATAAAAACTATAAAGCAGTGTATGGAATTACATGATGGAAGAAAATATTAGAATATAAGAAAATCTGGAGAGACATGTAATCATAATAAAGAAATAACTAGCAGAGAAATAGATATTTGTGAATACTAGCAATGAATGTACTGGAACAAAGAATAGAAATACTGGCTAAGTGCCGTAAAATATTAGTTTTCTATGTGATCGGATTGGGACTAGATCAGGCTTATTATATATGATTAGTTATGATACATGTGAGGTCAGGCTAACCATCTGGTTAGCTATAATGCGAGCAAAAGTTAGGCTAATCATATATAATAGGCTATGAGGCATGTAAATGGTCAAGCCACAACCTACGTGATATGTGGGGTGAGCTATGATGCATGTAAGGTCGGGTATGATCACATAACTTGCTAATATTTTTCCATCTCCAACTAGTATGATGGATCCAATCATGAATCCTCATGACAGATATCTATAATACTAGTACATATATCCACTGTGTCAGAATCAAGTACACTGTACAACTAGAATCATAGTAATGACCAAAATAATTAAAACTGTCGGAGAATGTACTCGCCTGTGGTCCTGATCAACGAATAAGGATCGATATCCAATATAGAGTCACAATGACCTATATATCAATATTAAAATTAAATTGGTGTTTGGAATGATAAAAGGGATTAACTAGGTTAAAATATAATTTATAGGCTAAAACTAGGTCAAAGTCTTGTTGTACTAGGTTTTCTAGACTAATGCCACTATTACTAGATAATACTTACTATAATAGAAACTATTAATCATATCATTAACTAATATACTATAGTACTAAGTTATTACTTAACAATATCACACTTACCCTGATAATTTAGTATTACACTACATAGCCTAGCTTAGTACCTAATACCTGGACCAACACTTGCCCCTAATTTGATATCATGTTGCTGCCCTCTTCAAGTATTCTAGGATACTAAATATTACCTAGTACCCACTGACCCTGGGTACGATAGATTCAGGTATCAAACTGATATTGTACCTAACACATCCTAATTCCCGAATCCCCTCACAAATGACTGAATACTACCCGATACCTCATCTGATATAACCATATCCCACTTACATTAACAGCATATAACCCATATCTAACACTAATACCTATACCCCATCTTATCCACTATACTAACTTGCAAATAATTGAACACTCAAACTACTCTCATCACCTACTTGGTACTGCCCATGCTTAAGTCAATCTGGACTATAGCCAAGCATCAGAACTCCTTCACTGATACACTCTTGGAACTCCACACATCCTACAACCCAGTTCCAATTTCTCCCTAGTACTGATACACACCTTCACAAAGGCTTGCACTACACCCCTTGCAACTGCAACTCCTCACTGAAACTGCCTGACCATTATTTTTTGGCATCTGCACCTTACTGTACTGCCTGAAGTGCACCAGCACTGTCTTCACAATGGATAGCCACTGATACATTAGATGCTACACATACTGCAATCACATCAGCCCAACCTACACTTCTCTGTGCACATTGCACTACATACTCTCTTCCCTAATACCTCTAAACATAAAACACTAACTATTAACATAACACACACATTTACAGATACTCAAAAGACAATATTCTATACTATAACCCATGCCCCAAATATCCAAATACTTCAATGATGCCATCTATTGATACTAACTCAAAATATGAGCACTACTCCTAATAACACACTATTAAATTCCTGAACTGCACACACCCCCTATTAAAATGGTACCAACTGATATCCTTCTCCCAACTGATACAGCTGCAACCGTAGTAGTGTTAACTACATCCAATACCCCTCTCAACGGATTATGATACCTCCCACAACTCAGAGTACAACTACACTAAAACCCAAATATCTAGCACATACGAGCCTACAGTTAACACCAACTCAGCTAGACTCAATACATATGGGTATACTCACTGATACACCCTGTATCAGTGATAATCGACCACTGATACTAAGCACAGGACCTACACTTCAAGAAAATCTGCTGCACAAACAAGTGCATCTGCACTTGCTGTCAAGCCAACTGCTACTATGAAGTGCACATACACCTATTCAACTAATACTTTCCAAACACTCATGCCCGACCAATCAACTGAGTAACAAGACCCCCACACACACTAACAATATATAATCACTAATATATATATATATATATATATATATATATATATATATATATATATATATATAAACACACCCACATGATGTTATGAGTAGGTGCACACCCGTATTGGTCATTTTATCAAGCACCTTGTGTGCACAATATGATACTCATGATACACTCATGCCAAAATCTCCAATATACAACTAAAAACATATATACATATCAAATATATATACATATATATAATATGATTAGTTGTTATAAAAAAATTACTAGAAAAATACCTATAAACACCAAAAACCCCAAATATGCACACAACACCATGAAGAAAACACTATGGAAGCCAATAGAGACCTAGTATCTCCCCTTGTGGGCATTAATAGCCATGGGTGGGCTCCTATTGGCTAATAAAATAATAAAAATAGAATTTAAATGAAAGTTTTCAGAATTTCACCTCTTAGAATATGGATTCCCAATGCAAAACCAAGCATTCCCTGTGCATGCTTCTTCTTCTTCAATACTCCTTAAAACCTAAGCTTCTAGGGTTCTTAGATCAGGGAAATGAGAGGGAGTTGGGATTAATTTTCTAAAATTTGGTGGAGTAATGAAAGGGTTTGGGGAATAACTCACTTAGGGTTTCATGAACAATAAATGAAGCTTTGAGGGAGGCTCCCTAAGGGTTGGCTAACGCACAATATCGAATATGCCCTCTAGGATAGTCATGAAGAGTTGTTTGGTTAATGGAGTTTTTATATTCTAATGAGGGGTTTAACTAGTTCCTAATGAATGAAGAAAAATGACTAGTTGAGTCCAAATGACTAGTCTAATGTTGAGTCCAATAGTCACATCAAGTCTAATCCACTAACCCATATTATTAATAATTATAATATATACATAATACGTATTATATAAACTATAAACAATATATATATATATATATATATATATATATATATTAAAAATGACAAAAATGTCCCTATTCTAGAAATGTGGTAGTGACACAAACTAATAGGGCACGATATGAAATAGAAGGAAAGAAATAAAGTCATAAATACATAACAAGTCTAAGTCTAATCTCAACACAAGATCTCAAATAATAATACAATGCCAAAGTCTAACTAACATATACAATATCATGAATAAACCAAATATGCCTCATCAACTATTGGAACTAACTCAACTGGCTCTACGGGTGATAACTCAACTGGCTCGCCATCTTGTGGTCCATAGTGCGTTGGACACCAGTCCTCTAATGAATCATCTAAAAAAATATCCAGTCAGGATTGTAGCGAAGAATAACTCAAATAGCAGTTACAATAATTGACAGAAGCTATAAAACAGTAATAGCAATAAAAATAAATATTAGAAGTAACTGAACTAGCATATATCACGAGAAAGAGCATCAAGATAAATAATGGCAAGAACTGAGAATATTATGATGTGAGACTCATCTCACAGTATTCATATTTTATGCGGATAAGTATTTTTGTGCTATCTATTACTTTTATTTGGTTCTCGAGGTAGCTCTGAATTTTTAAAAATTAAAACTTTACTACCTGACTGGTATACTGACGGTATACTCCAGTATATCGATGGTATACCAATCCTGAAAATATTTGTTTCACTTTTTGAGATTCCTATATATAGTACTTCTTTTTCTTTCTTTCTCTTTTCTCTCTCCCTCTTTTATTCTCTTCCCCCTTTCCCTCTTGAGTTTGGAGCTTGGTCTTGAGACCTGGAGTGTGGTTTCTGAACCCCTTCGAGGAGGTGGACTAGAAGACTTAGGCTGGGAGCTCGCTTTAGGCATGTACACCTTGTCGATTTCATGAACTTCTTTTACCTTCTGTCATTTTCTTTCCTGAAGCTTTGGTTGTTGCTTTATAGCTTAGACTTGCTTTACTATTATTGTTTTTCTCGTTATTTCTAGTCTTTTAACCATCTTAATTTTGAATTTTGGTAGAATCATGTCCCATCGCTTTTTGGTAACTCGGTAACAGAGATGCTACCAGAGTTGTGACTGTGAGTTTTACTCCATATTGTGATATGAGACTTACCCCTAGACTTGACTTCTTGCTTGACATGGCTTTGGTTTTTTCGGGACTTGATTTGGGTCCCGAAAATCAGATTCTGACTTTGGCCTTTTTTGTCAGAAAATGGCATACCGACGGTATACTACAGTATATAGGATCAAAATATAATAGAATATACTCTAGAGGGGGGTGAATAGAGTATGAAGCAGAATTTAGCAATTAAAAAACTTTCTAACGAGTGATACAATTATCATGACTGTTATATATGTGTCACAGATATAAGTATGTGTCATGACTATAATAACAGTCTAGCAATTGTGTTGTAGGTATTTCACAGCTATCACAGTATAAGCCAAAGGAAAGTAAAGAGTGAAACGGCAAACGTAAACATAGCGATGTATCCTGGTATCCCATAATGTGAGGATTAATCCAGGCGGGAGGACTCTAGCTCCCAGATGGAATCCACTATACAAATGGAACACAAGCTTTGATCTGAAGGCTTGCCGACTTCTTACAGACATGAGCTTTGATCCGAAGAGCTCGATGACTTCAAGGGTGAAGTAGAGAACTTCTGAACAAGATTCTGATTACAACTCTCTGAACTTCTAGATCGTACCATACTGGCAACTAAGACTAGAGAATTATAACTGGCTTAGGATATGAAAATGAAGGCTTTTTAGAACTTGTATACCAGAAGAGAAAAGAAGATTGAAAGTGAAATAATATTTAGAAATATGAAATCTCTTCTCTATTTATAGGATTACTCAAAGAAGAGTTTGGACAAAACTCGGCCAAAACTCGGCCAGAGTTCGTCTGCAAAATATCAAAAAATAGTCGTTGTATCCGAAACTACTGGGAGACCAAGTTTCTGAACAAAACATCCACTAAGGCCGAACTTGGGACAAACTCGGGCGAACTCGGTCTAAGTTATGTTCCCTTAGTTTAGGGCCAGAACAGAAACTGGGATGAGTTTTGGGTCCAACTTATCTATTTCAAGATAGGCTATTTTGAAGATAATTTAGGGTAGCCTAATTTCCAGTACGACGTAGTGTACAGTATATTCCTTGACTTAATGAAACAGAAAATTATATTGCATACAGAAAAATAAAAACAGACACGATGACGGAAAGCAGCTCTGAATAGTTGATGTTACAGTCATCACAGTACATCTGAAAAGCATCGTAGTAGCTTATATCGAGTCCAAGTTAGATCAATTATCAAAATCGGTTCGAACATGACCAATGGGCCAACAATCTTCCCTATTTTGATAATTGACAAACCTTGACCGATATAACATCTTGATCGAAGCTAACTCATTAGTCTCACTAGAAGGTCCAGATTCTCTAATATTTGCTAGAAGTAGGGTTAGCCTTTCTATCTCAAGTTTGTGTTCCTTGAGTACTGTCTTAGAGGTCTTGTGTTTACCAAGCAACTTTCTATGATCTTCTAAGAGGTCACTAAAGACATCACCAAGATCATCGAATATGAAATTATCATAAAGAGGATTAGTGGTTACATATGCTTATGAATTATCGCCTTCTGAGTCGCTGGCCTTACTTTTGTGCCATATGCTTGTGTTTGCATATTTTTGTGGCATTGCATTCTTTGTGTACCTCTTTTTGTATTTTGTAACCTTCTTTATTGATGCTGCTAGATAGTCTTTCTTGATGTGACCCTTCATTATGCATCCGTAGTATACAGGCTCTTTGTCGTCGTTGTTGTTCTTGTGATGGTCTTCGCCTCGATGATTGAATCATAAAATCTTCTTAAAGTTTTTCACCATTAGAGCTTGAGTCTTCATCTTCAAACTCTTCACAGTTTGAGTCTTCATCTTCAAACTCTTTTTCAACAATTCTTTTATGATGTGCCTTGAATTGGATTAATTTGTCCTTGGGTGTTGAATCTTTGAAGTCTTGCAAGTCTAGCTCATGTGTCATCAGCTTCCCCATCAATGTTTCAAGCATCATTATTATGAGTTTGTTTCCTTCAATGATTGTTGTGACCATGGGGTTCTAATTCTTGGTGAGACCCCGCATCTTCTCATGTTTGTTGTACTCCTTGCCTAGAGAGGACATATGATTTACAATATTGAGGAAATAAGTAAACATTTGTGTAATCGTCTCGTTTGGCTTCATCTTGAATGCTTTATATTCTTGAGTCAATATGCTTATCTTTGACTCCTTAACTTGGTTGGTTCCTTCATGGGTTACTTCGAGAAGTTTTTATACGTCGTGAGATGTGTGCATATGGACACCCTATTAAATTCAGTCATATCTACTACACAAAATAAAGCGTTAATAGCATGTGCGTCAAGACTAGCTTGTTTCTTCTCATTATCAGTATATTTATCATGTGGTTTCTCAACCAGGTTATCATCAACAATTATACGAGCTAGCTTTTTATAGCCATCTATAACTATAGACCAAAGATTAAAATCAAAAGATTTCAGATAATAGCTCATTCGTATCTTCCATTAAGTATAGTTTCTTCCGTCAAACAGAAAAGGTTTGTTTGTAGATTGGCCTTCATTCATGTTAGCCATGTGATATAAGTGACACTAAAAGTATATATAGGCAATAAGCAAGTAAATAACAGTTAACTAAGTAATAATAAAAATATACCTAAGCAGAATGATGATAGGTATATAATCAAATTAATAAATGCTATAAACCTGTTCTGATACCAATTATAGGATCAATTGGGATCAGAAACCAATTCATAGAGTACCTGCTTTGATACCAATCGTAGAAGCAATTGGGATCAGAAACCAATTCAGAGAGTACTTGCTCTGATACCAATTGTAGGAGCAATTGGGATCAGAAACCAATTTAGAGAGTACCTGCTTTGATACCAATTGTAGGATCAAAATATAATAGAACATACTCTAGATGGGGTGAATAGAGTATACAGCAGAATTTAGCAATTAAAAAACTTTCTAGCAAGTTATACAAGTATAATGATTGCTATATATGTGTCACAAATATAAGTATGTGTCACAGCTATAATAAAAGTCTAGCAATTGTGTTGCAGGTATGTCACAGCTATCAAAGTATAAGCCAAAGTAAAGTAAAGAGTGAGAAGAAAAATACAAACACAGCGATATATCATGGTATTCCTCAATGTGAGGACTAATCCAGGCGGAAGGACTCTAGCTCCCAGATGGAATCCACTATACGAATGGAACACAAGCTTTGATCCGAAGGCTTATCGACTTCTTACAAACATGAGCTTTGATCCGAAGAGCTTGATGAATTCAAGTGTGAAGTAGATAACTTCTGAACAAGCTTCTGATTATAACTCTCTGAATATCTAGACCACACCGTACTGGCAACTGAGACTAGGGAATTATAAATGGCTTGGGATGTGAAAATAAAGCCTTTATAGAACTCGTACACCAAAAAAGAAGAGAAGATTGAAAGTGAATTGATGTTTAAAAATGTGAAATCTTTTCTCTATTTATAGGATTACTCAAAGGAGAGTTTGGACAGAACTCGGCCAGAGTTCGTCTGCAAAATATCAAAAAATAACGGCTGTATCTAAAACTGCAGGGAGACCAAGTTTTTAAACAAAATGTCCACTAAGGTCGAACTCGGGCCAAACTCGGTCCAAGTTATGTTCCCTTAGTTTAGGGCCAGAATAGAAACTAAGCTGAGTTTTGGGTCCGACTAAGCTATTTCAAGATAGGCTATTTTGAAAACAATTTAGGGTAGCCTAATTGTCGGTACGACATGGTATACAGTATATTCCTAGACTTAATGAAATAGAAAATTATATTGCATACAGGAAAAGAAAAACAGACATGATGACGGGAAGCAGCTCTGAACAATTGATGTTGCAGTCATCGTAATATATCTGAAAAGTGTCGCAGTAGCTTATATCGAGTCCAGGTTAAATCGATTATCAAAATTGGTTCAACCATGACCAATGGGCCAATACAGTATACCGATGGTATACCAATTTTGACTTCTAGATATTTTTGTGAACCTTATCGGCATACCGATGGTGTACTACAGTATACCGACGGTATAACGATTCCACCGATACTTTAGGATATTTCTCTTAGCCGATATACCGACGGTACACTCGGCTGTACCAACGGTATATCGATTTATGGAACTTTATTTTCTAGCAGCTTTCTTGCCTACTTGGAACGGCAAACTGACGGTATACTCTAGTATACCGACGGTATATCAATTTGTTGGATTCCAGAACTTGCTATATTTTTGCTATCACTTGACAAGTATACCGTCGGTGTACTAGACTGTACCGAAGGTATATCGATCCTGTTCTTTCTTTAGGAATTCTTGGTTTTTTTGATTTTTTGTTTGTTTCTTCTGGATTTTATTTGGACATGTGATTGATTTGAGCGATCAAGACCTAAACTTACATGGATTTAGAGGACTGGACTTGACTTAGCTTTTCTTTGTTCCACCCGAGCTTGCCCGGCTATACGTGACATGATTGACTGGACTTGACTTAGCATGACTAGACATGGCTTCTTATGGTAATTCTTGGTTTCACATGGCTTCACCTGGATTGACATAACTTAACTTGGATTTTTCTGGCTTCACGGTTTCACGTGGCTTGGTTGTTGTCGTGGTTTACATGAGTCCGTTTATGAAATATATACTAAAACTGGACTATATTATTGTTAGAACTTGATTTATCTGCATTATATTTATGATGGATTCGGTATAATGCCATACCCGGATTCATACAAAAAATGCTAAGAATTAAACAACTAGAGACTCACATGTTCATGGTTAGAGATTTTTCAAGATTGTATGCAGTCCCGAATACCTACAACAAAGAAGTATATTTACATAGCTTCATCGAGTGGATTTACTTCATTGTATGATTTTTTTGGTCTCAACGTGCGCCAATAGGTATCCTAGATGGACTACAGGGGCATGCAATCAGAAAAAACTCTAGCATCGCGTTGCATTACAAATGTTAGTAATTAAGGATTATGATAACCCTAGTTAGTTAAAGTATCAAGCCATACTTATATATTTTGCCGTGATTGATAGAGGATGATTAGTCTAGGCTTTACATGATCGCATATTTATCTTCTGCACCTGTTATTTCTTATTGCTTATTAGTTCAGGATGTCTCATTACAGGTTTTCAGTATTTATTTCATCTAGAGATTATTTACTTTCGGTCTTTACTTTCAGTATTTGCATTGCTTGTGTTGTTAGTTTAAGTTCCTAGATTGGCTTTCTTTGTGGTACTTGCTATTTGGGTTCTGACCCTACTGGTTTTATATTGCCAGATCCGGTAGCAGCATCAGTGGATCTCTCGCATCTTTCCAAAGATGGTGACCACCCGGAGCACCAGACCGCTTGAGTGGGTTCTCTTACTTCCCTGTTATATTATACATTCTTATTTTGTTGGCATTTAGCCATCGAGCACGTGTTTAGCTCGTGTTTGGATTAATATATTAGCCTACAGGTATTTGCATGATCGGCTTATCCTAAGGTTGATCATATATGACATAGACTCTGGCTAGTTTACTTATTTTGTGTTTACTAGCTTCATGATCATTTGTATATTATAGTTTGGGATGCTTTACTATTTTATTTCAATTGATCTTATATCTTGTTACTATACATGTTGTTCCTATGATTGAGACACTAGGTTGTTGGACCTAGGCTTGACTGTTTGATTATAGTAGAGACCCCTCATATCTTATAGATTTACCGTATATGCGGAGTATCAGAGTGCTCTAAGTGTACGTAGATGGCCTTGTCAGTCCCGCTTTCTAGTATTCTTGTTCTGGGACGTGACATATGGTGAAGAATAATAATGTAATAAACAGGAATAGAGGAAACAATATATATAAATGTGTCTTAAAATATTGGTAAGATAATGTGATCGGTGTCACGACCCGCACCCAGATTTTGGGACACGAGTACGTAGGTACGTCCAGCCTACGCCGCAACATCGGCGGTAGAACGCTGTCAATGTCACAATACTATCTAATCATTCTTACACGAGCATCCAACTCCATAAGGAATCACAGATATCACAATATAATATGAAATACTCAATCACATAAACTAAAGTACGATAAGATATCGAAGAAATAAATAAATCAAAATGCAACTCAAGTCTAAAATAGAAATAATCTAACTCAATAGTAATATCCAAGTCTCAACTAAATATGCCGGAGACAAATCTGGTACCAAAAAATGCTAAAAGAAACTAACTAAATAACTAGTGATCCCGACTAGACCTCCCGGGAATCACACATGTGCTACCAAGTCCAAGTTTGCAGCTACTCTTCTTGTGGTCCATAATATGTCGGACACTAGTCCTCTAAGGCACAGTCTAGAAAAATATTTTCAGTCAGGATGGAGCAAAGTACATCTCAAATAACAGTTCCAGTTAATTGACAAGGACTATAAAACAATAAATAGATGATGCTATATACTGAGAGAAGACAATAGCTAAATGCAAATGGTAAAATAAAGAGACAGGCAATATAGGCAAATGTGGTACAGTCAGTGCATATATGAAATGAAGAGAAGAACTACAATATCATATACGGATGATGTAGTATATGAACTAAAATAGAGAACTGTAACTATTTTAAGTGTTTGAAATCGTAGTTTCAAAATATGATCGGCTTGGGAACTTGTTCGATGACTACATGGCCTGGCTAATCATACGTGAGGTGTATGATTAATACTGTTCAATGTCTACACTTGTACGATAGGTATTTTGATCACATCTCTCACTAGCAATTTCCCCGCCCCCAACTAGTACTGTGGATCCAATCATGACATGTCACGATACACGATCAATGTCCAATATATCATGTACAATATCTAATATCAATGTCTAATGTCAATGTCGTGTACAATATCAATACGATAACCAATGTAACATCTCATGACTAAAGATCCAATCTATATACTAGTCCGTGTAGCACAGTGTCAAGAGTCAGATGTAACATTTCTAAATACTAGAATCATAGAAATTATCAAATAACGGAAATTATCAGAGAATGTACTCGCCTGGGGTCCTGCTGCTGGTATGAATCAGAGTCCAAGTCACAGTCCAAATAGCCTATGTATTACAATTTACTATGTCAAAAGATAATTTATTTTAATTTATTTTAATTTATTTAATTCTGGAATAATTACTCTAAAATCATATTTTAATCTTATTATTCTGATTTTTAGGTTAATTCCTAAATTTTGTTCAAAGGAATTGAATTTTACTAATTCGAAACTCATGGCACGCAAATCGAGGCAATCTGTTGACCAAAAAGTCAACCGACACAAACTTGACTTTCATGCATGATTTCCTGTAGATTTTAGCATCAAAAACATGCTAGAATTTATGGCTCGTCCGAATTGAAATTCGTTTGGGAATTATGGCACATACTAATTTTATATTGTGCATCGATGGTTCAATTCTAACCTAGAAGTTCTACAGAATTAACAGTATACAAATACTTCGTATTAATTTTTTCTAAAAACATATGTTAATTATCTCGATATTAGCTTTCCGAAACTTTAAACGGTTCGTGATTCAGATTCCTGGTTCTCCCGAAATCGCGAAAATATCAAAACACGTCTATTTTCGGACATAGTGTGTTCTACGAATTTTCCAGAATTTAATACTCATAATTTTATAAAAAAATTATATAATCAAAAAGCTAACCTCAAAATCGTTCTAACACAAAAAACTAGGCCTCGTTTGGAGTCCGGAGCTATGCGCAATGACTTCTAGAAGATGAAGGAACCCTAGATGACAATTCTCCCAAATCTCTCTCTCTAAAATAATGGGATAACTAGGGTTATTATATTATATATATATATATAGATGTATCTGCGACTGAATGGATATCTATAGGCTGACACGTGTCAGAATCTGATTGGATGGTTTTATTTATATTATTTATTTTTGATTTTTCTTTATCAAAACATTATTTAAGTCGTTTTAAATCTAAATAACTCAAAATAAACATTAAAAATAATCATAAAAATCTGGAAAAATTACAGAAAATATATTTTGAACCTAAAAACCCTAGAAAAATATTTGAGATAATTTTATATTCATAGGTTTCCTAGTATAATGAGGAGAAGCTCTAAAAATTAGTTTTACATATTTAAATAAAAATAAATATTAAATATATTCCAAAAATTCTGAAATAATTCCAGAAAATATATAATAATATTATAAACACCAAAAAAATTATTTGGGTCCATTCTATAATCCTGGGCTTATACAATAAATTCTAGAAGTCCTAAAAAATTAGTTATTAGTCTAAATAACTCCCAATAAATACCAAAAATATTTAGAAAATTTTCAGAAAATTCTAGAAAATATATTTGACTATTTAGAACTTAAAATAAAATTTTGGGATATTTTTAGTTAAATTTGAACCTAAAATAAATTCTTGAAAGTCCTAAGAAATTAGGGTTACTAGTTTTTAATTATGAAAAAATCCACTAGCCCCAAATTAACCTAAAAATAATATTTAGGCTAAAATTTCAGGATACGGAGTTTACAAGTCTACTCACCTTAAAAAATTTCGTCCTCAAAATTTAAAATCCTCAATTGTTTTATTTAATTATTTATTACCATCAAAATTAAATTCATCAAATCATATAATCATGAACTAATTCACATTGTTATTTCACAATATTTCTCAAAATTCTATAAATATCATATCCCTAAAAATCTTCAAATATAAAATCAAATTCCATTCTTATCATAATCTCCTACAAAATTTTAAGTTAATAACGAAATACAAGAATTTAATATGCAATCCTCTAATTGAAATTCAATCAATGCATATTTATAAATTTTAAAAAATTGCATCCTAAAATTGATTTCAAACACTAATCCATTAATGATCTTACTCCTCTAATTTAAATCCAATCAATGCATATTATAAAATTGAATCTTATCCCAAAATTTGAATTCAAACACTAATCCATTAATGATCTTACTCCTCTAATTTAAATCCAATCAATGCATATTATAAAATTGAATCTCATCCAAAAATTTGAATTCAAACACTAATCCATTAATGATCTTACTCCTCTAATTTAAATCCAATCAATGCATATTATAAAATTGAATCTCATCCCAAATTTGAATTAAATACTAATCCATTTGTGTTCTTATTCCTCGATTTTTTTTTCTCTCACAATACTCAACGATGTAATACTTATGAAACCTCCACCACAATATTCAAAATATAAGTTCATAACTTGCAGTCCAATAAATATATTGATAACCTTCTTAAATTCACCAAAATTTAATGATAAATTCAATTATTTCATAATCTTCATAAAAATTAATGATTTAACAAAATTGTTAATTCTGCCATATTAAATTTCCAACTCTTTATTTAATTTAATATTTTTTCTCGAAATTTAAGGCACCTTGTCTCTCTTTGTCAAGTCATAACCTCTTCGTTAATCTTTACTACAGTCAAATCCTCAACAATCAAGGTCAAAAAAATCATACCTACAGTCATACAACATGCAATCTAGAGTAAACATGTATGGTTATGGTCACTTTTGTCATGGTATTGCAGTCTTTGTCAGGGTGAACTATTAACTATATTCTAACAAGAAAATCATGAATACAAACTACGGTACTAAGGAATCAATCAATCAATCAAATAGGAAGAAAGGAACAGAAGGAAAATAAGGATAACAAGATAATAGATTAGAAATATTCCTAGTTGTGATTGAGTATTCGCTCTCATCCTAGTATGATATATCCTAGATCCTATCGCAGGCACACAGTAGTCCAACTAAGATGTCACACTACCACGACATCGCTCTAATTCTGTAGTTCGACCTGCATGGGACACCACTAAAAATGTCTCACGACCCGCACCCAAATTTTGGGACACGAGTACGTGGGTACGTCCAGCCTACGCCGCAGCATCGGCGGTAGAACGCTGTCTAGGTCACAATACTATCTAATCATTCTCACACGAGCATCCAACTCCATAAGGAATCACAGATATCATAATATAATATGAAATACTCAATCACATAAACTAAAGTACGATAAGATATCGAAGAAATAAATAAATCAAAATGCTACTCAAGTCTAAAATAGAAATAATCTAACTTAACAGTAATATCCAAGTCTCAACTAAATATGCCAGAGACAAATCCGGTACCAAAAACTGCTAAAAGAAACTAACTAAATAACTAGTGATCCCGACTAGACCTCCCGGGAATCACACCTGTGCTACCAAGTCCAAGTTTGCAGCTACTCTTCCTGTGGTCCATATTATATCGGACACCAGTCCTCTAAGGAGCAGTTTGGAAAAATATTTATAGTCAGGATAGAGCAAAGTATATCTCAAATAACAGTTCCAGTTAATTGATAAGGACTATAAAATAATAAATAGATGATGCTATATACTGAGAGAAGACAATAGGTAAATGCAATGGTAAAATAAAGAGACAGGCAATATAGGCAAATGTGGTACAGTCAGTGCATATATAAAATGAAGAGAAGAACTACAATATCATATACGGATGATGTAGTATATGAACTAAAATAGAGAACTGTAACTATTCTAAGTATTTGAAATCGTAGTTTTGAAATGTGATCGGCTTGGGAACTTGTTCGATGACTACATGGCCTGGCTAATCATATGTAAGGTGTATGATTAACACTGTTCAATGTCTACACTTGTACGATAGGTATTTTGATCACATCTCTCACTAGCAATTTCCTCGCCCCCAACTAGTACTGTGGATCCAATCATGATACGTCACGATACACGATCAATATCCAATATATCATGTACAATGTCTAATATCAATGTCTATTGTCAATGTCGTGTACAATATCAATATGATAACCAATGTAACATCTCATGACTAAAGATCCAATCTATATACTAGTCCGTGTAGCACAGTGTCAAGAGTCAAATGTAACATTTTTAAATACTAGAATTATAGAAATTATCAAATAACGGAAATTATCAGAGAATGTACTCGCCTAGGGTCCTGCTGCTGGTATGAATCAGAGTCCAAGTCACAGTCCAAATAACCTATGTATTATAATTTACCATGTCAAAAGATAATTTATTTTAATTTATTTAATTCTGGAATAATTACTCTAAAATCCTATTTTAATCTTATTATTCTGATTTTTAGGTTAATTCCTAAATTTTGTTCAAAGGAATTAAATTTTACTAATTTGAAACTCATGGCACGCAAATTGAGGCGATCTGTTGACCAAAAAGTCAACCGACAAAAACTTGACTTTCATGCATGATTTTCTGTAGATTTCAGCATCAAAAATATGCTAGAATTTATGGCTCGTCCGAATTAAAATTCGTTTGGGAATTATGCACCGATGGTTCAATTCTAACCTAGAAGTTCTACAGAATTAACAGTATATAAATACTTCGAATTAAATTCTATGAAAAACATATGTCAATGATCTCGACATTAGCTTTCTGAAACTTTAAAACGGTTCATGATTCTGATTCCTGGTTCTCCCAAAATCGCGAAAACATCAAAATACATCTATTTTCGGACATAATGTGTTCTACGAATTTTCTAGAATTTAATACTCATAATTTCATAAACACAATTTATATAATAAGAAAGCTAACCTCAAAATTGTACTAACACAAAAAACTAGGCCTCGTTTGGAGTCCGAACTATGCGCAATGGCTTCTGGAAAATGAAGGAACCCTAGATGACAATTCTCCCAAATCTCTCTCTCTAAAATAATGGGATAACTGGGGTTATTATATTATATATATATATATATATATATATATATATATATATATATATATATATATATAGATGTACCTGCGGCTGAATGGATATCTATAGGCTGACACATGTCAGAATCTGATTGGATGGTTTTATTTATTTTATTTATTTTTGATTTGCCTTTATCAAAACATTATTTAAGTCGTTTTAAATCTAAATAACTCAAAATAAACATTAAAAAAATCATAAAAATCTAGAAAATTATAGAAAATATATTTTGAACCTAAAAACCCTAGAAAAATATTTGGGATAATTTTATATTCATAGGTTTCCTACTATAATTAGGAGAAGCTCTAAAAATTAGTTTTACATATTTAAATAAAAATAAATATTAAATATATTCCAAAAATTCTGAAATAATTTCAAAAAATATATAATAATATTATAAACACTAAAAAATTATTTGGGTCCATTCTATATTCCTGGGCTTGAACAATAAATTCTAGAAGTCCTAAAAAATTAATTATTAGTCTAAATAACTCCCAATAAATACTAAAAATATTTTAAAAATTTTCAAAAAATTCTAGAAAATATATTTGACTATTTAGAACCTAAAATAAAATTTTAGGATATTTTTAGTTAAGTTTGCATCTAAAATAAATTCTTGAAAGTCCTAAGAAATTAGGGTTACTAGTTTTTAATTATGAAAAAAATCCACTAGCCCCAAATTAACCTAAAAATAACATTTAGGCTAAAATTTTAGGATACAGAGGTTACAATCGTTTTGGGCCTAACACGTGCCATATAAAAGGTGAACTAGCATGATCATGCATGAGTGACATTATCTGCTAGCTTTCATGGGCTACAATAAATTATGGGCTATAAGGTATGATCACATATTAACTAATACTTCTCCAACCCCCGACTAGTACACGGATCCAAATCAGGACACGTTATAACATGTATATCATACTTCACGGTCTATAATAGCATGCACTATGATCACGGTCTATATAATCACTAAGATATCACGGTAATCACTAAGTAATCACGAAATAAGACACGGTGATCACTAAGTAACCACGACAATAATATCTCGTGACCAAGATCCACGTATACCAATCCGTAAAACCATCATGTCAAGAATCAATAATCAATACTAAATACATAAAACATAGAGGCTATCAAATAAAAAAACTATCAAAGAATGTACTCGCCTATGGTCATGATCAAATAGTATATCTCGATATTCGAGCTGGTGTCACATACACCTAAATATTAATGGCATATCAAATTGGTGTAATAAAGTGATAAATAAGCTAAATACACCAAAACATGCTTTTCTATGCCCTTATTAGGTCACTCTAGCTAAACCAAGTCCATACTAAGGTTTTAGGCTCGTACTGGTCACCAATTAACTTATACTAGCTAATATTAGACTATTTAACTAATACTACTAATCCTATCTAATACACTCTTTATATAACACTTACTTATAATATAATTTCTATATAATTAATATCTATAATATCTTAGTTATAATATTACTCTAATATCTCTCACAATTCGAGGTAATCCCAATACCTTGACCAAACATCTACAACCTTAGTATAGAAACCTTAGTATAAAACCTGAGCCTAATACCTTGCCCTAACTAATACTCTACTGATACTAGTCTAACCCCTTCACTACTAAACCAATCCATATTGTACGTGCACTCAGATTTCTCACTCCACATGCAGATGCAGGAAACAACCTTTTTCACTCTAATTATTTGCATTCAAGCAGACTCGACATCCCTCTTCTCACAAGCTCCCATCCTTGACATGCCCATGCCCAGGACTGTGACCCAGTGCACTGCATCACCAATACCCCCATCTAGTAAAGACAACAAAACCAAGGTCACCACACATTGCAAAAGCACACACTAATACACCTACACCCACAACTGATACACAAATATATATACTGACTGATACTGATACTTCACCTTGCTGCTGTTGTTACTACATTTCTACTGCTGCTGATACATCTTGCTGCTGCTGCATTCCTACTGCTACTAATATATCTTGCTACTGCTGTACCTAACTGCTGCACCTAACTGCTACTTTAGCAATATTTCTACTACTACTCTTATTCTATTGCTACTGCTACTACATATGATGTAACCCTTGCAACATGTGTGCACAAGCACACTGCTGCCATACTCCTCCTGCCCAGGTACCCAAGTCCCCTTCCAATCTACACACTACTTAAGCCTATACTACTACAGTAATGAAACAATCTTGCAGTGCACAGATGTGCACCACCTGCATGATCAAGAAGTACAATCTGAAGGTTGAGCACCTTACTTAACTGTTGTTGATTAATATTAGTGTTGTTGTTTCACCTCTTCCCCATTATTGTAACCCTTGCAACCCCCTCTACTTGCACCCATTCCTCTCTCACACAAGCACATAGAACCAAGTATCTCTAGCACACACATACCAATGCTCCTAGACACCAATATCGATACCCATGAACACATACACCACACTAGTAAAGAAAATAAATTAAACACTTAGTGTTCACACGTTAAGATACTCCTCCAAATGAAGAGTCAAAATCTCCAATTCTCCATAATCACTAATAATACACACCAAATATATATTAATATAACTAGACTAATTAGTCATAATATAAATTGAAGAGAGATCTCACTCATATGCATAAATTACCCAAAATAGGCTATGTATCATACTATATCATAAAATATTATGATACGCTCTACTCGTGTCCAATTATGGATACGTACCTAGTCCCACAATCTCGATCTAAGTCTAATTAGATCTAATTTGTCTTATAACACATAATTGATGTGTCAATCTTATAATTTCCTTTAATTGGACACAAATTACCATGTAACTTTCATAATACAAGTCATATGAACATATTCTTGATCCTATGGGTATCCCTAAGCCAAGAAATAATTTTTAATGGTTAAATACATGAATTAGAGTCTAATTTAAGGAGTAGATTCAGAATTTACCTATTGGGAGATGGATTCCCAATAAAATATTCAATGGACACAATTAGGACACGATTCCCTTGCCAATTCCTCTTCCTCTAATTGCTCCTTGCAATCCAAGCTTCAATGCTTCTTAGATGATGAAATTGAGAGGGAATGGGTATGAATTGGATTAAATTTATGGAGGAATAAGTCAATTTGGGTAAGAACACAATTGGATATCTAATTAAAATAAACTAATGAAGAGGAGAGAGAATGAGGAAGCCTTTATGTGGCCGGCCCCCTTCTTTCTTCCCAAGCAACATCAAATGTCCAAGGTGCCCCTCTCTAGCTAATTATGAAGAATAATTAAGAAGGGTTATATTGGAAAAGGCTCTAAACTAATGCAATTAAACTAATCTCCTTAATTAACTAAGAAAAGTGGTCTAATAGACTTGGTCTAATATTGGACTCAATGTGCCATGACTAACTAATAGGTCCACTAATGACAAGTCCAAAGGCTAGCCCACTAACAAATAATTAAATAGCACAAGTACAATTTAAATAAATAGCACGATATAAATAGATATCAATTACTAAATGAACAAATACCCTCATCTAGATATGTGGTAGTGACAATATCCTATATCCTGTTGCAGGCTCATAGTACTACAACTAAGCATTGCACTACTATAATATTATACTAGTTATGAAACCTGACCTGTATGGGCCACCACTAAAAATATGTCACGACCCGCATCCGGATAATCGGACACGAGTATGTAGCAATATCCAGCCTCCATCGTAACAATGACATAGAATGATGTCTAGGTCCACAATAATAACAATCAATCTCACACAATAATATATCATAACATGTCAATGATATTTCAACTCCATAAGGAGGACAAGATGATAATGTAATGATAATATCAATACTCAATCACAAGAGATCTATAAGAAAGATTAATGGCACAAATGATAGAAGACAAAAATTTAAAACACAAGTCTAGGATAGACATCTCAAATCACTAACATCATGTCAAAGAAGCCTAGCAACTCCAACATGAGTCTAAGAATCAAATAATAACATCTCAAAGACTAAGTTGTTGGAAATAAATCAAGTACACAACTCTATAATATAATACAACGCTAAATAAACTCAGTATCTCAGAAAATCTGCAAAAATAGCAATCAAGTTCAGCTTATCAGTCTCCACTATGGTACCTCCGGCTCAACACCAAAAAATTTATCAAGTCATGATTGGAGCAAAGCACATAAACTAATAGTAGTTCCAATTAATTTGATAAAGACTATAAAACAGTAAGTAATGATAATACATGATAAAAAGTAATACTAGAAATATAAGGAGCAAGTAAGACAGATATTGTCATGACCCACACCCGGATATTCGGGCACGAGTACTTGGGTACGTCCAGCCTAAGCCGCAGCATTGGCGGTAGAACGCTGTCCGGGTCAACTCTACTATCTAAACATCTCAACAATATATATATGGTACATGTCAATCATCTCAACTCCAAACGGAGAAACAATATGGTTTCTAATAAATGTAAACTATACTCAACCATAATGCAACTAAGAAAGATAAGCACTATATAGAATAAGGAAGAAAAAGAGTCACAATACAACCATAAATCTAAAATAAAATATACATGCCATAAGCCTCAATAAAAGTCTAATACAAGTCCACCAAAATAATCTAAACCTCCTCAGGCTCGGATACTAAGTCCTCCTGCTCTAAATGAGTATCCTCTAATAGAACGTTGTTCTACGGTCCATAGTATGTAGGACATTGGTCTACGAGCCAATCATCTAAAAAATATATCCAGTCAGGATTGGAGCGAAGAACATACCTTTGAAAGCAGTTTCAAATACATAATCAAGCATATAAAATAGATAATAAAAAAGTAAAATATATCTAAATAACATAATAAAATGAACTAGAGTGAACATGTAATGTACAGGAATGAAGAACATATAATAGAATATCTGTAATGTAATAGAAATAACTGAAATCTAACTAATGTGCCATGGAATACAAGTTCATTATGTGATCGATTTAGGTTGAACACGAATACAATATGGTAACTCGATTACAAGTGTGATATATAATCGATATGTACACGAATACACTGGGACTTGATCACATAATCAACTCTTACTCCCCTATCCCCAACTAATACCAATTGATCCAGTCATGACATATTATGAATACGAATATGGGCATACTGAACACGTGTAGTGTATGTACATGAATATAAGCACACTGAACATGAACAGTATGTAAACACAAAGTACACTAAATCAATACCCAATACATACGATAAAATACTTGTGAAAGAGTACCCGCTAAATATGGTAAGGGATAATATCTCCTGACATGATCTATGTAGTACCAGTATATGAAACCACTATGTCAGAATCAAGTATACAGTTCTAGAACATGTGATATATACACTATCATAAAATAAAAAATAACAGAGAAATGTACTCGCCTGAGGTCCTGAACAAGGTATGTCTCTCGATGCCCAAACTGGTGTCACACAGTCCTATATATAATATCAATGTCAATTAGGTGTTATGGATGATAAATGAGTTAAAATACACCAATATGAATTTCTAGGCCATTTCTAGGTTACACTAGCTATTTCTAGGTTGTATGAGCTTGTATCTAAATTATTAGGTTGGTATCGCAATGATACAAGCTATACTAGCTAACACTAGATATTAGAAGACCTTATAGTATCAATATAATATACCTAACTTAAAATACTAGCTTACCAATTACCTATACTAGAATCAACAATACCTTAGTTAGTTATATGTATAACCATAACCTGATACCTATATATAAACCCAAAAGCCTCATCTATATATTGTACTAAGGCACTTATACATCAAAAAAATACTTAACACTAACTGTAATCAAAATAACTAATATCAACTATTAATATAGCTACTAACATCTAACATACACCTCAACTAACTGTTAACCAATATAACATCTAACTTCTTATACTAATATCTAACATCAAAGCGAACACTCTAAACATTCACCCATAACATACACAACTAACCTATTAACAATTAACCAACTGTTAACTCATAATACATTACTTAACATGTAACTAACCATCTAAACTCACACAACTAATCACATACAAATCAGTAACAGCTCCCCTCTCCTCTATATATCTATCACAACATGTATAGCTGTAGATACTGCTCTTTCTGTGACTGCTGTACTTGCACTACAAGATGCTGATACTGCTCTTGCTGTGACTGCTCTAGCTGCTAGTGCGAGCTGCTGCACTAGCTATGTGCACTGCAGTTGTGGCTGATACTGCTTTTGCTGTTAGTGCATTGCTAGCTGCTGCAGTTGCTCTGATACTGCATTGCTAGCTGTTGCAGTTGCTCGATACTCTGTTGTACTTGTTGCGGATATAGTTGCTGCTCGATGCACTACAGTGCTAGCTGCACACTATGCACTCGAGCATGCTATGATGATGCATTGTAGTTGCTCTGATACTTGTTGTGCACACTGCATGCATTACTGCTTGCAAACCCGACCACACCTTTTCCAAAGCACACTGCCAACACCACTCGCTCACACACAAACACCTCACAAACATAACCAATGTTGCACAACACTTAGACACACACACACACACACACACACACACACACACACACACATATATATATATATATAATTACAACTATTAGAAATTATTACAACATATAATGAAGAGAATTCATGTAAATCATCCAAAATTGGCCCTGTATCATACTGTATCATAAAATACCATAATATGGCCTATACGAATCCATTTGTGGATACGTACCTAGTCCCATAACCCTGATCTAAGTCTAATTAGATCTAATTGGCCTCATGAGACATAATTGATGTATCAAATTCATAATTCCTCCAACATACACACAAATTATCTCATAGATCTCACAATACAAAGTCAAATAGCCTAGAACTTATTCCTATAGGTAGTCCTATGCCATGGGATCATTCCTAATGGTCAAATGCATGATTAAGTAGTTATAATGAGAGAAAAATTTAGGAATTACTAATTAGGAGATGGATTCCCAATGAAAATACAATTAGATACGATCCGAACACGGTCTCTAGCTCCAAAGCTTCTCCTCCTTGTGCTCCTTGCTTCTCCAAACTTCAAGGCTCCAAGAATGATGAATTAATAAGAAATTTGTGGCAAATTGTGTGGAAATTCAATAGAGGTAAATTGGGAAATCGGGATCTAAAATTTGGACACAAAATAAAATACAAATGAGGAGAGAGAGAGAGAGAGAGAGAGAGAGAGAGAGAGAGAGGATAACCCCCCTCTTCATGTGATCGGCCTCTTCCCCCTTCCCCAAGCAATGTCAAAAGTCCAAGTTGCCCCTACATGTTTTATTACGATAAATAATTAAGGATGGGTATATTTGGAAGTCTCTAACTAATTGTAATTATACTAATCATTATTAATTTAATTAATGGAATGACTAATTGGGCTTGGGTCTAAGTTGGGCTAACTATTTGTCATGACAAATTTAAATAGGTCTATATGTAACGTCTAATTATTGTCTAGTCTCTCTAATTAACTAATTAATCACAAGTCTCTAAATAACTAACTAATGCTAGTCATAACAATCATAGCTCAACTTAACTAAATAATATATATAATTATCATACAATATTTAATATTATATTTCTAAAAATAAATACCCATGCTAAATTACCAAACTACCCCTAGTTGAAAAAGTGAGGGTGACATATATCATATCACAGGTGAATACTAAATAATAAGTAAACAGGTGAAAGGCAGTATCATCAGGTATAAGCTGGAATAAAAGAAAGAATAAACAAGCTAAGTGTTTAAAATATTAATTTGTTATGTGATCGGCTTGGGATCTTGATCAGGCTTAGCTATATATGATTGGCTATGATTCATGTAATATAATAGGGTCAGGGTCAATTATATATGGCAAGCTATGATGCATGTAGTAAGGTTAGGCTAACCATACGTGAGGTGTAAGGTTAGCTATAATGCATGTATATGGGGTATAATCAAATAACCAACTAATACTTTCCCGTCCCCCGACTATTACAATAGACTCGAATCATGATATCTCATGATGATAATACATATAGACTAGCCTGTGTACCATCGTGTCAGGAATTAAGTATAATACTACAATACTGCTATCATAGTAATCATCAAAATAAAAAAAACTGTCAGAGAATGTACTCGCCTGAAAATCTAGTGTGGAAATATCAAACAGTGTCTGAATCAGTGCCTCAATAACCTAAATATGAAATATCAAGTTAAAATAGTGTTTTGGAATCATAAACATGCTAAACTAGCTTGAAGCTAGGTCTCGAGGTCAACACTAGGTCAAATTTGGTCAAACTAGGTCAACTAGGTCAATACCTTGCTAAATTAGATTTTCTAGGTCAATAAGGTCATTAACTTGCTTAAACAAGTTATACTAGCTAATATATATACTAAATATCAAATATATATACTATATAAACTTATAGATAATAATATGAATATTACCCTAGTCTTTCATTACATAACCTAGCTTAGTAACTAATACCTTGACCAAAATATGCCCATAATTTGGTATCATGATACTACCCTCTTCAAGTATCCTAGGATACTACCCATAATTCAAGTATCATAATCCTACCCTAATATCTCAATATTAGTACCCTCTTGATACCTTTGGTATCAAGATATCTAAGACTTCAATACTCTCTATACCCTTGCACTTAAGCATTCCCAATGAACATTTATATATGGACTAATATATACAATACTCAACTGATACACTTTTCCCTACTTGCACTCAACTCTGGCACCAACCTTACTGCCATCATAACACACACATACCTGCAGTACCCTAGTCCAATACCTGTAGATATACTGATACTAGACTCAACACTTTTAACCTTTCACTTCACTGTATCCAAGTTAGATACACTTCCCTGATACTTCTGCTGCTATATGCCTGGCAGTGCCCAACTTAGCCTTGCTGGGTTGCATGTGCTCAACTTCTTCCCCCCCCCCTTTTCTTTTAGAACATGCACACAGAACTAACTGGCCCTCATACAGCTGAACCCCCCCCCCCACCTAGATGCAACTGCATCACTAATACAGTTGCTACTGTTGTTAATTTCTATTTCTAATGCTAGAGTACTCTTGTCACACAACTGTGAGTTCCATACATCAAGACACACTCCCATTGCTCACTAGTCAATTCTACAAAGATAACCACTTGCCAACACAATACCTCGATATACATCTGTAACTAGTTGTGTAAAACCCCTAACCCTAAAAATGTATTATTATGAGCCAATTTGAAAGAATATATTTTATTAGATATTATTTTGAGATATTTGAGCACTTAGAGGATTTATGGAGCTATTATAAATTTTTTCTAATTTATTTCATGTAGGAGACCCTTTGGACAGTAACTAGCTTAACCGTATACACCAATATAATTTTTAGAATTTTCTATATATATATATATAAATAATTAGAATATAATTCCTATTGGATCTCAACCGAAACCCAAACTCCTAAACCACTACCCGCTTGTCCTTTCTCCGTGCGAAAAGTTAGAAATAAACAGCAGCAGTAGCAAACCCACCTTCGCGTGTAAACCAAATTCCTTTCACCAAGCATAAAACAACCCCTCTTATGACTCATCCCCCACCGCCTCTTTACGTATTGTTACTAAAAACTCCTCAAACAAAATCTAAACCAATGGAAGAACAACCGAAACTAGAGCCAATGAAAGGAGCAACAGCAGTAATTTTTAATCCCTAAGTTTTCCCACCGCCTCCTTATTCCTATATATATTACAACTCTCCCCAAAATCTAATCCCACATCTTTTACCATCTATTAAACACAATATCAGGACGTGCACTATACGAAGTCTTGCTCAGGCAAGTATACCATGCCAAATTATACTGTTTAAATTATAAATTGTTGCATATATTCCTGTTGTAAAATACATATAACTATGTGCGCCTGAGATTGACTCGGTTGCAATCGACAAATATGTCGATACATAGTGTATCTGACTTAGACATTAGTAGACCCACCTGTAGATGCGATGGTATTCTGATATCCTCCTAGACCCTAACACTTGTACACGCATCACGATTGCAACTCATGTTGGGATGCGGGTTCGCGTACTCGATTAGCAATCGGTGTGTGGAACACACATCACGGTTTAGCACGTAGTCATGATTATCTAGAAAGTTGTGACTTGGCATATAGCTACGTGGTATGCACGTTGTGTATTTGACTTGTATATCCGCATTGGGCGGGGAAGACAACTAGTAGGCATATGGGACACCCACCTCCTTTATTGCAGATACCGCACTCTTCGGAGTGATACGGACGTATATATTTACTTTGCAGATATCACGTCCCTTAGAGTGTTGGACGTTATATATATACAAATACCTTATTCTTCAGAATGATGGACGTTGCAGATACCACACTCTAGAGGATGTTGGATGTTATGCCTACGCCTACCCATACGTACCAAGATTGTCTACACACTTGCATACACTTAGAAGGTTAGCTCACCCTTTATTTATTCAGTATTTATATATGGCATGTTTTTATGTATCTTTTTATGTCCCACTGAGGACCTGGTTCCCTTCCAGATTTAGATGAGGCATACTATCCCACGGTGTACGGACCTGGGCAGGAGACCGAGGTACGCATCCGAGGAGGAGCTAGAGGTGCTACCATCCGAGTTCTTCTGATATTGGGTAGACTTACCATCTAGAGCTGGAGCCTCTTTATCTAGATAGCCGATGCTCTAGTCATGTTATATTTTAGCACTCTTATTTTTAATTTTTGTTGTGGGTTTTTTTCCACCAGACATATCTGGGTTGTACTATGACATTTCAGACTTAGCACTTATATTCCAGTACTTATTTCAGTGTTCCTTGATATATTATGGATGAGATTAGATGTTACCTGTTATATGACAGTACTAGACTTGTTAGTATTTTAGGACAGTGTAGCACGTCTCTTTGGGTCCAATAAATTAGGTTTTCCTTCGGAGACGTGTCAGCTGGCCAATGCCACATGGCCTGGTTCCACATGATTTTGGAACTGGGGCGTGACATGGTTTTAGTGGTGGCCCATGCAGGTCAAGCTTATATTGTCTTGGTTACGTAACAGTACCAAACAAGTCTACGTATAGGAATAGAGCATAAGGATCTCATTCACACTTGATTAAATCTCATTCTTCCTTTTCAACTATCCTAGGTTGGATAAAATGAGTTTTAAAGCCAAAAGATTGCTTTGTTGGCGTAAAAACGAAAAGACTTTTATGTTGGCATAAAAAGCCAAACTATGAAGAGACTGCCAACTTTATTCTGTGATTATGACAACTGCTAACAACGTTTCCATAGTTTTCCTAATCCTGCATATGACACGTCATGCAACCCATGTAGGAAACTACCCCAGTGTAAACTTGATAACTAGCGTAGAGTAGCCTGATTAGGCGTAAACCATAAGGATAGTGATATAAGCGTATTAGTCATAATTTTAGCTTTCCCAATCATGACAAAGGAAAATCTTGTGCATTAAATATGCCTCGAGCACTGAGCATGAAACAGCTTTTTACGTAACATCAAGGTTTTGTCTTATCCTGAGCGTAAAAACTCATTTCGGACTTAAGCGTAAAAGCTCATTTCTATCAATATAGAATAGGCAGCGTATTCAGGAGACTCAAAATCTTCTTCCTTTGAGTGGTGTATCAAATATGTCACTAAACGACAACCTGGGTCTCTGTGCAGAAATATCATAACAGCCACCCTCTCGATCATCGTGTAGTACTTTTGTCAGATGTCAGGTTCACTGATTTATCTGAAAAATTCATCCGAGGAAATACAAAGAGTTTCTCGTACAACTTTACGCTGAAAACGTATACTAGACTTTTACGCGCAAATTTTTGGCAGACCTTTTTATGCGAGTTTTACGCAGACTTTATGCTGCAATAAAAACAACGTATGTTAGATTTTACGCAGGCAACCCTTACGCACACAGATTTTTATGCACAAACTTTTAGGCATACTTTACGCAGGAAGTATAGCAGACTTTTATGCAGATAGATCTGAAGCCATGAGTTACGCCAGATAGTGAATCTCTACTTTACGCCAGACAGCTTGAAACTCTGTATTACACAGATAATTTTAAAATCCTTACTTTACGCCAGACAGCTTAAAACTCTGTGTTACGCAGACAATTTCAAAATCTCTACTTTATGCCAAATTATTTTATCTCTGCTTTACGCAGACAGTCTCGAATCCCTACTTTACGCAGACTATCTAGAATCTCGATTTTATGCGGACAACTTTGAAGTCTTACTTTACGCCAAACTTCTTTGAATCTGTGTTTTACGCGGACGGCTTAGCAACCTGTTTTACGCAAACATTCTATTAATTGCTTGCATCCTGTTTGTTTTCTTTTTCCCCCAACATTATGGACATACCCAGTGGACACACAGATGATAGGGTTGATCAGGCAACAGATACCTCGTATGATGTTAATAGGACCCCGACTACCCCGAGAGAGCAGTCCCCGAGACGGATACTGGTTTATCATTCAACACCATACCTCCACAATGGTCCTACTCAGAGAGCTACACTAGCTCAGCAAGAAGGACAGACCTCCCAGGCACCGAAACAACAGGCAAAAATACCTTTGCCTCCACCTCCACCCCTTCCAGCCCTGATGACACAACTAGAGGGACAGCCACAAATATTCCAATTCTTCCAAGCCATGATGCAGACACAATGGCAACAGACTGAGACCTTGAGGCAGAGCTTAACGACAGCTCTGGAGAGAACATCAACCTTAGCACCTGTCCAACAAGTTGGTACTGTCTGAGATTTTCGCCAGATGGGCCCAAGAACCTTTTTCGGCAGCGAAACTCCGAAGGAGATCTCAGATTGGGTCTCCAATACGGAGATGCTGCTGGAAGGTTCACAGCTGCATCCAAACCTTTAGATGACCGCGGTGAGGGCCCAACTCAAAGGCAATGCCCATCACTGGTGGGACTCTATAGAGCGCGGCGTCGGCAAGAACCAGACGTGGGAGCAATTCTTAATGTACTTCAATGCGAAGTATTTCTCGGCTATGGTCATAAATGCTCTATACTTCCAGTTCCTACACCTGGAAGAAGGAACTATGGCCGTAGATGCCTACGACGCAGAGTTTAGTCGACTTAGTCGATTTGGTGCCATCATGATACCTAACGAGCTGGAGAAAAGGCCAGTAGGTTCCATTAAGGCCTTACCTTCGAGCTACAAAGGTATACCACCACGCACTCCAGGATCTCTTATGAGGAGGTTCTCTCAGAGGCAAGAATCCAGGAGGTCATTGGCAGAGAAGCGAGGCGCTCTAGCACGACCACACCAGCCAAAGCCCAGCCCAGAGCAGGAGGGCCAATTTATCGTCCAGGAATACAGGCACAAAGGATAGTGCCATATCAGCACAAAGAACTTCCAACTTGTCATTATTGTGGCAAGAAGGGATATTTCGTCAAAGACTGCCGGAAGAAGCTTGGACTGTGCATGATATGTGGAGCAAGTCAACACAAGGCCAACAGCACCAGTCCAGAGGATACTACCCTCGACTGGAGGTCAGCGTCCACCAACCCCCGGAGGGCAGAGGCATGGGCAGGCCTTTGCCTTAGCAGCAGTTGCGGAGGAACCAGAAGGGAAAACTATCACAGATACCATTTTAGTTGCGTCAATACCTGTAACTGCATTGTTTGATTCTGGCGCTACGCTATCTTTTATATCTAGTAGTTTCGTAGCCATGCATAGAGTAGCTACTTCTTCCTTGCCTAAGAGTTGGAAGATTCTTACCCGGTTACCAGTACTATTAGAACATGCTCCGTAGTCGTGTGTAGTAGGGAGATAAGAGCATAATTTTTAGTACTTCCGATGCCAAACTTTGACGTTGTTTTAGGCATGGACTGGTTGAGCCAGTACAATGCTATACTAGACTGCCGGAGAGGTAGTGTCACTTTTAGACCACTAGATCACCCGAAGTTCGAGTACATGCAGGGCACCATCGAGCAAGAAGTAGGCCAGACACCTGGAGCTTATATGGCTATGGAGACAGCTCCACCAGCTATTATTGCAGAATTCGAGGATGTATTTCAGGAGGAGTTTCCAGGCCTACCGCCTGATAGAGAGGTAGAGTTCATTATTGAGTTAGTGCCCGGAGCAGCGTCGGTATCTTCAAATGTGTACCGGTTGGCAAAGAAGGAGCTAGACGAGCTGAAGCTTCAATTAGAGGAGTTGCAGATAAAGGGATTTGTTCGTCCTAGTGCATCACCCTGGGGAGCACCAGTGTTTTTTGTACCGAAGAAGGATGGAACATTTCGTATGTGCATTGATTACAGAGCCCTTAGTGCTTTGACAATAAAAAACAAGTACCCTCTGCCGCAGATTGATGATCTGTTCGACCAACTGACAGGAGTAGTGGTGTTCTCAAAAATAGATTTAAGATCAGGTTATCATCAGGTAAAAGTGCGAAGAGAAGACATTCCAAAGACAGCATTCAGGACTCGTTATGGTCACTACGAGTTCTTGGTGATGCCTTTTGGATTGACAAATGCACCTGCCGTATTTATGAACCTGATGAACAGAGTATTTCATCAGTATCTGGACCGGTTTGTGGTAGTCTTCATCGATGACATCTTGGTGTATTCAAAGAACCACGAGGAGCACGGAGAGCACTTGAGGCTATTGTTTGAGGCGCTAAGGCGTGAGAGGCTTTATGCAAAACTGAGTAAATATGAGTTTTTCCTAGATCGTGGCGCTTTCCTTGGACACGTTATCTCAGGAGATGGTATTTCGGTAGATCCAGCGAAGATTTTGTCAGTAGAAACGTGGCCGACCCCTACTAACGTCTCAGAAGTGAGGAGTTTCCTAGGACTTGCCGGATATTATCGGAGGTTCGTAGAGAACTTTGCAAGGATCGCGGAGCCGATGACTCACTTGACCCAGAAGGAGCAGGAGTTTATCTGGTCAGAAGAGTGTCAGATAGCGTTCGACGAGCTAAAAAAGCGTCTGACTATGGCACCTATCTTAACCATACCTTCAGGATCCGGAGGATTCGTAATCTACAGTGATGCATCCGGAAAAGGTTTAGGTTGCGTCTTGATGCAACATGGGAAGGTTGTGGCCTACGCCTCTAGACAACTAAGGACCCATGAGAAGAATTACCCCACTCATGACTTGGAGCTTGCGGAAGTCATCTTTGCCTTAAAGCTTTGGAGACACTATCTATACGGAGAACGAGTGGAGTTATTCACTGATCACAAAAGCCTAAAGTACGTCTACACCCAGAAGGACTTGAACCTGAGACAAAGACATTGGCTCGAGGTGATGACAGACTTTGAGATTGAGTTGCAGTACCATCCGGGAAAGGCCAACATAGTAGCCGACACTTTAAGCAGGAGGCCCATAGCATTCTTCTTTACTACCTAGCAACATCTATTAAGAGACTTAGAACAGCTGGGTATAGAAGTCATTATGCAAGGAACTAACGGCCAGTTGTCAAGTTACCAGTTGCAATCAATATTGGTCGAAATAATCAAGGCTGCCCTGCCAACAGATGCCAGATTCTAGAGGCTTCGACAAAGGACCGAGGCCGGAATACAAACAGGATTACGCATACACGAGGACAAGATTTTAAGATGTGGAGATCGCCTCTATATTCCGAATAGAGAACTTCATCAAGAACTTATAACAGAAGCGCATAGCTCAACTGTCACTACCACTTTTCCATATAAGGGCATTTCTGTAATTTAACTATTTTAAATAATTATGAATTTAATTAATTGCTGAGTTTTTAAACTAATTATATTATATTTAGTAATGTTTAGTTTAGGTCAAACCCTAGAACTCATTAGGACAGGCCCTAGTGAGTCAACCCTAATTTGTAAACCCTATTCTAGCAAAACCCTAGAATTTTAAATTTAGGATGGAACCCTCAAACTCTAGCAGGCCTGAACCTGAGTCTATTAGGTTCTACATGAGAGGGCCAGGAGGGTTTAACCTAAAGCTGTGCATGGAAACCCTAAAACTAGGTTTAATATAAAAGGAAGCCTCTTTCTAGGCTATTCTTCACGTAGAGAGAAAGGAAAACCCTAGCCTCCACAAGAGAAACCAATTCCCCACCCCAATTTTCGAGATCAAACCCTAGGTTCCATTTTCTCCTCCTCCAAAGCAAAGAGAAGCAAGGAACGTGGGTCAGAAAGCCTTGGAGAAGTAGAACCTCGTTGAAGAAACCATCTCTGCAGGTGAAAACCCTAATTTTCTTCATTAAATTCCTGTTTTCAGATGTTAATGGTTATTAGGAACCCACCCCTATACTGTGTAATTCGAATTTAGGATTTTGGATTAGGTTTGGTGACCCGCATGGGGTTTTCCCCAATTTTTCAGGAACCCTAATCCTAGGATTTGTAGGGAGACTGATTTCACCCTCCTACGTATAGGTTAGATATTGATTTAGGGTTTTGTTTGGGTTTTTCATGTGTTCTTATGTAGATTCATCTTTCTGCACTCCTTGTGCTTGATGATATGTTTAGTAGGGTGTTTAGCTTTTAGATCTATTCGAATTTTTTTATGTTGATGTAAGATATATGCATATGAGTAGATGTGCTGTTGTTTGATTAACTGTACTGTGTGTGGTCGGGTATTGGGGTGAGTTAGAGGAGGTAGAACCTGTGTGTTTAAATATTTTTCTCTGTGTATCAGACATTAGGGGTGTTAGGGCTCGTGTAGAGTGAATTGTTCAAATTGATTACTGTGTATTCTGTGTTCAGCCAGGTCTGTGTAGAAATTGTGTACCTGAGAGATAATGTATCAGCAGTACATGTGTGTGTGCTGTGAGTTTTGGGTGATGTGTATTTCAGTAGGGTGTTCAATGAGTTAATTTTCTGTGCATAGGGTTATGGCTGTGCTGTGTTCACTATGAGGTGTTCAATATTGAACTGTGTCAGTGTGTGTTTATGTGTAGGTTGTGTTTTGGTGAAGTGTGTGTGTGTATATGTGTATTAGAACCTAGGTGTATTAGTTAGATACCTAGGTGTCCCTGTGTCAGTGCAAGCTATATGTGTGGTAGTGTAGGTGTTGTGTGTATCCAGTTCTTGTGTGTGTGTGGGTATCAGTAGCTAGTTTAAGCCCTGCCTGTGTAAGTTGAACATTTTAAACTGTGAGAGTGCTTGTGTCAGTTTTCCTGTTTGTAAATGTAACTATGTATAATTTAGTATCATAATACCTGTGTGTGGGTGTATACTAGTGTCAGTGCCCAGGTTATTTCAATCTCAATATAACCTGCGTGTTTCAGTTTGTGTTTAGTGTATTCAAATCCTATGTGTCAATGTGAAACAGTATGTATGGTGTTAGATGTCAGTGAGTGTGGCTGTGAATTAGATTTCTGTGTGTGCAGACTGAAAGTGTCTGTGTGCATAGGTAATCTGGTGTCAGTATACTGTGCTAGGCATTGCATCATTGAAGCAAATATGTAAGGACTTAGTAGTGTATCAGCAGTTGGGGGATGTGTCTATGGGAATTAATTCAGTGTGTGAGTGTATCAAATACATGTGCAGTGAGTACCTGTGTAGTATCTCAGAAAATCAGTGTGTGGATAGATGATACATTGAGTTGGTGACTGTGCTGTGTGCAATGTGTATGTGGGAGCAAAATACCTGTGTAGCCAGTGTGTAGAGTTGTCCCAGGATCAACAGAATACTGTGTGTGGTTGAGTGATATTCAAGAGTGAATGAATATGGGTAAATGTTAAGAGATAAGATAGGTTAAGGTATAATTGATTAGAGTCAGTAAATTTTTATAGGTAATATAGTTATGGTATTTATATACTAGTGTTATAAAAGTGCATATGGTGTATCAAGATGCCTAGTGTGGGTAAGCTGGTGGGTGCTACCAAGGTATTGGTATAAATGTATATATAAGTAGATAATTAGAATGTCAGTTAGTATTAGTAGTTAATAGGGAATGTTAGTTATATAATAGCTAGTATCACTTAGAAACTTAGGTAAATACCTAGAATAGCTAGTGTTAGCTAGTAAGTGGCAATTTAGACCAATTGACTTAGTTGGACCTAGTATTGACCAGTAAACCTTAGACATGACCTAGAAACCTCGTTTTTTAAATTGTTAAGCATGTTATTCTTTTAATTCATTAATTAACATTGAATTTCCATAAATAGGTCATTGTGATTCCAATTTGGACCTCGATCCTCATATTTTGCTCAGGACCACAGGCGAGTACATTCTCTGACAGTTTTCATGGTTGATTACTTCTATAAATTGTAGTGTATTACATACTTGATTTCGACACTATGGATACACGGGTTAGCACCCTAGATCCCCATCATGAGGAGTCGTGATTGGAATCCATCATGCTAGCTGGGGGATGGAGAACTATTAGTAGATTATGTGATCATATCCACACTTACCATGCATCATAGCTCACCCCACATCTCACGTCGGGTGCGGCCTGACCATCATCATGCCTCATAGCTGTTATATATGATTAGCCTGACCACTATCATGCATCATAGCTAACCATATAGTTAGCCTGACCTTCACGAATCATAGCTAATCATATATAACCAGCCTGATCCAGTCCCAAGCCGATCACATAATAAACTAATATTTTAAATACTTAGCTAGATGTTTTATCTTTATTCAGATTTACTTGTTCTAGCAGTCACTATTTATTGCTCATTGCTAGATGCTCTATTGTCTATTTCATTTTCTCCTGTACTTCTCATTTTCAGCATTTATTTCCATCTTGTATCTCTTACACTGTTTATAGATTTTGTCAATTTAATGAAACTGCTGTTAGTGCTTGTGCTTCGCTCCAATCCTGACTGGAGAACAACATTTTCAGAGGACCTGGAGGACTTTTGCCCTACTCATTACGGCCCAGGAATAGAGGGAGATTTCACTCCAGAAATTCCAGAGGAGGTGCCTATCCTAGAGGAGAACTTACCAGCCTGTCCTTAGATTACTTTTCAGCATTATTGTTTTAGACTGAGACTGAGATGTATTTATTTTATTTGTGACTTTGTGAGGTCATTTAGACCCAGGTTTGAGTTGGACTTATTGTGGTTGGTTTTAAATAGAACTCTTTTCAATTCTCATCGTGCCATTATTCTTATAGCTGTGATTGAGTATATTATAGAACTGTGGTTTATTTTAGCATTGTCCTCCGTACGGAGTTGAGACTATTGACAGGATATACTATGTTTGTGACCTAGACAGCGTTCTACCGCCGATGCTGCGGCGTAGGCTGGACGTACCCACGACTCATGCCCAAATTCCGGGTGCGGGTCGTGACACGTTTTTAGTGGTGGCCCATGCAGGTCTAGTCTGTAGTCAGTAGTCTTAGATTCACATTAGAGCGATATTGTAGTAATAGGAATTAGGCCAAGGATATGCTCAATCACAATTAGGGAATTCTGATTCTTATGATACTATTCTTAATGATTTATTCCTTTAGAAATTTTTTCTGTCCTTCCTTGATATCATATCTATTGCCTTAACTGAATCTTTCGATCTGTCTTCAGGATGCCGCCAAGAAGGTCCCAGAGACTAGGAGCAGCAGATACGGAGAGGTCTGCCACCTCTCGCGCTGCCGGACAGACATTCGCAGCACCTCCTACATCTCCAGGACAAGTGGGAGTGGCTGCAGCAGTCGGGGGTCCTCCACCACCTGTTCAGAGGGTCCCCGCAGCTACGACGGAGCTACCACCACCACCAGCTCAGTATCCAGGAGGTGTGCCCGTCGATGGAGCACAGATGTTCGTTTTGATACAGGGCATGGTCGATGTCCAGAGGACGTCGGCAGAGGCCCAGAGAGTACAGGCTGAGGCACATCAGGCCCAGACAGAGATGATGAGGGTGAACATGGAGAATGCTCACCAAGTGGCTCTCCAGGCTGTGGAGAGAGTCGCTCAGCAGCAGCAACAACCTGGTCAGCAATAACAGAGGCCGGGCACCATTGTGGACTTCAAGAGGATAATGCCTCGGGAGTTCAAGGGGACAGAAGGGATACTCTACGCCGATGATTGGCTAGAGGACATCGAGAGGAACTTGCGTTTGGCGTAGCTTCCAGAGGCGCTCAAGATCGAGGCAGCTGGCAGCCAGATGTTTGACATTGCCCTGACGTGGTTTCGCACGGAGCCGAGACTCATGCGTAGGGGACTGACTTGGGAAGATTTCAGGGAGCTCTTCAAGGAGAAATTCTTTCCTGACGTTGCCCTAGGAGCCTTGGAAAGTCAGTTCCATGACTTAGTCCAGGGGAGCTCGTCCGTCGATGAGTATGCCGCGGAGTTTAGCCGTCTGAGCCGCTTCGCGCCGTCAATGATTAGAGATCCGGGGGACAGGGCCCGGAAGTTCAGGAAGGGACTGTCAAGGGAGATCAAGTCTCGCACGTCGCGACGTCGCACCGCCACCTTTGAGGGCATATTGATGGATGCCCAGATAGCCGAGGACGACTTAGACCTCAGGCCCAAGAGGGGACGCGATGTTTCCGGAGGAGCAAACAGTAGTGCGGGACCAGGCAAGCGTCCATACTTTCAGCACCAGCAGCAGAGGCCCTTTCAGCAATAGCACCAGCAGCACCAGGCACCAGCCCGAGGGCAGGTCCAGCAACAGCAGCAGAGGCAGACTCAGCCCGCCATCCAGTGTGCGTACTGCGGGAAGACAGGACATACCAGAGAGAACTGCAGGAAGAGGTTAGGCTCATGTTTGTACTGCGGATCGACGACACACCAGCTGAAGGATTGCCCTACCATTCGTCCAGGTCAGGGTGGAGCAGCCGCCCAGAGGGGACCAGGCAGGGTACCTACCGTACCAGGAGGCCAACAACAGAGGGGACCACTTCCACCGCAAAATCAGAGGTTTGCCCAACATCAGCAGCAGAGAGGTGCACCCCAGGGGCGAGCGTACGCCATGGCAGTCGAGGAGATCGAGCCAGCAGGAGACTTGATCACAGGTTCGGTTCTTCTCGATTGTATTCCCGCATTTACCTTATTCGATTCTGGCGCTTCCCATAGTTTTGTGTCTATATCATATGCACTTCGACATCATTTAGACACAGAACCATTAGCTAGGACTTGCAAGATCATGACTGGAGGAGGTATTATCCTAGTCCGTGATCACTGCAAGGACCGGAGAGTGTCAGTAGGAGGCCGAGACTTGAGCGTGAGCTTACTCGTCATGCCACTTCCGGGGTACGATATTGTACTCAGAATGGACTGGTTGAGTAGGCATCATGCTACTATAGATTGTTATAGAGACAGAGTATTGTTTAGACCACCAGGAGAGCCGGAGTTCTAGGTCATCAGAGGAATAGCGAAACAGAGTGGAAGCACATTTTGCGGAGCCAGGACGGAAGAAGAGGAGTTGCCACATCCTCTGATAGCGGAGTTCCTGGATGTATTTCCAGAAGAGTTGCCAGGCTTGCCGCCAGACAGAGACGTTGAGTTCTCTATAGACCTGGTTCCAGGAGCGGAGCCCATTTCACAACATGTCTATAGAGTCAACAACAGCGAGCTGGCAGAACTGAAGAAGCAAGTTGAGGAGCTGCAGGACAAAGGCTTCATCAAATCCAGTTCATCACCATGGGGAGCTCCGGTATTGTTCGTACCGAAGAAGGACGGCACGGTGCGCATGTGCATTGATTATAGAGCTTTGAACAATATCACTATCAAGAACAAGTACCCGCTGCTGAGGATAGATGATCTTTTCGACCAGTTGAGCGGGGCGAGGGTGTTTTCAAAGATAGATTTGAGGTCAGGCTATCACCAGGTGAAGGTGAAGAAAGAAGACACGTCGAAGACAGCTTTTCAGACCAGATACGGCCAGTTTGAGTTCATGGTGATGCCATTTGGTTTAACCAATGCGCCGGCAGTATTCATGAACTTGATGAACAAGGTGTTCCACCAGTACCTTGATAAGTTCGTAGTGGTGTTCATCGACGATATTCTTGTGTATTCCAAGACACCGGAGGAGCACGAAGAGCACCTGAGATTGGTCTTAGAGACTCTCAGGAGGGAGAAGCTATACGGGAAACTCTCTAAGTGTGAATTCTTCCTTGACAAGGTCGAATTTCTTGGGCATGTGGTATCGGGTGACGAAATCTCGGTAAACCCAAAGAAGATCGAGGCAGTGGAGTCGTGGGCTACCCCCAGTTCGGTAGCTGAGATCAGGAGTTTTCTCGGGCTAGCAGGATACTACAGGAGGTTTGTACAAGACTTCTCCAAGATTGCAGCGCCGATGACCAGACTGACTAGGAAGAACGTAGATTTTGTGTGGACAGAGGAGTGCCAGGCTGCATTTGATGAGCTGAAGAAGAGGTTGACGACAGCTCCAATTTTGACATTGCCATCAGGGACAGGTGGTTTCACCATCTACAGTGATGCTTCAGGGAAGGGTCTGGGATGTGTTCTTCAGCAGCACGGGAAGGTAATTGCCTATGCTTCCAGGCAGTTACGCCCTCATGAAAAGAATTATCCCACCCACGACTTAGAGTTGGCAGCAGTTATCTTCGCTCTAAAGCTGTGGAAACATTACCTGTACGGAGAGCGTGTGGAGATCTTCACAGACCATAAGAGCTTGAAGTACGTATTCACACAGAAGGAGCTGAATATGAGGCAGAGGAGGTGGTTAGAGTTGATGAAGGACTTTGACATCTCATTGCAGTACCATCCAGGGAAGGCTAACGTAGTCGCCGATGCCTTGAGCAGGTATCCGATGGCTATGTACTTGACAACTGATAGACATTTGTTGGCTGATCTGGAAAGCTTGGAGATTGAAGTATTAGTTCCCGGTACTGAGATCCAAATATGGGGATTGCAGATACAGTCCGAGCTGATGGACAGGATCAGAGCTGCGTAGTACGATGATGAGACTCTGAGGAGTATCAGAGCACAAGTTCAGATGGGATTGTCAGACGACTTCACTATCGCAGATGATGGTTCTTTATGGCACGGCACGAGGATATGTGTGCCTAGCGGGGAGCTGCGCGAGGAGGTTTTGTAGGAGGCACACCGCTCTCAGTACTCGATGCATCCCGGTGCCAACAAGATGTACCGAGACTTGAGGGAGCACGTATGGTGGTATGGAATGAAGCGCGAGGTAGCACGCTTCGTATCTCGGTGTCTAGTGTGCCAGCAGGTAAAGGCAGACCGGCAGAGGCCAGGAGGTTTGCTTCAACCTTTACCGATTCCAGAATGGAAATGGGAGCACGTGACCATGGATTTCATTTCAGGGCTTCCACGTTCTCCAGGAGGAAAAGACGCGATTTGGGTCATCGTGGACCGGTTGACCAAATCAGCCCATTTCTTACCTTTCAAGGTGGGCACGTCGACAGAGAAGCTAGCAGAGATGTACGTGCGATAGATTGTTAGGCTTCATGGAGTTCCTGTGAGCATCGTCTCAGATCGGGATAGTCGTTTCACTTTCCACTTCTGGAGGAGTCTGCAGGCTAGCTTGGGCACTCAGCTCAAGTTCAGTACCGCATATCACCCCCAGACAGACGGGCAGTCTGAAAGGACTATTCAGACTCTCGAGGATATGCTACGCACTTGCGTTCTAGATCTCAGAGGTTCTTGGGAGGATCATCTGCACCTGGTAGAGTTCGCTTACAACAACAGCTACCAGGCCAGCATCGAGATGTCACCGTTTGAGGCTCTTTATGGACGGAGGTGTCGTACACCGCTATCGTGGGACGACGTTGGAGAGAGAGCCTTGCTAGGACCAGAAATGGTCGTGGATGCAGCAGAAAAGGTAAAACTCATCAGAGACAGACTGCGAGTGGCGCAGGACAGACAGCGGCATTGGGCCGACAGCCACCGTAGACCCCTTGAGTTTCAGGTATAGATTGTTGTTTTCTGGTTGTGTTTGTTTGTTTGTTTAGACTGCATGTTGAGACTGTTTTTGGTGTTAGGTTGGCGATCTAGTGTTCCTACGGATTTCTCCGACGCGTGAAACGATTCGTTTTGGCAGAGGCGGAAAGCTTAGCCCACGCTACATCGGACCCTTCGGTATTCTCGCGAGGGTAGGTGCAGTGGCGTATAGACTACACTTGCCGCCTGCATTGGAGGGAGTGCATAATGTGTTTCATGTGTCGCAGCTGAGACGGTACGTGGCCGACCCTAGTCACGTACTTGATCACTCGGAGATTGAGGTTGGTCCGACGCTCAGCTACCCTGAGCAGCCCGTAGAGATCTTGGACCGCAGAGAGAAGGTGTTGCGGAACCAAACTATTCCCTTGGTTCGCGTAGCATGGAGACATCACTCTCCAGGGGAGTCGACCTGGGAGAGAGAAGACGAAATGCGCGAGCAATACCCGTATCTCTTCTAGACTTGAGGTATATTCCTTTCTGATTTCATTCTTGTTGTAGTTCAGTCCAATTTCGAGGACAAAATTTCTTTTAGGAGGGTAGACTTGTCACTACCACTTTTCCATATAAGGGCATTTCTGTAATTTAACTATTTTAAATAATTATGAATTTAATTAATTGCTGAGTTTTTAAACTAATTATATTATATTTAGTAATGTTTAGTTTAGGTCAAACCCTAGAACTCATTAGGACAGGCCCTAGTGAGTCAACCCTAATTTGTAAACCCTATTCTAGCAAAACCCTAGAATTTTAAATTTAGGATGGAACCCTCAAACTCTAGCAGGCCTGAACCTGAGTCTATTAGGTTCTACATGAGAGGGCCAGGAGGGTTTAACCTAAAGCTGTGCATGGAAACCCTAAAACTAGGTTTAATATAAAAGGAAGCCTCTTTCTAGGCTATTCTTCACGTAGAGAAAAAGGAAAACCCTAGCCTCCACAAGAGAAACCAATTCCCCACCCCAATTTTCGAGATCAAACCCTAGGTTCCATTTTCTCCTCCTCCAAAGCAAAGAGAAGCAAGGAACGTGGGTCAGGAAGCCTTGGAGAAGTAGAACCTCGTTGAAGAAACCATCTCTGCAGGTGAAAACCCTAATTTTCTTCATTAAATTCCTGTTTTCAGATGTTAATGGTTATTAGGAACCCACCCCTATACTGTGTAATTCGAATTTAGGGTTTTGGATTAGGTTTGGTGACCCGCATGGGGTTTTCCCCAATTTTTCAGGAACCCTAACCCTAGGATTTGTAGGGAGACTGATTTCACCCTCCTACGTATAGGTTAGATATTGATTTAGGGTTTTGTTTGGGTTTTTCATGTGTTCTTATGTAGATTCATCTTTCTGCACTCCTTGTGCTTGATGATATGTTTAGTAGGGTGTTTAGCTTTTAGATCTATTCGAATTTTTCTATGTTGATGTAAGATATATGCATATGAGTAGATGTGCTGTTGTTTGATTAACTGTACTGTGTATGGTCGGGTATTGGGGTGAGTTAGAGGAGGTAGAACCTGTGTGTTTAAATATTTTTCTCTGTGTATCAGACATTAGGGGTGTTAGGGCTCGTGTAGAGTGAATTGTTCAAATTGATTACTGTGTATTCTGTGTTCAGCCAGGTCTGTACAGAAATTGTGTACCTGAGAGATAATGTATCAGCAGTACATGTGTGTGTGCTGTGAGTTTTGGGTGATGTGTATTTCAGTAGGGTGTTCAATGAGTTAATTTTCTGTGCATAGGGTTATGGCTGTGCTGTGTTCACTATGAGGTGTTCAATATTGAACTGTGTCAGTGTGTGTTTATGTGTAGGTTGTGTTTTGGTGAAGTGTGTGTGTGTATATGTGTATTAGAACCTAGGTGTATTAGTTAGATACCTAGGTGTCCCTGTGTCAGTGCAAGCTATATGTGTGGTAGTGTAGGTGTTGTGTGTATCCAGTTCTTGTGTGTGTGTGGGTATCAGTAGCTAGTTTAAGCCCTGCCTGTGTAAGTTGAACATTTTAAACTGTGAGAGTGCTTGTGTCAGTTTTCCTGTTTGTAAATGTAACTATGTATAATTTAGTATCATAATACCTGTGTGTGGGTGTATACTAGTGTCAGTGCCCAGGTTATTTCAATCTCAATATAACCTGCGTGTTTCAGTTTGTGTTTAGTGTATTTAAATCCTATGTGTCAATGTGAAACAGTATGTATGGTGTTAGATGTCAGTGAGTGTGGCTGTGAATTAGATTTCTGTGTGTGCAGACTGAAAGTGTCTGTGTGCATAGGTAATCTGGTGTCAGTATACTGTGCTAGGCATTGCATCATTGAAGCAAATGTGTAAGGACTTAGTAGTGTATCAGCAGTTGGGGGATGTGTCTATGGGAATTAATTCAGTGTGTGAGTGTATCAAATACATGTGCAGTGAGTACCTGTGTAGTATCTCAGAAAATCAGTGTGTGGATAGATGATACATTGAGTTGGTGACTGTGCTGTGTGCAATGTGTATGTGGGAGCAAAATACCTGTGTAGCCAGTGTGTAGAGTTGTCCCAGGATCAACAGAATACTGTGTGTGGTTGAGTGATATTCAAGAGTGAATGAATATGGGTAAATGTTAAGAGATAAGATAGGTTAAGGTATAATTGATTAGAGTCAGTAAATTTTTATAGGTAATATAGTTATGGTATTTATATACTAGTGTTATAAAAGTGCATATGGTGTATCAAGATGCCTAGTGTGGGTAAGCTGGTGGGTGCTACCAAGGTATTGGTATAAATGTATATATAAGTAGATAATTAGAATGTCAGTTAGTATTAGTAGTTAATAGGGAATGTTAGTTATATAATAGCTAGTATCACTTAGAAACTTAGGTAAATACCTAGAATAGCTAGTGTTAGCTAGTAAGTGGCAATTTAGACCAATTGACTTAGTTGGACCTAGTATTGACCAGTAAACCTTAGACATGACCTAGAAACCTCGTTTTTTAAATTGTTAAGCATGTTATTCTTTTAATTCATTAATTAACATTGAATTTCCATAAATAGGTCATTGTGATTCCAATTTGGACCTCGATCCTCACATTTTGCTCAGGACCACAGGCGAGTACATTCTCTGACAGTTTTCATGGTTGATTACTTCTATAAATTGTAGTGTATTACATACTTGATTCCGACACTATGGATACACGGGTTAGTATCCTAGATCCCCATCATGAGGAGTCGTGATTGGAATCCATCGTGCTAGCTGGGGGATGGGGAACTATTAGTAGATTATGTGATCATATCCACACTTACCATGCATCATAGCTCACCCCACATCTCACGTCGGGTGCGGCCTGACCATCATCATGCCTCATAGCTGTTATATATGATTAGCCTGACCACTATCATGCATCATAGCTAACCATATGGTTAGCCTGACCTTCACGAATCATAGCTAATCATATATAACCAGCCTGATCCAGTCCCAAGCCGATCACATAATAAACTAATATTTCAAACACTTAGCTAGATGTTTTATCTTTATTCAGATTTACTTGTTCTAGCAGTCACTATTTATTGCTCATTGCTAGATGCTCTATTGTCTATTTCATTTTCTCCTGTACTTCTCATTTTCAGCATTTATTTCCATCTTGTATCTCTTACACTGTTTATAGATTTTGTCAATTTAATGAAACTGCTGTTAGTGCTTGTGCTTCGCTCCAATCCTGACTGGATAACAACATTTTCAGAGGACCTGGAGGACTTTTGCCCTACTCATTACGGCCCAGGAATAGAGGAAGATTTCACTCCAGAAATCCCAGAGGAGGTGCCTATCCTAGAGGAGAACTTACCAGCCTGTCCTTAGATTACTTTTCAGCATTATTGTTTTAGACTGAGACTGAGATGTATTTATTTTATTTGTGACTTTGTGAGGTCATTTAGACCCAGGTTTGAGTTGGACTTATTGTGGTTGGTTTTAAATAGAACTCTTTTCAATTCTCATCATGCCATTATTCTTATAGCTGTGATTGAGTATATTATAGAACTGTGGTTTATTTTAGCATTGTCCTCCGTACGGAGTTGAGACTATTGACAGGATATACTATGTTTGTGACCTAGACAGCGTTCTACCGCCGATGCTGCGGCGTAGGCTGGACGTACCCACGACTCATGCCCAAATTCCGGGTGCGGGTCGTGACATCAACATACTATATTCATCCAGGAGGCACAAAGATATAAAGAGACCTGAGATAGTACTATTGGTGGCATGGAATGAAGAGGAAGATAGCCCACTTTGTGGCAAAATGCCTGGTGTGTCAGCAAGTCAAGGCTAAGCATCAAAGGTCCGCAGAATTACTCCAACCACTCCCAATACCTGAATGGAAATGGGAGCACATCACTATGGACTTCGTTACGGGCTTTCCAAGAAGTCCTAATGGTCATAATATGGTATGGGTGATCGTAGATCGACTCACCAAGGCTGCCCACTTTTTACCCTTCAGAGTTAGGCAATCCACAGAGGACTTAGCAGACATGTACATAAGAGATATTGTGGGACTGTACGGAGTGCCAGTTAGTATCATGTCTGATAGGGATACAAGATTTACATCTTACTTTTGGTGAAGTATGCAAGAGAGTCTTGGTACCCGCCTAAAGTTCAGCATATCGTATCACCCGCAGACAGATGGCCAGTCTGAGCGTACTAGTCTATGCATGCTTAATTTCAGTGGATAATGGGAAGACCATTTACATTTGGTCGAGTTTTCCTATAACAATAGCTATCAAGCGAGCATTCAAATGGCTCCCTATGAAGCACTGTATGGAAGGAAGTATCGTTCCCCACTATGTTGGAGCGATGTGGGTGAAAGATAGATTCTAGGACCAGAATTGATTGTTCGTACAGTGGAGAAGGTATAGAAAATCTAAGGACACTTGCGAGCAGCGCAAGACAGGCAAAAATAATGGGCATACCTTCATCGTCATCCCTTGGAGTTTAAAGAGGGCGATCATGTCTTCTTGAGGATATCACCCACCAGAGGCACCATTCGATTTGGAGGGTGCGGTAAGTTGAGTCCAAGATATATTGGACCATTTAATGTGCTAGAGAGAGTGGAAGAAGTGGCGTATCGACTTGCGCTACCACCTTCACTTGAGGGAGTACATGACGTATTCTATGTGTCACAACTCAGGCGATATGTGGCACACAACAGTCATGTTCTCGACCACTCGGAGATCACCATTGGGCCGAGCTTATCATATCAAGAGCAACCCGTGGAAATCCTTGATCATCGAGAGAAAGTATTGAGAAACCAGTCTATTCCCTTGGTCCGCATAGCATGGAAGCATGGCACACCAGGAGAATCCACTTGGGAATGCGAGGACGACATGGCAAACATTATCTGAACCTGTTCACAGACCAAGGTATAAAATTACCATGTTAATTTATATCTTCTACTATTCTTACTTTCTACATTGACTTAGTTTTAATTTTGAGGACGAAATTTTTATAAGTTTGGTAGAATATAAAACTCCTAACCCTGAAAACGTATTATTATGAGCCAATTAGAGAGAATAGATTTTATTAGATTTTATTTTAGGATATTTGAGCACTTAGAGGATTTATGGAGCTATTATAATTTTTCCTAATTTATTCCATGTAGGAGACCCTTTGGACAGTAACTAGCTTAACCGTATACACCAATATAATTTTTAGAATTTTCTATATATATATATATAAATAATTAGAATAGAATTCCTATTGGATCTCAACCGAAACCCAAACTCCTAAACCACTACCCGCTTGTCCTTTCTCCGCGCGTAAAGTTAGAAATAAACAGCAGCAGTAGCAAAACTACCTCCGCGCGTAAACCAAATTCCTTTCACCACGCGTAAAATAACCCCTCTTATGACTCATCCCCCATGACTCATCCCCCACCGCCTCTATACCTGTTGTTACTAAAAACTCCTCAACCGAAACCTAAACCAATGGAAGAACAACCAAAACTAGAGCCAATGAAAGCAGCAACAGCAGTAATTCTTAATCCCTAAGTTTTCGCACCGCCTCCTTATTCCTATATATATTACAACTCTCCCTAAAATCTAATCCCAGTTCTTTCACCATCACTTAAATACAATATCAGGACGTGCACTATATGAAGTCTTGCTCAGTCAAGTATACCTTTCCAAATTCTACTGTTTAAATTATAAAATGTTGCATATATTTCTGTTGCAAAATACATATAATTGTGCGCGCCTGAGATTGAGTCGGGTGCAATCGACAAATATGTCGATACATAGTGTATCTGACTTAGACATTAGCAGACCCACCTGTAGATGCTAGGGTATTCTGATATCCTCCTAGACCCTGACACTTGTACACGCATCACGATTGCAACTCATGTTGGGATACGGGTTCGCGTACTCGATTAGCTATCGGTACGTGGAACACACATCACAGTTTAGCACGTAGTCAGGATTATCTAGAAAGTTGTGACTTGGCACATAGCTATGTGGTATACACGTTGTGTATTCGACTTGTATATCCGCATTGGGCGAGGAAGACAACTAGTAGACGTATGGGACATCCACCTTCTTTATTGTAGATATTGCACTCTTCGGAGTGATACGGACGTATATATATACTTTGCAGATACCACGTCCCTTAGAGTATTGGACGTTATATATATATAGATACCTCATTCTTTAGAATGATAAACGTTGCAGATACCACACTCTAGAGGACGTTGGACGTTATGCCTACGCCTACCCATACGTACCAAGGTTGTCTTCACACTTGCATACACTTAGAGGGTTAGCTCACCCTTTATTTATTCAGTATTTATACATGGCATGCTTTTATATATCTTGTTATGTCCCACTGAGGACCTGGTTTCCTTCCATATTTAGATGAGGGATACTATCCCATGGTGTACGGACCTGGGAAGGAGACGAGGTACGCATCCGAGGAGGAGCTAGAGGTGCTGCCATCCGAGTTCCTCTGATCTTGGGTAGACTTACCATCTAGAGCTGGAGCCTCTTTATCTAGATAGCCGATGCTCTAGTCATGTTATATTCAGCACTCTTATTTTTAGTCTTTGTAGTGGGTTTGTTCCCACCAGACATATTTGGGTTGTACTATGATATTTCAGGCTTAGCACTTATATTCCAGTACTTATTTCAGTATTCTTTGATATATTATGGATGAGATTAGATGTTACCTGTTATATGATAGTACTAGACTTGTTAGTATTTTTGGACAGCGTAGCACGTCTCTTTGGGTCCAATAAATTGGGTTTTCCTTCGGAGATGTGTCAGCTGGCCAATGCCACGTGGCCTGGTTCCACATGATTTTGGGACTGGGGCATGACAAGTTGTCACTGATGCATGCTCTAATACAACAAACATTATACTTTATAATGCCACTACTGTTGCTACCTAGCTGCCAAAGCCATTGTTTGCAATCCTAGGTTTCCCCCAACTATCTAATGCTACTGTAGCAATTATAACTTACCTGCAGAAATGGAAGAACTCTCCCTTATTATGCACAGATATGCAGTTGCTCATCTCAGTAGAAACACTACCAACCCGAGCTCTACACACACATACACGCACTTCTACACGCACTCAAACACACTATATCACATCTCTTATGACATTAACACCCCTCAACAACCACTACAACATATATGACACGACTATACACCAAAATATAATAACACAACACTCACACATTAAAACACAATACACTACACCTATACAAGATCGATATCAAACACTTGGTGTGCACCACATAAGTATCACACCAAATTCTATGATACTTTTATGATACACACTCAAAACACTCCAACATACCACCAAATCACCATGAACATAATTAATATATATATAATATAACTAAAATTTAGTATAATATAGTAATACCAATAAATTTATAAGGAATTAAAATATAGAAACACAAATACAAGGAATTAACAATACTTCACCACCGTATCATGATATATCATAATACGGACTCCTCGTATCCAATTTTTGACACAAGGATACCAACACACTATCAAATACACACTGATAGTCCTTATTATGACACAAATCAAACTCTACATGGACATAATTGGAACTTTCCCTAAATTGAGCTCTAAAATTTTGACACCAACTCAGATCTACTAAATTGAGGGCTCCTAGTACCTAGATCTACTATTTGAAAGCCAAATATAACCATGGGAAGGTTCCTACATGACCAAGGGGTGCTCCTAACCATGAAATTGATGAAATTGAGAGAATTACCTAGTTTTTTGGTAGCCTATTTGGAAAATTCCAAATTTGAACACGGAAGAGATGAGTCAGACATGATCCTCCAAGAATTAGACTCCTCCTCAAGCTCCTCCTTGTGCTCCAAGCTCTTTGTTCTCCAATGGAAGTAGAATAAAATGGTTTGGTGAAGAAATAAAATGGGAATTAAATTCTATATCTAATTTTAGGAGAAAAACTAAAATGATGTTGCTTGAAAAAGGAGTAAGAATAAATGGAGGGAAATAGGAATTTTATTCTCTTCATGACAAGGTGGTTCACTACAAGGGCTTGTAATTGATTCTAATTACTAATTGTGTCAATCCATCATCCAATTAAAATTCAAATTAAAGAGAAAAATAAATCTAATTAATTAAAGGAAAGAAATCTATACAAATAAAAGAAATATTCTATCCATGACAACTAACTATTAAATTCTAATTACTAAAATCATGACTATCAATAATTAGCACTAACTAACACTTGCAAATTCTATTTGGCTGGCCACTAAATAACACTAATATAATTCTAGGCAACCACTAATATAAAATAATATAAAAAAATTAATAAAATATAAAATTACCAAAATATCTCTAGGTTGAAAAAGTGGTGGTTACATACTTCCCTTGAGATACTTGAGTTACTCAGAGAGCTCAAATTTTTTTTTTTTGCCATTTTTGCAAAAACATTAACTCACATTAGTCTCATAAAATATTATAGACTTATTTTATTGAACATCTTAGTTTATAAACAGAAAATAAAAATTTAAATCCAGAAATCTAGTATCTTTTTCAAAAATTCATAACCAAAAATCCAACGGAGTAAAATCGTGCTCTGATACTATTATGATATGCCCCAATTTTGTTGAATTAAAAAATCGGCAGTAGCCATAATGTCATACAAACCTAAGATGGGCTAGTATAAGGCGTGCTTGTGTATATTTGTAAAATAGTTAATTTTGTAGAAGTTTGTACCATATAAAATGGAGAAACTGTATAACAATATAACATAGAAGAAATAACTTTATTTATAATTTTTAGCAAAAATATTAGCTCTCAATCAACCGAGTAAAAAAGTGCCTAACTTGGCTTACAACTTTAAAACAATAAAATACGATACATCATTATATACATCATATTCCTTTATTAACAATAAAGTAAGAATATATTCAGTAGAAATTTTCAAAATAGAATTGGAAGCGTCAAAATATAGATAAAGCTTCTGCAAAGTTGGACGAGCTTTCATGACCTCTGTACATCTCCTTGATTCCTAATATATGTCGAGATGTGGGTCGGTATATCAGGTAATGCACTGGTGAGCAGAATTAATAAGACTCACAAAAATCAACATAGTAATCATGTGAAAGAATACATGCTTATTAGTAATCTTTCTATCTTTTCTTAGGTCATAACAATTCATAAGACAAGAATGTAAAAACATAATATGTATCACCAAAAGGAAATTCTTACCCACAATAGATTGTTCTTCCCTACAAATAAGGATTTGCATATTCTTCCAAACATAAAACATTATTAATAATGTAAGTTGTCTATATAAAGGTAACTAGTGAACAAACCATCTTGGACAATTCAGAGGATTTTGGCGTCCCCCATAGTGCAGGTAGATAGCCTGATTGGATGTCCCGAATCCTTGTATCTTATACCTTAGCACAAATTATCCAAATTTCTCCTGGGTTGAATCGATTCCGAGGTCGTGGGTAACTTTTAAGGAAACGAAGCCATGTGCATAAATTATCCATGAACATGCAAGCATATGAAGCTTAGTTATTAAAATATAAAATGCATGATAGGTGAATTTGAAATAAATATTCAAAATATTCTTATTGTGTTTTCTACTTTCCTCGAGCCATAATCAAAATCCTATACTACATATTCCAAATATTTTTCCATGATTCCATTTCTATTTAATAAAAATATAACAATCTATATTTTTATTATAAATAAATAACATTATGGTTACTCTCTTATATCTTTGATCAAATGACACAACAAGGAAATAAAAAAATCTTTTGTTAAGCTTTGCAGATAAAGGAAAAAATGATCAAAGGTACTCACTATTGGTGAATAAGAGAACTGCTACACTCTAATCAAGCTAGTTAGTCTCGAGGCTTAATCAAAAGATGGTAGAATAGGCTAGGAAAAGAGGTTCCAATAAACTTTATAGTCTACCTTCTGTTTGATCCTGAAGTTGTAGTCGAGACTCAAAAGTTCCAGCAAACAAGTTTTTCCTCTGAATCCTCGATTCCAACGAAGAACTATAATATATCAACTCTGATTATAACTTGTAAAAGATTATACTATTCAGAAATCAATATTCGTTCTTTCTTGTAAACACAGTTGCAATTGGGACAGAACGTTTACAACTAGAAGAAGAGAGAAGAAGATAGAATAAAAATTTATCCTTGTTGGGGTGGTGAAGACCACCGTTGCTCAAAGCAAGATTCGTCCTCTATCGACGATCTGTTCCCAGGATCCAGCAAGTTCATAAGAGAACTTCTGGAACGCTCGTAGTCACTTCTGTGTGTGACTCGACGGACTCCCTGGACTCCTCTTCTATCAATTTTTGGTGTGTCTCCAAAACGAGGCCTGGGGACTTTATTTATAGAGAAGGATAAAAATCCATCTCCATTCCTAGCCGTTGTGGGACTAAAATACAAACTCCCAAATAAAGGATTGATATTATAAATCCTGCCATCAACGGAGTTACGTGCAAACAACACAGCCCGCGCAATCGTGCAACAACATAGCAGCAAATGCGTAGACTAGTAGACATGCAGTTGTGCATAGCCGCATATGTCGTGCATGTACATATATGCGCATAACCATGCATATCGTGCATATGCAGCAACCACGCATGCAACCTGCAAAACCCGAGTTCAAGACCGAGTCCGATTCACTAAGCACCATTGGGACTTTGCTCCTAAGGGAATTTTCCCATGAGTGTGACAAAAAACATAAATGCTTTCTTTGAGGAGTTAACCATTTTTTCTCGTAAGAAAATACCTCCACATGGCACTCATATATGCCCTTCCATACCCATGTACATACCTCAACACATACAAAATATTATATTAAGATACCCACTTGGTGATGTATCTAATGTGGGACTATCTTTCACTAGTCCAAAGGCAAAATACCAACAATCTCCTATATATCTCAATATATGGGTTAAGCGTTCCCCACAGTGACTACCTATCATACAATATGATAGATGTCGCTTACGACTTGAATCTTCCCATATGGGTCAAATAACAGTACAATATAAGAGTGGAATAAGCTTTAAATTCAGCAACAAAGATGCAATTCTTTCCACTTACACAATGACATCAACTGTGCTTTTGGTTGCACATTAAAGGCCATGTGTCTACCTGGTTTCGGTGAATATATATTGGGTGTCAACAAGCTTACCCTCAAGAGATGGCATATATCTCTTTCCATACACTCTAGGCAAGTTCTTTTAAAGAGTTATGGCACAAAGCCTTGTGCTTCCTTGTAGTGCTACCCCGCTATGATATGGCTGAAGCCAATTCTATACCTCATCTTGGTGTCATCCCACTATAGCATGAAGTCCCAGCCTTTTTGTAGTGCCATACTACCCAGCATGAAGTATTGTGCTTTATTGCGGTATTACCCCGCTATGACATGGCTCGCATAGCCGAGGCTTTACATCTTTTACCGCTTGTTGGTGTCACACTATTATAACTAGAGGTCACCAGCCTCTTTGTAGTGTTGCCTACTACTCTTTATTCTAAACAATTAGGCAATATGCCAATGTACGATTCTACGTCATTATGACATGGCCCGAAGCCGAGGCTTTACCCTCTTGAGGTACCTCATGGGGCGTCACCCTACTGTAGCATGGTGTACTATGCTCCTTTGTAGTATTGTACTACCCGTGCTTCCTATAAAGCACGCCAGACATTCAAAATGTTTGAAAACTCATTAAGGCGTCTAAGCCATCCTCCCACAGGACTTATTCTACTCAAAGAACAAATAGTAGACAACAATGGTTCTGGATTCGTAATCCCTCAATGTCTGAAAGGACTACCCACTGTTCCTGATATTCTCTCAGTCAATGATCCTTCTTTGAACAAAAAGGTAGATGCCTAATAAATTTTTCTTTGAACTAATAGTATAAAACTTTATAGTAGAATTACAAAGACACAATATCAGAATATCTTCAGGCCCATTTTGATTATTGTGTCCTCGATCAGCTGGCGCTTGAGACCTTTGGTGAACAGATCAGCCAGATTCTTCTGGCTCTAAACATCAATAAAGATAATAACTCTAGTCTTGATAAGATCATTTATTGCCATGTACCTCAATCACATAGTCCTTTTCTTACCATTAAAGAGATCGTTTGATGCCACCACTGAAGTCTCCTAGCTGTCACAGTAAATTAATACTGCCAGAATCTGCATGCCAACCAATAGAAGATCATACATGAGCTCTCAAAACTATTCTGCTTCATCCGCTGCAGCCGCTAGTACATAGAACTTAGATAACATAGAAGAATAAGATAACATAATCTGCTTCTTTGACTTCCACAATATAGCAACTCCACTCGAAGAGAAGATGAACCATCTTGTGGACCTTTCTCTCTCTACTTTTGAGCACCAACTTAAATCACTAAAGCCTCCACTAATATCGGATAACTGCTGTAGTGCAGTACATACTTCTGAGTCCACTTGAGATATCTCATCAATCTCTTCATAGCTTTTCAGTGCTCCACATTTGGATTGCTCGTAAAATAACTTAGCATCCCCATGTCAAAAACTATGTCAGGCCTTATTGTTGTCTCATTCTCTCTCACTCAACTTGATTTTGATAGTTAACTAAACCATGTTTCAATATGTCACAATATGATGCAACTGAAGACTCAACTATATTGTGACGACTACTGGTTGTACTGACTCCTTTTGTAATTCTTCTATGTAATCTTTACTTTATTTGAGTCTAGGACTGATGTACATCGAGTTGCACTGGCATAATCCAAGTCCACTAAAATGAGCCTAAAACCTATCCACCATAGTTAAACCTAAACTAGCCACATATAAACCAAAAATCCTGCCTAAACAAAATAATCGAACTCGGACATAATTCTGACTGAATTCTGACCGAACACGGTCAGTATTTTGGAAATTTGTACAGTTGTAAAATCCCAGATTTTTTGGCCCCCATCGTTCAAAAAATTTGAATACCCCCTAGCAAATTCTGGCCAAATTCTGTATTGCAATAACCTATAAATAGACATGGATTTATCATATTTTTAAATTATCGAACTCACTCTCTTCTCTTCATCTTTATATCTTCTAGTGAGCTATACCTTGAGCCTTAACCTTCCCATCTCCAAGAATAACTCCCTAGCCTTCTAAGTGTCCAGTACGATCTCGGTCTAGAAGTCTATCAGAGTTTTAAAATCTTGGCTCAACAAGTTTTCTCTCCTTAGCTGTGAAGTTGAAAGCCTTCATATCAAAGCTTGTGGTTGTAAATAAGTGGCAAGCCTTTGGATCAAAGCTTGTGATTCACTATTGGTTATTATAATGGATACAACTCTGAGCAAGAGTTCTCGGGACTAGACTAGTCCTCTTAGAGAAAAACTAGTATACATCGCGATATTTGTGTTTGCCGTCTCTTACCCTTACTGCTATATATATATATATATTAGTCTTGCATATTACTGTTAGTAGTTAACTGCCTTTACTTAGATAAATTTTAAATTGGATAGATTATGATGCTGTACTCTATTCACCCCTAGAGGTGCCATCAAGGTCCTTCAATTGGTATAAAAGAAGGTTCTCTTACTACTGGATTAACCTTCCTAGAGATTTAAGGCATCTGCTAGATCTATCTACAAAAAAATGGTGAAGGCCAGTCCATAAATAGGCCACCCCTATTTGACGGCACCAACTACACGTACTGGAAGATACGCATGAGCTTTTATCTAAAGTCACTTAATTTTGACCTATGGGCTATTGTAGTATATGTAAACAAGAAGCCGCCTAGAATAATCATAGATGACATCCTTATAGACAAACCCCATGATAAATACACAGACACTAAAAAAAATATGCTAGTCTTGATTCTAAAACTATTAATACTCTATTATGTGCTATGGACTGAACTGAATTCAACGAGGTCTCCACTTATGTCACTTAGTACGAAGTATGGAAACTTTTTGAGGTTACTCATGAAGGAACCTCACAGGTAAAGGAATCAAAAATAAGTCGACTGACACAAGAATATAAAATATTCAAGATAAAGCATAATGAGATGATCACTCAAATGTTTACAAGATTCTTCGACATTGTCAACCCTCTATCCTCTTTTGGCAAGGGGTACATCAATCATGAGAAGATTCGCAAGGTGCTCAGAGGACTCACCAAGAAATAAAATTCCAAGGCCACTTCAATCATAGAAGGGAATGATCTTTCCATAATTACCCTCGAGACGCTCATGGGCAAGCTGGTGACTCACGAGTTGGATCTCAAGGAATTTAAAGATCCTACGTCAAAAGAAAAGATAATTTTATTTAAGGCGCGTCATAAGAAAGTCTCCAACTACGATTCTGACAACGATGAATCTCAAGACGAAGAAGTTGCCATGAACACTAGGAACTTCCAAAAAATTCTAAAGACTGAGAGATCAAAAAATAAAGAAGGAGTACAACAACAACAGTGATGAGGAACCCATGTGCTACAAATAAGAAGACAAGACACAAAAAGTAGGACTGTCCAACAATAAAGAAAGGGAATATCCCAGATCATTCATCCAGAAGGACATCATCAAGGAAGTATACCAATACAAATATATGGCATGAAAGTGAAGCTAGTTGTAGAAGCATAAAAAATACGCTGGATAGCTATACGCAGCATGTTGATGCAGGGCAGCGTAAACAGAGGACCTCAGGGCCATCAAACGTGAAACAGAGCTTTTCCGCTGAGCACAACGTAAAAATATAGGCCCAAGGACCATCCGCGTAATGCAGTATATCCAGGTTGCTTCAGCATAAACAGGGTGCTTCATCGCCTTAACGGCGTAAAACTCATCCGCTTTCAATACAGCATTGAAGTGTACGAGAAACGCTTCGTATTCTTCGAAATAAACCTGTCAGATTATGCAATGAACCTGACGTCTGGACTCCTGACAAAGAGTACTGAATGACTACCCAGGCGACGGGTATACTGATGGCGCAGCACTGCAACCCAGGCTGTCATTTACTGCTATTTCCTTTTGCGAAAACCACTTTTACACATATGAAGGAATACACTGCCTAGTTTTACACAGGTAGATGTGAGCTATTTACACTCCGCAGAAGACAAATAGCCTGCCACATCAAAAGCTGCACTTCGTACAGGGCTCGAGGCACGTCTATGCATTTAATGTACAGAGCGGTGACAGTTTCTCGAGGCACGTCTCTGCATTTAAAGCACCGAATACTGACAGATGCCCGAGGCACGTCTCTGCACTTGATGCACAGAAGGGTGGCAGGCCTTCAAAACACGTCTCTGTATTTAATGTGCAGGATAATGGCGGATCTCCGCATTTAATACAGGAGATTTGATTAAATATCACCGAACCGTCATTTAGTGATATCCCCTTTGCGTAAACTACTCTTACGCATATAAGGGATTACGCTGCCCAGTTTTACACAGGCAGACGTGAGCTTCTTATGCTCCACAGAAGGCAAACAGACCGCCACTACAGCAGTTACTCTTCGTACATAATTTGAGGCACTCATCTGCATTTAATGTACAGAATGATGACAAATCTTAAAGACAAGCCTCTGCATTTAATGTGCAGGATGGGGGCAGATCTCTGCATTTAATGCAAGAGATTTGATTATATCTCCAAGAGCCGTAATTTCGGCTAAAACGTCTACTCATCTCGGCTTCTACGCCCACTCGGCTTCTACGCCTGCTCGGCTTCTACGCATGCTCGGCTTCTATGCCCACTCGGCCTCTATGACCGCTCGGCTTCTACGCCTACTCGACTTCTATGCCTACTTGGATTCTACGCCTACTCGGCTTCTATGCCTACTTGGCCTCTATGCCATGGTGACAGTTATTGGCTTCTACGCCAACCTCTTCTACACAAGGGATAACTACCTACGTGGCTTCTACTCCGTGATCTTCGCAGCAGATATACGCGTTTGTCTCTTAGTTGGACACGCGTCACATGCTCACTCAAAAGGTTATCTATACGCAGGCATTAGTTATTTTAAACTGTCATGTAAAAGGGTGTTGTACTTTCCACTACTTGGTTTCTACACCGACTGAGTGGTACTGTCACTAAAACTCTATAAATAGAGACCTCTATCAACAAAGGAGAGAAAGAAGGTGATTAAAGGTCAAACGGTCAGAAAATTGATCAAGAAATCCAGTATCAGATCCAACGGTCGCAAAGATCGAAGGTTTAACGGTCAAGAGAGAGAGGAGAATCCAGAGCTCAGGCAAAGAGAAGGGATCGACGACTTTGGCATCGAGCATCCACCCTCTTTAGCAACCTTCAAAGCTGCTTTCTGTCTTCCACGGTACTTCTTCAACATCATGTGGTCCAAGGGCTAAAGTGATCGACCGCAGATTAAACACCTATAGCAATATTTACCCAAATTAAATAAATTGTACTTAAACATCCTCGTATAGGATTAAATTGTACAATTTTTTATAAACATAAAAGAAGGACGGGTTTACGTATAAGACCTCGTATTCCACATATTATCTTTTTCGTTTATTATCCGAAACAAGATGGCGACTCTGCTGGGGACGTCTTTCTCTTTTGATGAGGAAGCAATTGCTCAACACGATGCGATATCCGTGGGATCCGTGAAGAAGACACTGGTCGTCCAGTTCGACCAGTCTGCCTACGAAGACATGCTTCGAGAAGGGGGTAGCTCTCACTCCCTCTCTGTCCAAAACAACAGGAAGCTGCGTAAGGTCTAGATGCCCAAGACATCCGCTGCCATTCCTTTGGACTCTCCGATCTCTCCGATCTCTCCGACCAACGAGGTTGTAGCATTGCTTCCTCCGCGCCTTGCACGTAAAATTTAGTCGCCTGTCTCTGGCAGGGTAGACAAAACTTTTGGCAATGCCTCAACGCTAACCCAGAAGTATATTCCGCGCCTTGCGCGTAAAATTTAGTCGTCTGTCTCTAGCAGGGCAGACAAACTTCTGGCAATGCCTCAGCGCTAACCCAGAAGTATACTCCGCGCTCTGCGCATAAAATTCAGTCTCCCATCCCTGGCAGAATAGACGAAACTTCGGACAATGCCTCAGCGCTAGTCCAGAAGCCTACTCCGCGCCCTGCGCGTAAAATTCAGTCTCCTATCCCTGGCGGAATAGACAAAAATTTTGATGATGCCTCAGCGCCAAATCAGGAATCACAAACGCGCTCCACGCGTAAAAATGTATCTGTCTTCCGCGGAGAAGCAAATAATCCCTGCAATCTACGCAAGGGAAAGCAAACGGCGGACTACTCAACTTCTCGGCCTTTACGCCAGAAAGGGAACAATCTGCCCGCCCTTCGAATTACGCGAGAAGCTGATGGCCGACTGAGGACATCCTCATCTTTGCGCCAAACAGAGCAGAGCTCCAAATTATGCCAGGAGAAGCCCCTCAGCGTAAAGAAGGCTCAATTTACGGAAAGACACCCTCCTCGGAGATTATTCGCTACCCAGATGGCCAAACTATTGTATATAGGTGGCACAGGGAAAACTATGGTTCCTAACATCCGCATGCCCACTGATGTGAACAGAAGGAACAAGCCATCATCTTCTTCTTCTGTAACTCCTCCTGACCTGCGTAATTATTTGATCCAGAAATACAAGGAGAGGGGATCTTCCAGCATGTCTATTATGCCTCCTAGCAAGCACTGTTGTAATAGTCATAGGATTGTAATTAATTATTGCTGTTCTGAAGCAAAACCGTCGGTTTTCGACCGGTTGAGCTACTCTCCATCTTTCTAGGAAGAAGAGCCCACGCATGCATCTGTGAACATGGCTTCACACATACCTATAGGAGGGTCAGGCTCAAGACGTTATCCCTCTAGAACTCCGAGCCGAAGGAGATTCAATATGCTCCTTAGGAACACCGAAGCTAGGGTGTTCCAAAACACTCGTTCGAGGTCGTGACAACCGACTTCGTACTCTTCTGATTTCGATGCTGGGGGTCGCCAGTCTCCCGAATCAAACGTCGAAAGTATAGAGTCAACTTCTACACAGACCTATACTAGTCTTTCAATGACACCCAGGGAGATAGAAGTTTATGCCATTGGAGATGAGCGCGAGGAAGCTTCCCCGTCCGGGAGCGCTGAGCAATGCATCACTATACTGGAGACGTCTCTAAAGGAGATGCAATCCATAATGAAGAACATACACCAGATGATGCTAACTCAACACGCAGTTACCATGGCTCAAGCATCGGCACCTCCAACTCAGATACGCGTGGGGGTGGACTTACCACCATCCAACACGATCCAAGAGCCTGCTCTAGATCAGGAGTCAGCGGTTCCTCCGCTTCCTCACTCGGAGAATGTATTACCTCCCGTCGGGGTCGCGATGCAATCAATTTCTCATCACTCCGTGGTCCTGCTACCGGCTGAAGATCCGATGCAGGCAGTACGGGAGTTAAAAGCCCAATTTGATGCCCTGAAGCACAAATATCAGCTCAAGAAATTGGGAATCAACCAACCTTACCCAGCTATTTGGGAAGAGGTCCCTTTTCCTCCTAGATACAAACCACAGACTATGGCTTTGTTCGAAGAAAAAACGTCACCGAGTCAGTACATGAACTACTTCAGTATGATGACGGTGTTATTACAAGGGAACGATGCCCACCTCACTCGGGTGTTCAAAGGCTGCCTCTCGGGAGTAGCTTACCAATGGTACCGCAGCCTGGCGGTCAACTGCATTACTTCCTTTGAAGACTTCAAGGCTTTATTCTTCATGCGATTCTACGAGAGAGGGATGGACATGTCTATGTCCTCTCTCATCGAAGTCAGGCAGAAGGAAAAAGAGAATGTTTGCACTTTCATCGAACGTTTTTGTCAAGCCACTCTGCAAATGCCTCCAGGAGTCCCAGACTCGGCATTGGTGGACATCTGCAGGAAGAATCTTCTCTCCGTGATCTCGGTGTTCACAGGACCACATCAGTTCCATGATTGGCCCTCGTTCATCATCTCAGCGGTAGCCGCGGAGGACAATAGTCAGAAGGCGCACGATAATAGCATCATGATCTCGGCCTCTGATAAAGGCAAAAGGTCATCCTCCAACGTCGACCATCCTCGTGGTACCAAGGGTAAAGAAGCTTTGGTGGTCAACACATCCAGGAAAAAGACGGTGGCTACCACGCAGACGAAACCTGGGACTTCCAGGCCCATTGAAGTGCACTCTTTCGACGACAACGATATTCCGAGCATATTCGAATGTCTCATCAAAAGCGGCAAGAGTACCCTTCCTTAGGTGAGATGGCCTAATGAGGCCGGCAGTACCAACAACCCCAAGTACTGCATCTTCTATAGGTACATACACCACAAAGGCGTGTTATATACTGAAAAGGAAGATCCAGGAGCTGATCGATGCTAAGGCTATCACTCTGTGCAACAGCGAGAAGACGGTCATGGCCAACATGATCTCCCTGTAATTTGGCAATCTGCCTCCCTAAGAAATACCGGACGGTATTACGCCTATTTCCTAGATAACGATGAACATCGTTAATCTACCTCCAGCTAGAGGTCAAAATCATGACCTGCTACCACTAACTACCCAGCGAGGCGAGACTATGTGGGTTCATCCAGATCTGGTGCCAGAGATCGAAAAAAAGACTCGAGCTGCTAAGGCTAAGTCTAAAAAGAACTCAAAGCACAAACCGTGTCACATGATTACTTTACACTCGGCATCAGAAGGCGAGGTCTTGGCTACTGGAACCCGCTCAGGGATAGCCTACCTCCAGGACTATGGAGCCAGCCAGGAAGATGCAGCGGCAGACGCTTCAGCTGCCAAACCTTCAGAACCGGAATTCCCCGTACCAGAAGCCGGTCCTTCGAGACCAACTTCGACGGACAAAGGGAAGCAAAAAGAAGTGCGCTTCGATAAACCTGTGAAAAACATTCAAAACAAAGGTTTAGAGAAGCCATACAACTTCGACATCCTAGTCCAACTGGCTAATACACCAGCCAAGCTGTCCATCTTCGAGCTACTCAGGCTCTCTCAGGACACTCGTTAAGCCCTGAGTGAAGCATTGATGCAGGCGGATGCATACTTGACCCAGCTCAAGTCCCCTGACGAAGAACCCGTGGCGTGTCCTTAATGCCATAGTGTGATGGAGGTGGTCCCAAACATCACTTTCACTCAAGATAACATACTGTTAAAACATAACAGGCATGACAGACCCCTCTATTACACCGGGTACGTTATTTCTATGGAGGTCGATCAGATTCACATAGATCCGGGATCATCAATCAACATCATTCCTCATAGTCTGCTCAGACCGCTGAGGATTCCTACCAGCGAATTGGCTTATACCACCACTACGATCATGGGTTTCAACGCCGGAAGAAGTACGCCGTTGGGGAAAATTTGCCTGAGGATCCAAATTGGCAACCTCAGATCGGTGGCTACATGTTACGTCATCGATTCAGAGGTGTCCTATAACATTCTGCTGGGTAAACCTTGGATCCACGACCACAACATCGTTCCTTCAACTCTACACCAATGCTTTAAATATGTAGACGCCCGAGGAACAGTACAAACGGAGATTGCTGACCTGAACCCATTCAAAGGGGTAGAATCCTACTACTCTGATGCCGTGTTGTACTCTCAAGACTGCACGAAAGAGGTGTCAGCCGAAGCAGATAAGGAATCCCACCGGGAGCCAGAAGAGCCCTCTGCCAAGCAACCTCTGTCAATCAAGGTGAAAGGATGGACTACACGTCCAAAAGCCATAGAGCCTATGGCTATCCACCTGAACGAGACCAGGTCAGGAAAAGGGGGTGATCCTCTAGTGATCACTTTGAACTAGAAGCCTCCACCCTTGGTCATCAACCTCCGGCGCAACAAGCAGCCGAGTGATATAAATGCAACCGGGAACAGAGTTTCAGATGATAATAAATATCCTCTTTTCCAGTATATTGACGCCCAAATTCCAAATCAGGAATCCTCCCCCTACGACGATATAGAACCTATAGCGCAAAAATTCTTGGAAGCTATAGATTCCTATCATCCGTATATATGGGAAGTGGCATCATCATCCAATATCACCACGACATATGGATCGCATGAGGATTCTATCTTCGTTGTCTCCCCTACTTGCAGCAGCCAGCATTCAATAGTCTTCGGCCGCATGCGCAATGAACCGACTGTGCAAGAGGATTCTTTCGATAACGATGACGGTAAAATACAGGTTGACAGATACAGCCCGCAAGCTTTGAAGATCATGCAAAGTATTGGTTATAACTTGAAGCTGGAACCGGGTCGGCGATCCCTACTATCAACAAACTCATTTTGGGTTAAGGTATACCACCTCCCTCGTAACTCCTGAGTCAAACGAGGATATATTTTCCTCCTCTCAAGACGGCTCAGCACCCTCCGACTCATCTCACGCTCTCGAGCGAACATTATCAGTAAATATGGTAGTGACAAATTCATTCGAATCAGACAAACAAGAATCTGAACTGTTTAAGAATGACGCTTGGGCTCAGCAAATGGATACACAATGGGAGTTCCGCTTCGAGCAGAGAGAACCTTCCACTGAAGATAAAGTTATCCAGATTGACGTTGGGGATGAACTTTCGCCAAAGCCGATATTCATCAGTAACAATCTTTCCGAAGCAGAAAGGAAAGAAGTTATCCAGCTGATAAAAGAATATATTGACATATTTACGTGGAATTATGAGGACATGCCAGGCCTTGATCCAAAGGTGGCTACTAATAAGCTCAATATATTGCCCGATTCGAAGCCTGTAAAGCAGCACCAACGCCGGTTCTGCCCGGATATGATGGACGCCATTGAAGCTGAAATCAAGAAGTTGATAGCCTGCGACTTCATCCGTGAAGAACAACATCCCGACTGGGTCGCCAATGTTGTCCCGATCATAAAGAAAAATAGGAAAGTACGAGTCTGCATCGATTATCGAGATCTGAACGCAGCCTGCCCCAAGGATGAGTTTCCTCTTCCCATCACAGACGTCATAATTGACAATATATGCCGTTTTGAACGTATGTTTTTCATGGATGGATTTTCAGGATACAATCAAATCAAGATGCATCCTGAAGACGAGAAGCATACTACCTTCCGGACACCATTGGCGGTATATTGATATATGGTCATGCCCTTCGGATTGAAGAATGTCGGGGCTACGTACCAACTGGCTATGACTAACATATTCCATGAGCATTTACGCAAGACAGTGGAGTGTTACGTGGATGATGTAGCTGTCAAAAGCTGTCTCAAGGATAATCACTTCCAAGACTTGAAGACAGTATTTGAATTGATGCGCCAACATCAACTCAAAATAAATCCTACAAAGTCCTTTCTGGGGGTATCTAGCGACAAATTTTTGGGATTTGTCATAACCGCCAAAGGCATTCAAGTGGACCCTGATAAAGTCAAGGCCATCTTAGAAATACGACCGCCCCGTAATCTGAGGGAACTCAGGGGATTTTAAGGTCGTCTGGCTTATATCCGGAGATTCATATCCAACCTTTATGGGAGATGTCAGCCATTTTCTTGTCTCATGAAGAAAGGTGTATCCTTCGTATGGGACGAAGCCTGTCAGCAAGCGTTCGGTGATATCAAGCGCTACCTCACTAGTCCGCCAGTTCTGGTGCCTCCTGTCATAGGAAGACCATTCGTGCTGTATGTTCGAGCAATGGATCATTCTCTGGGAGCTCTTCTCGCACAAAAGAACGAGATGGGTCACGAGCAGGCTATCTACTACCTCAGCAGGATGATGGTGGGAGCCGAACACCGGTACAATCCAGTGGAGAAAGAATGCTTGGCTCTGATGTTCGCTATTCAAAAAATGCGACACTATGTCACAGGCCAAACCATTCACATCATCTCCAGGATCAATCCTCTTCGGGTACTGATGAACAAGCCAAGTGTTCTTAATTTCTGACTCGCGACTTGGGCAATGTTATTAATGCCGTATGACATGGTGTACGTCCCTCAAAAGTCTGTCAAAGGCCAAGCATTGGCTGACTTCCTAGCTGCTTATCCGATCCCGGAGGCCTCTAAACTGTACGAGGACATTCCCGACGAAGTTACAGAATGTAATTCCGCAATGGAAAGTGATGCATGGCAACTGTTCTTCGATGGTGCCTCCAGGACTGGTCCCAGAGGAAACGTGGCTTCGAGGGTAGGAATTGTTCTGGTCACTCCTGATAAGCTCGTCATCTACCGAGCATATTCTCTTAGCGAGCCTGTTCCAACAATGTGGCGGAGTACAACTCTCTACTAATTGGCCTCCAAGTCGCTAAAGAATTGGGCGTCGAATCTCTGGAAGCTTTCGGTGATTCTTTGTTGATCATCAATCAAGTCAGAGAAATATGAAGTCTATAATCCATACCTCATCCCCTATCACCAAGCAACGGTAGAGATAGCCATGAAATTCAAAAGAATCTTCCTAGAGCATGTGCCTCGATCTCAGAATCTGGAAGCTGATGTCCTAGCCAGTCTAGCTGCAGATTTGGCTACCCCTATAAGAAGGCAGAATTCGGTAATCCTTCTTAACAGAGATTTATTCTGTGTAAAAAATAACTTTCACATAGAACATAGCTACGCGGTGGACGCAGATCTTCCAAAGAGAGACTGGAGAAGTCCCTTTATAGATTTTGTAGCATACGAAATATTGCCAAAAGACCCTAAAGAAGCAGTATCCGTCAAAAGACGATCATTGCGCTTCTATTTCGATGCATCTTCACAATGTCTATATCGTCGGTCTTATGACGGACTATTATTATGATGTCTCTCTGGTGATGAAGCACAGCGAATTATCCATGAAGCCCACGATGACGTATGTGGAGCGCATCAACCCAGTCCTAAGCTACAGGATCGCATCAGGAGAATGGGCTATTACTGGCCTACTATGATCACAGATGCAATAAAGTATGCAAGACAATGCAGAGCCTGTCAGGTCCATGCAGACTTTATCCATCAACCTCCCTAATATCTACATCCTACGGTTGCGTCCTGGCCTTTCGAAGCATGGGATATGGATATCATTGGTCCTATTCACCCGTCTTCTTTCAGAGGTCACCGGTTCATACTGGCCATAATGGATTACTTCTCCAAATGGGCAGAGGCGATCCCTCTGGCTGAGCTGAAGGCATCTAATATGATCAGCTTCATCAAGCATCATGTCATTTACCGCTTCGGGATACCCCAAAGGATAATCCATGACAATGGGCCTCAATTCATCAGCCAAGCATTTCATCGATTTTACGATAAAAATCGGATACAAAATATCGCCTCTATGGCATATAATCCTGCTGCTAATGGTTTGGTGAAAGCTTTCAACAAAACCATTATCAAGCTCTTGAAGAAGTTCATCTCTTCGAACAAAAGGGATTGGAATGAGAAGCTGGGAGGATGTCTCTAGGCATACCGTACAACGGTATGGGCACCAACAGGTTGCACACCATTCTCATTAGTCTATAGGAGCGAAGTAGTTCTCCCTATCGAGATCCAAATTCCGTCACTCAGGATAGCCGTGACTAATGAGTTGACTCAAGAAAAGAATGACCTGTTAAGGCTTCAAGAGCTAGAAGGATTAGACGAGAAATGCCTCCAAGCTCAACAGCGCATCGTGTTCTAATAAGCACGCATTTCCAGGGCTTTTAATCAAAAAGTGAAGAAAAGGGTGTTCAAAGTCGGCGAGCTAGTTTTAGCTGTAAGAAAGCCGATGATTCTTACTCACAGAAGTAAAGGCAAATTCCAGCCCAAATGGGAAGGCCCTTATGTGATAGAGACGACGTTCTCGAACGGCGCTTACAGGTTAGCCCAGCCTAATGGAGACCTGTTAATGGCTCCCATAAATGGCAAATTCCTGAAAAGGTACTATGCTTAACATCCTCTGCTCAAGTGGAATAAGGCAAAAACCACATTCTGACAAAACTACTTCCAAAACGAAACTAGTTGGATCGTATTCTATCATGTCCATATAATCTAAATATATATGTTTAACTAATTTGGAACTTCAAGACCTATCATGTCCATACTACCTCTGATAGTGTCTTGTGTACAAATTTTAGCTAAAAAGCATATTTCTATCATGTCCATATAACCTCTGAATAGATATATCCTGCTAAAACTTACCGAGAGTATATCACGTCCATATTACCTCTGATATCACTTTCACCCAAACCTGTCATTTATATTCCAAAATAATGGGTCCACAAAGTCAAATGAAAGCCTCTTTATTATTCCCAAAAAGGAGCGAAAGTACATTGAAAATCAAAAGCAAAAGTACATCAGTTTGGGGGAGCGGTTAGGTCGCGAAGCTGCTGTGCCAGTGCGGCCATCTTCTCAGTCCTAGAATCCAAGACATCAGCGCGAGCCCGCTCCAGTCGTGCCTCATCATTGCTCAGGAGGAAAAGTTCAGCTCTATCCCAAAGAAAACCAGCACGGGCGAGTCCTGCATGCGCCAAGTTCTGTTGTGCCATACCCAATCGGCCATCCGCCACAGCTAGAGTTTTCGATGACTGAGAAGCCCACTCCTTTGCTTGAGCGAGTTTTGTTTCCAGCCGGCGGACCCTCGCTACATTCCCTTCATGCTCGGCCTGGCACTTCGTTTGAAGAGCAATGGCCTCCTCCAGGACTGCTTTTCCTTCATCCATCTCCTGCTGATGTGTCTGGATGGATTTATTTTGGCCTGCCATCTGTTCGGCAAGCTGCGCAGTCATGGAGTCATACCTAGCTTGGACCAGATCTTCAACACTCTCTCGAGCTAGCTGCAAGTATTCGTTAATGGGTTGCTCCAAACCATTAACTATCTCCTCCAGCGTATCAGCTACCCAGTGTCGTTGAATTCTCGAATTGGCACTATCGCTGACTGGGAGGACCTTTTCAGCGACGCAAAGCTCAGATTCTTCGCCAACACCATTGATATTAATATTTTTAAGGTGGTGTAGAAGATACCAGTGTACTGCTCGGTCAGCGCAGCTAGATCCGAATAGACGCCGGGGGTGGCATCGATATTGGCGAATCCCCCTCCAAAAACAACCGCAGACGATGTTGCCATGGCCATCGCCTCAACAGGTGGTATACTCAAAAGAAGAAGCGCCAACACCGGACGAAGTGACCGGTATACTCAAAGGAGGCATTGTCGCAATGACAGGCTTGTCCTCCTCTTGAGATGTCGGAATCTCTTCGACGGGCGAGCCAGCACCCAAAAGTGTCTCCTCTTCAAAGTTAGGCACCTCCGTGTCGCCACCAGGACCTGACACAGAGCCAAAGGGCGCATCTACACTGCCCTCCCCGAATATGTCTTCCCCTGAAAATAAGACAAAAGGAAGTTAGTATCGAAATGATGTTAACTTTCCTAAAAAGAGGCATGAAGATGACATTTACCCATGGCCGACGGCATATATGTCGCATCCGCAACCAGTACAGCTAAATCATTTCTTAATGATGCTAAGCAAGCTGTCATACCTGGAGAAAGGGATCTGCTAACTGACGCTGGCAAATAGTCTTCCAGGTCCTCGTCAAATTCCAACCGAGGCTCATCAGCTTGAATCTCGCCAGGTACGCTTACAGGCACGGCAGGGGTCCCTCCCGATGCCGATCCGTATAAAGGTATACGGAATCTTATTATACTCAGCCCCGGAGGTGACCTCGTTCTACTACCTGAAGCAGTAGCAGCGACGGCAGCCTCAAGCAGAGATTCTCCGGCACCACCAGCCGGAACTGTAGAGGTTCCCTCTCTAAAAGGCGAGAAACCTCCAATCAAAGAATCATCCCCAACATGGGGAGATGCAGGCTCACTTCCAGGAGCCTCAATACCAGGAATCCGGAGAGGACGATTAACCGTCTTCTTCTTCCTCTTGCGAGGGGAATCACCTTCGGAGTAGGAGCCCTTCGCTTCCCAGATATTACCAAAGGCCCTGCAGGCAGAGGTACTTCACCCATCGATACCGCCAACAGAGGCTCGTCTGGAGTGATGGACTCCTCACCCTCGTCAGAAGAAACAGAAAGGACTTTGACTCTTCCCCCAGACTTGGAAGAGGGCACCCTAAAACTTCCATGCATATCAAAATCGCGATGGAAGGTGTTCGTTGCCATATAAAACTGGGCATACGAGTGCAGGATGCGCAGCTCCGTGGAGAGTGTAATGACCGGCACAGTAAAAATTTCTCCAGTGCAACCCATGATGAAGTATCGCCAGCCTCTCGCTCCATCAATGAGTCTACCCCTGGACCGGAAGCTGCTGACGGCATTGCCCACGTGCAACTAATCATACCTAAACTGCCTGGCAAACCGACTAGGCAAGTAGGGCTCCAAGAAGTAATGGTCTTCACTTCTGTATAGTAAATGGGAAGGTCTAATGCAGACCAGCCAATTAAAAGCTTCAGAAGAAAGATTTGTCTTCTCTCTACTTGAATCCTCAAGCCTAATCCCCAATTGATTGCGATGTACAGAGGGGACAGTACAGAAGAGCTTCCAGCTGTGATTGAAGCCCAGTACCCGTCGACAGTCTAGGACCGTGGTCACATTCTAGGAAGATTTCTGGTAGTTCAACAAGAAACTAGCCCCCAAACTACTGTCAGAGCCGGGAGACATAACCCTGGGGTTATGAAGAATTAACTATCCCATCAGATACAGGTATGGTAATTCTACCCTGGGAAAGCTATCACGTCGAGTTTCATCGACGAGCATCCCGTCAGTCGTGGCCCTCAGGCCAGCTTGAATGCGGCACAGCATGGCAGGGAGCAAGCCCAGTCTTGCCCCGAATACCAGATACACTGCAAGACATAGCGTGTTACGGTAATGCGGTCCGCAGATGCGATACCAAGTACCACCAGTTGGCGCAGCCATATGGAGAGAAAGCCAGCCAATTGAGCTTCCCTGGACAGAGGCCCGCGGCAACGTCTTAAATAACTATAGGCCTTAGTGCCTACAGGATACAGCCCTATCCCTACGTCGAGGATCAAGTTCGAAGCCCCAGCGTCTACCATAAGATCGTCGACTACCTGAGCATTGAGCACGCTCAGAGGATTCACAGGCTAATCCTTGCCCTCCAATACCTTCTTCGGCTTAGCAATCCTGGACCGGTAAAAGAAGAGGTAGGATGTCCATTTATTGATGTGAGCCAAATCTGAGGGCTCACCATAAAAAGTGGTGCAAGCGAGGTAGTGGCACATCAGCTCCTGGTATACTTCCACTACCCGAGGGTCTGAATCCCCCAGCTCTCGGTTCGTAGGAACATACTCCTCATACGGAGTATCCCCCATCGGCAGTCTCGAGATCTCTGCCATCTCATGGAGGGCCAATCCCAACTCCCCCAGTGGTGTGGCAAAAGTTCCAGTGAGCGAAATATATCGCTCCATCAGTGCCAAAAATAGGTTGGGGTTAGGAGGTAACCCAACATTGGTGGCACTCACAGCTGCAAACAGACCAATGTTCTCCAACTCGGTCTGAAAATATTTCAGGGCCCTATCAGCTAAGCGAGCCCATCGAAGATTTGTAGGGGTGATCCACCCGCCGCACCGAGGGTTCACCTTGGGGTATACTCCCCCGTGCCCCATGAAATCATTGCACAAAGTCAGTAATTAGACCGGCTGGATCACTAAGCTGTCTTCACTCGGGACACTGCCCGGGTACAGTCCCCTGAACATCGTCACATTGCCGGAAGGGCGGCTGACAAACGACCCCTGGTCAGCTCCTTTCAGATGAAAGATCTTCCCCAGCCTGCCATGAAGATCGGGAGTCAGCGTCCACGACATCCTCCTGGGATGTGTAGCATGAAAGAAAGTCGAGATGGGATAGTCTCTCGGTATCTTGGGCAGATACAAAACCAAGCTCCCGGCTGGAAAAACCCAGAGTTCTCTCTTGGGCTTCGTCTGGGACTTCTTGTCAATCATGTCCCCAAAAAGGAAAGCCGGCTTTAGGTACTGGTCCCCATCTATGTACACAAGGGGCTCTTCGTTGATCAAGTTCAGCAGCGTTCGCTCGCCCTGAGCCGATATCAAAATTTCCCTTCCTTCAGGATACTGGGGCCCGGAGAAAGGAAATGTCACGTGTGACAGATCCAGATAGTTGGAGTGCAGCATCCCAGCGGCAGAACCTATCACATCGGCTAGCGGAGACACATGCAAGTCAACTACAAGAGTGCAAGAAAACACATCAGTTGCTATAACTAGATATTACAGATCTTGCAGCATATGCAGAAAATCAACAGTCTATGTTTTACGCCAAGACCGTAAAAACTTGACCATTACGCTGGAATCCATTTCCTAAAAAACGTAAAAGTTCAAGGCTGGCAGTATACAGTCTGTGCTTTACGCCAGACTGGTAAAATTGAGTTATTATGCCAGAATCTTCATTCAGAAGTGTAACAATCAAATTTTATACGCCAACTTTCGACAGTCAAAGCTTTTACGCCAGACAGCGAAAATATGGAATTTTTGCGCTAACACATTAGAAATGTGGGCGTAAAAGATGAAACGTCTCTGTGTATCATCTTCCTCAAAGAGGCTATCAGCACAGAAGATGACCTAGTGTGGTCACGTGCAACGTGTGCGAAGGATTTTTAGTCATTTTTTTGTCCCAAAAGCTCTACCTTTAAGACTGGGTGCACTGTTCATCGGTGGGATCCTTCGCTCAGAATGAAGTTCGCCTTGCCCGACCGAAGATGCTCTCTCTTGAGCAGAAGAATGAGAAAAAGAATCAACATTCTTTCCCTTAGTGGAGGGGACTTGTTTTGGGGCCATTACTGAAAACTTTGAAGGCTCGGAGAAGAAACGAAGAAGAACTCGAATAATCGAAGGCTTTCTTTCGCAGAAGACGGATGAAAAGTTTTTCTCTCAGAAACTTGGGGTATATATAGAGTTCGGATGGACTCCTTGAATCCCGAACCAAATCTCCTAATTAATATCCGGTTATGATTGGGTACTACGTCAGCCTATTATCAGAGAAGGCGGACAGTAAGCAATTCGAAAAGTTTTCGTACAAAGCAGATTCGTGGTTTTTACGCTAAGGAGCTTTCTACGCTCGACAGCTACAGTTCTACGGTTTTACGCTCACAGGCTATAAGTATATGGTTTTACGCCCGGATGCCTTTGTGCTCTGTAGCTTTTACGCTCGAGAGGCTACAAACCTACGACTTCACGCTCAGCAGCTACAAATCTATGACCTCACGCTCGGTGGCGTTTAGTTTACGCTCAGAAGCAACAGATCCACAACTTCACGCTCGGAAGATTTCCTTTTCACAGGCTACAAATCTACAGTTCTGTGCCAAGGAGCTTTCTACGCTTGATGGCTACAAATCTACGGTTTTACGTTCACAGGCTATAAGTCTATAGTTTTACACCCATATGCCTTTGTGCTCGGTAGCTTTTATGCTAGAGAGGCTACAAACCTACGACTTCACGCTTAGGAACTACAAGTCTATGATTTCACGCTCGGTGGTGTTTAGTTTACGCTCAGAGACTACAAACTTATGATTTCACGCTCTATGACTTTTCGCACATCTGAAAGATGCGCAGGCCAGTACAGTACATCTGAACAATTCTCAAGACGGTCAATTGTAGAAGTTCACACAGAAGATACTCCTTCTTAACCTCAAGATGCCCTAAGTACCCGAAGCATACAGAGTTCAACATTGAAAATTACTCTTCTTCATGGGTCGATTCGAAGTTCATCCAAACTCCAGTCTGAATATTTCATCTACAAATTTAAGATGGCAATTTAGTTTGACAGCCATTTCTCGCCCTGTTCCAAAGGATTCTCGAGAAATTATTCTTGAAGATGATGTCTGAACAAGAATTCTGTTTATTAGAAGTAACAGTTCAGAATTCTACGCGGTTCCTCATTTCTAAATAGCAGGACAGTTCAAACACTCGACTGCTAAATCGGCTTTCTGCGTATCCTTAGTTATGCATAAAAGACAGGACAGGACCTAACACTCTTTCTAAACAGAGTCGGCGTAAAGTATCAGACGTGTCGAAGCTACACATATTCAGACTTCACAGCAAAGTATGGCAAGATAATCATATGCAAAGAAGAAAGACGATTTTTATTAAGATTAAAATCATGATTACATATGAGGGAAATCCAGTCTACAAGGGTTTTTTTCATTTTCATGATTACATATAAGGGAAATCCCGTCTACAAAGGACTTCCTCATCGTCGTCTGAAGATTGCGCCCAGAATCTGTTCTGCCAGGTTCTCGCATGGGCGACATTCTTTATCCATCTTCTCCAGCAGTCAGTCGGTAACCGCAAACTGACTGACATATTGGTCAAACGGCGGGAGGATACAAAACTGGGCCTAGACCCATCCTTCAATACGAAGAAGCAGGGTAAATCTGCTTTCTTGTGTCCAACGCCATGACAGATTGAGTTAAGATATTTTACCCAACTCAATCTCGGAAAACAGCCAGTTTGCCCGCTCTCGTCCGCAGGTAACGGGAGAAGGTACCGCTTGCAAGCGGTATGGTCTAAAATGACCCTTCCTCTCTCCCAAAGAACTACCATACAAAGTTGCTGATTATCCCGAGAAAAGGAGGCTATGATATCCTTAAATGATCCATCGTTGCAGAGGACATTTGCTCGAAGACGCCGTCTTTTTCTGCTCCTTACATGCTGGAAGAACATGGTCTCCTTCTTCCTCAAGTTGACCCGACGAACTCCGGCCATCATCTCTGTGTGGTGAAGGAAGTGTGGGAAGACAGGAAAACTCTTCAACCTTTTTATAGGCGAAAGAGATCACACTGATCCCCAATAACTCCGTTATAAAGTCAGCCATGAAAGAACGTGTCAGGCTTGACCGTTTCAGGCTCCATTCAGAGCGTTTCGAGTTACGAGGAATGGTTCATGCTTCATTTAAAGATTTCAAATTACGAAGAATTTAAAAGCTTTGAAGGGGGTCTTGTAGAAGCATGAAAAATACGCTGGATAGCTATACGCAGCATGTTGATGCAGGATAGCATAAACAGAGGACCTCAGGGCCATCAAACGTGCAACAGAGAATTTTTGTTGAGCACAGCGTAAAATTATAGGCCCAAGAACCATCCGCGTAATGCAGTATGTCCAGGATGCTTTAGCATAAATAGAGTGCTTCATCGCCTTAACGGCGTAAAACTTATCCGCTTTCAATACAGTATTGAAGTGTACGAGGAACGCTTTATATTCTTCGAAATGAACCTGTCAGATCATGCAATGAACCTAACGTCTGGACTCCTGACAAAGAGTATTGAACGACTACCCAGGCGACGGGTATAATAATGGCGCAGCACTGCAACCCAGGCTGTCATTTACTGCCATTTTCTTTGTGTAAACCACTTTTACACATATGAAAGAATACGCTGCCTAGTTTTACACAGGCAGATGTGAGCTATTTATGCTCCGCAGAAGACAAACAGCCTGCCACATCAAAACTTGCACTTCATACAGGGCTCGAGGCACGTCTCTGCATTTAATGCGCAGAGCGGTGACAGTTTCTCGAGGCACGTCTCTGTATTTAAAGTGCCGAATACTGACAGATGCCCGAGGTACGTCTCTGCACTTGATGCACAGAAGGGTGGCGGGCCTTCAAAATACGCCTCTGTATTTAATGTGTAGGATAATGGCGGATCTCCGCATTTAATGCAGAAGATTTGATTAAATGTCACCGAACCATCGTTTAGTGACATCCCCTTTGCGTAAACTACTCTAACGCATATAAGGGAGTACGCTGCCCAGTTTTACACAGGCAGATGTTAGCTTCTTACGCTCCGCAGAAGGCAAACAGACCGCCACGACAGCAGTTACTCTTCGTATAGAATTCGAGGCGCGTATCTGCATTTAATGTGCAGAATGATGGCAAATCTTAAAATAAGCCTCTGTATTTAATGTGCAGGATGGGGGCAGATCTCTGCATTTAATGCAAGAGATTTGATTATATCTCCAAGAGCCGTAATTTCGGCTAAAATGTCCACATCATCTCTGCTTCTACGCCCACTCGGCTTCTACACCTGCTCGGCTTCTACGCCTGCTCGGCTTCTATGCCCACTCGGCCTCTATGACCACTCGACTTCTACGCCTACTCGGCTTCTATGCCTACTTGGCTTCTACGCCTACTCGACTTCTATGCCTACTTGGCTTCTATGCCATGGTGACAGTTTTTGGCTTCTACGCCAACCTCTTCTACACAAGGGATAACTACCTACGTGGCTTCTACGCCGTGATCTTCGCAACAGATATACGCGTTTGTCCCTTAGTTGGACACGCGTCACATGCTCACTCAAAAGGTCATCTATATGCAGGCATTGGTTATTTTAAACCGTCGTGTAAAAGGGTGTTGTACTTTCTACTACTCGGTTTCTACACCGACTGAGTGGTCACTGTCACTACAACTCTATAAATAGAGATCTCTATCAACAGAGGAGAGAGAAGGGGATTGAAGGTCAAACGGTCAGAAAATTGATCAAGAAATCCAGTATCAGATCCAACGGTCGCAAAGATCGAAGGTCAAACGGTCAAGAGAGAGAGGAGAATCCAGAGCTCAGGCAAAGAGAAGGGATCGACGACTTTGGCGTCGAGCATCCATCCTCTTTAGCAACCTTCGAAGCTGCTTTCTGTCTTCCACGGCACTTCTTCAACATCGTGTGGTCCAAGGGATAAAGTGATCGACTGCAGATCAGACACCTATAGCAATATTTATCCAGATTAAATAAATTGTACTTAGACATCCTCGTATAGGATTAAATTATACAATCTTGTTTGTAAACATAAAAGAAGGACAGGTTTTCGTATAAGACCTCGTTTTACACATATTATCTTTTTCATTTATTATCTGAAATACTAGTGAATCTGAGGAAGAAGAAAATCCTCGAGACACGGTAAACCTTTGCTTCATGGCACTAACTGACCAAGTAACGAATAAAAATTTCTATATTGACTTTACTTTTGATGAACTATGCATTGCTTTTACTGATTTACTTAAAGTTTCTAGAAAGCTTAGAAATAAATACAAGAATGCTAGGAAAGATATTCCAGACTATTGGACTGAAGTAGAAAGACTTAACTCTTTGCTAAGTGAAGTAAAGGATACTTCTACTTGTAATGATTCAGACGAGATATCACAACTTAAGCTTAGTCTTCATGAGGAACTTGGCATTATTGACAAGAGCTCTCAAGAAAATACTAAACTTAAAGAGGAACTCGATTCAGAAAAGAAGAAATATTCTATTGTTGCTGGTACAATAGATGCTTTAACTGCTAAATATGATAAAGTTTATGCTACCTCTAAAAGATTAAAGATTAGATTGGATAAACAGGTTGAACAACCCACTACCCAACCAAACACGAGATACATAGCTAAACAAGTAAACACACAAAGCAAGACATCCACAAGTAAACCTAATGCTTTACATAATCATGCATGCAATACCTCACACCATCATGCAAGAAGAACATAACATACAGCTACACACAATTATGCTTACTACTTAGATATCTGCGTAAATCATAAAGAACTGCTTCACACACTTATATCTATCATACTGCACCAAGCACCAATAATACTGCTACATGTCACTATTGTGGTAAGAAGGGACATATATCTATATTCTTTAGAACTAGAATATTAGTATATATTAATATTTATGCATGGGTACCAAAGAATAACATAGCTGGACCCTCAAGGAAATGGGTACCAAAAGTTACATCTATAACTCATTTTGTATGTGGAACCTCCTTCTCATGCTAGAAGCAAGTGGATTCTTGATTGTGGTAGCTCAATACATATGACTGGTGAAGCTAACCTATTTGCAACACTATCGATGAAGAAAGAAGGATACGTCTCATTCGATAATAACCTCAAAGGATATATCATTGGTAATGATAATATAGGTATTCCTCTCTATCATGTTATTAAAGATGTTTGTCCAGTAAAGGAATTAAAACATAACCTACTCAGCATCATTCATCTAGCTGACTATGGTTATGGCATTAACGTCATAAAGGACAAATATTTTATTTATGAAAGATCCACAGGTAATGTTATCTTTGAAGGGATTAGGGAAGATAATATATATATTTTCTATCTTACAAAAGATACTAACAATGTAGATATATGTTTATACGCCAACAAAGATTATATGTTTATACGCCAACAAAGAATAAGTCAAATTAGCGACGATAAGAACGTCGCTAAATGGCCAAAAAATGTTGCTAAATAATTTTAGCGACTTAATTAGCGACGTTTTGTTGAAATCGCCTTTAAACTAGTCACTGTCAGAAAAAATGTCGCCAAATGTCACAATTCCAACATTTTCTAACGACGTATATGCGTCGCTATATTAGCGACGTTTAGCGACGCAATGTTGCTAAATTAGCGATGTGTATTTTTGTCGCTATATATCGCTAAATTAGCGACGTAGATAGCAACGTTTATAGCGACGTAAATAGCAACTTTTATAGCGACATATGTGCAACTCATTTAGCGACATTGTACGACTAATTTAGCAACGTTATTATGACCTGGCAATACTGTCATGTCAACAATTTGCGACGGACAGCGACTTGTTTACGATGTGTGTAGCGACAAATTTAGTGACGTATATAGCGACGTATTCAGCGATGTAATTAGAGACGTGAGTAGACGTCGCTAAATGTCACTAAACATTGCTAAAAACGTCGCTAAATATAATGGAAAAAATGAATACTGAATTATTTCCAAACTATTATTTCTGTAATTTATGAATTCATAATTTGTACAAATAGACCCGAAGCAACCCTCCGTTGAATTTGCTGGGTTCGACGACCCCCTTCGGTTGAACACTCAACACCGATAAATTAACATATATTTAATATGAATAATATAATAAAATTTGAAGAAAATAAAACATTGAGATTAAAAACTGAATCAGGAGAAAATATCATCGTAAAGAATACAACAAATATCCACACAACTGAGTCTGAAAGCCTCATCCTAAAGAATACAAGAAATAATGACTGAATGCCTCAAAAATAAAAAAATATTCATAAATGACCAAATATCATAGGTCTGAAACACAAACAATCAATAAACGGTCCTAACTAGGACTACTACAGATCTGTAGGAGGATGACTACCGACGCGCATGAGGGATAAGAACAGATCATACTGCTTCCGTGAAATCGACACTAATGTCGATAGAGAAGACAGTGACATCGGTAGAGTCTGTGTCAATGTAGGCACACCAAGAGGACGTATCCGCTCTAACTCTGCTAGTCGCTGGTTGTATAAATCCATGGTAGATAACAGTCTCGTACTGCTATGAACCATTGAATCATGTATCATCATCAGCCACTCGCCCATGGACAGCTGTGATGCATGCAGCTCCATCACGCTGTGCTCTGTCGACATTCTAAGATCAGCTGTCAAATCTCGGAGCTCCATGATGCTGCGCTCGAGCATATCATATCGTGCGATGAGCGTCGCATCGTCTGCTTGCGGCTGGGACAGGGGCTGCTCCTCCATCCTTCGTAGCAATTCGTCACGGAGAGACACAATCTGACGGTCAACGGCCTCCTGGACTCGAGTTGATGACTGCAAGGGCTGTGAGGAATGCACACTTGTCGGAGAGGCCCTAGATGACTGCGTCGTAACAAGGGTGCCATAGGATCCCGTACCGTAGTACGTACCCCTCTGGAGACTACCTGTGGCGGTTACCCACAGCTCGTTCGCCGACGGAGCTGGAGAGGGCTGCGAGGAAGTACCAGCCTCTCCCGTTGTAGGTGCACTAGCAGTCGTCCACTCACGCAGCCCAAGATACTCGGCCTAAAAAAGTTTGGATACTTAATAATTGCCTAAGTTATATTAAAATTAACACAAAGTAAAGTAATACTTACATAGGTCTGTGAGGCCCTCTCATCAATGAGATTTATGCCCTTTCGATGGATGGCCAGGAAGACGGTCAACATATTTTCATCCTCACCCCTCTGTACCTATTAAAAATATATTATTTAGTACTAAAATTAAACATTTTTTACTACTACCATTTTATCGTACTTGTATTAAATAATATATCTGAAATAAAAAATATACCAAACGACGGAAATATTTCGTCATCGGAATCGAGCCACCACACCACTTTGCTGCCTTCCGCCTAGCCGCCTTGGCCTTCTCAGACCTTTCCTTGTACCTCAGATCGTCGAATCTAGCCCTCATCACAGTCCACTGCTCAGGCGTAATCCAACCTTGGATCGGTTTTTCAATGCGATCACGAGCCTTCTGGTCATCCAGAGCATCACGGATAAGCTTGGCGGCAATGGCAAAAAATATCTGCTCGATCAACTCGGCCCGGTACGGAGGATAGAAATACGTTTGCTACAATAAATAATTTAGTAAGTTATATAATATGCATAAATTAGAGGATTTATATAATATACTTTTACATTGATGTGCGCAAATCAGAACACCTTTCTCTCCTCCGGAGCTTCAGAGTAGTTGATCCAAGGGCCACCATAGTTGTTCCTCAGAAAAAGGCCCAGGCGTCTTTGTACCGACGAGGGACGATATCTATACAGAGATAATTATTTTGATAAAAAAAGTTAATATATGATGAATAAATAAATACACGATATATATGATGCTAAACCATCTAATTGACTTACTTTGTACCGTCGGCCCAAATCTCTGTCCTCGTCTCCTCCGGAGGTGCGCATGGAGAATCTAGCTGATGTTGGGACAACGTCGGCTCGACCTCCTCTATATGCTCATCTGTCTCCATGGTTCCGTCAACAGGAGGAACGCTGGACGAGGGAGTACTATCAGGCCTGGAACTACTCATCCCATGAGTGATGCCACGTAACGTCGTCGTAGTCGGAGATATCACTGATCGATATACTGGAGTACTAGGCGACGAGGATCCAGAACCAACAGTAGGCAGTACCGGAGGAGCACTCTGTCTACCTTGGGACCTGCCGAACCCTCCGTATCGTCCTGTCATACCTGATAACAACATATGATGAATAAAGAAATATACAAATATATAGTATATTCTACAGTCAAAATATTATGCATATCTCACAGTATTCATAGAATTGTACATTAAATAACTAGTGGTATCACAAGTCTAAATGGATAGTACATTCTACAGTCAAAATATAATACATATCTTCGTCAAAATAGTACATTCTACAGTTAAAATATAGTACATTCTACATGCAAAATATTTTATTTTCAATCATCTTCAGAAAATATATCTTGTCCGCCTTTCTCGTCATCCTCTTCCTCTTCCTCCTCATTTTCACTTTCATCTACTTCATCTTCGTCTTCCTCTTCGAATAATTCTACATCTTCTATATTATTACTCATGTAATGAGTAACTTCCGTTGAGTCCACATCTATAATATTTGTTACAAGAGGTAGCTCGTCCTCCTGATAAGCTATTTCGTCAATGTCAAAGATATTTCTAGCTTTAGTCTTGCATACTGCCCACTAATCCGACCTCATTGTCCCCCATATAGGATAAGTTGTGAAGTACAGGAGCTGAGCCTGACTTGATAGGATAAATGGTTCGTAGCCTTGATATCTACGCTTGTAGTTTATATCCACAAGGCCATGCTTGTCAATTTTCCAACCTTGATCTTGAATCGTATCAAACTATTCACACTTGAATAGCACGATCTTAGCAAGTTCTGTGCCATAATTATATGTCAACTCCACAATCTATCGTAAGATGCCAAATAAATCATTGCCTGGATCGACGTCTTTGTAGTTCGAAGATTTGATACACAAACAACTTTTCATGGAATCAAGATCTAGAAAGCTGTCTCTGATCGGAGCATTTGTTGACTTGAACCTAAATCCATTCACACAGAAACTTGGCCATATTTTGACGGCAGTAATTGGTCCCTTGGCTAGAGTTCTAATAGATTCAGTCTCGGGTGTTATTAAATGATCGACCTAAATACGACCTAAATACCAAAGTAGCGATAGTAAGTTATTTATTGTGCAAGTGCAGAAAGAAAAAGTAATTACCAAGCTCCTTACATATACGCTCAACCAAGAAGGATAATGGCATCTCATTTCTTGTTCTACTTCTTCGTCTGTTATGTAGGGTCTAACCAACCTTAACTCATCATTATAAGTGCTAAAAAACAACGAAGCAACCGCTGATTAGTAGCATAATATTAGCTTATACTATTACATTAAGATGATGTAAACATAGAAATATTAATTACTTACCCCTCTAGCTTCTCCACTTTATCCTCGTCGCAATTGAGTAATATATACAACTGAGCAGCCCTTAACTCGTCGTCATTCAAATATCTCTTCTTCATTTTCCCCGAAGGCTTTTCGAACGCATTGAATACTTTGAGTATTGCATCATTAGATTCCTGATATCTGTCGTCATTTCTTGGAGCTCTCGTTCTATTAGTAGCAACATGAGGTTTGAAATACGTCAAGCAAAAGTTTGTAATCTCCTCGAGAACATAAGCTTTACAAATAGATCCCTCAACCCGTGCCTTGTTTTTCACCTTTCTCTTTTGGTGATTCAGATGCCGCTTGAAGGGGTACATCCATCGATAACAGACAGGACCACCAACACGTGTCTCATAGAAAAGATAAATTGGCAAATGCTCCATAGAGTCAAAAAATCCAGGAGAAAACACCTTCTCGAGCTTACATAGTGTTACCGCAATGTCCTTCTCTTGCTTTTCTAGACGATCGATGAGCAACTTAGTAGAACAAAGATCTCTGAAGAATATGCTGAGCTCTGTCAATGGATCCCAAATGACCTACTGTAAGAATTTCTGAAATGCAATCAGAATTAACCTCTCCATGAATACGTGACAATCATGGCTCTTCATACCCGCTAGTTTATTCTCCTTGAGGTCGACGCGTCTCTCAAGTTCGACACTTACCCGTCTGGAAATTTTTGTCCCTGAATCCACCTACAAAGTCTCCCTTTATCCTCCTTCTCCAGTGAGAAAACTGACTTAGGCTGCTTTAACTTTTCATTCCCCTCCTCTATCAAATGCAACGCAGGACATCTACATATTTTTTTTAAGTCCAACCTGGCCTTCGGATTATCTTTCGTCTTCCCCTTTACCTCCATTACAGTATTAATTATGTTATCAAATATATTCTTCTCGATATGCATGACATCAAGGTTATGTCTAATCAGATTGGTGCTCCAATATGGCAGATCCCAGAATATACTCCTCTTCGTCCAGTTATGGGTACGACTAAATCCGTCACACTTGTACCCCTTAGCAGACTTTTCGATAGAACTTGGTAAATCTTTTACCTCTTCCCATATTGTGTATCCGGGCCACCTTAGCGGTGGATTGGCCTTCTCTACAACGCCCGCACGAAAAGCATTCATGTTCCTCCGGTACGGATGATCCTTCGGCAGAAATAATCGAAGAAGCACGGTTTGCCTCCGTATTTCAAACAGAAAGCCTTAATACGGTCCATGCAATACGGACATGAGAGACGACCATGAGTGCTCCATCCCAATAATATTCCATATACCAAAAAGTCGTTGATGGTACATATAAGTGCTGCCCTTATCTGAAAATTCTGCTTTCTGGAAATATCGTACGTGTTGGCACCTACTTCCCACAGCTGATTCAACTCATCTATCAAAGGTTGTAAATATACATCGATGTTCCTCTTCGGATTATTCGGACACGGGTCCATAACAGTTAGGAATATACACGGAGTCTTCATGCACATCCAAGGTGGTAGATTGTACTGAGTGACGATCGCAGGCCAACACAAATACTGGGAGCCCGAAAGTCCGAATGGAGTAAAATCGTCGGAGGAAAGCCCCAATCTGACATTACGCGAATCCGAAGCAAAATCTGGATACTCTCGATCAAAGTGCTTCCATATTTCTCTATCGGATGGATGATCCAATACTCCTTCGATCTATTTTCGCCTGTGCCAACTCATATTTTTTGTAGTCTCATTCACCATAAACAACCTCTACAATCGCGGCATCAAGGCAACTAGTGCATCGAATTGATAGGCTTCTTTCCACCGACAAACTTTCCTCTTCCAGTAGCTTTGTAGCGATCAGCACCACAGAATCTGCACGCATCTTCATCCTTGTCGTCTTTGTAGTACAACATGCACTCGTTGCGACATGCATCGATTTTCTCATATCCCATCCAGAGCGATCTCACCATCCTCTTAGATCGAAAGAAGTCATTAGGCAACTTTGTATTCTCTGGTAAGATCTCTATAATCAAATCTATCAGTTGGTTATAACATTCTTATGATATGTTAAAATTGGACTTGATGCTCAACAATTTTGTAACAACCTACAACGGTGAATGATCTTCACAACCAGGATATAATGGAGTCCTTGCATTCTCCAGCAACTCCATGAACTTTGCAGCATCGGTATTTGTACCTCCTCAGCTGTATCATTATTGTCCGGATCGAAACTAGGCCTCGTCGCATCAAAAACCATGTTCACCCACTCGTCGTCGTAAGCAACGTAGTCATGGACATCCATATACGGCTCCACATAAGGCTGATGCTAAAGACATAAGTTCTCCGTGCGTGGTTCTCTGATAGTAATTTGGCATAAAATCCTTCAAGTACAAATTATATGTGACTTCCACTTCTGGATGATATTTTAAGTTATGACATCTCACACACGGACACTTAATTTTGGTACCGTCCATGTACTGAGGGAACGCCTTGGCGAACTGCAGGAACTGCTGTACAACCTCAATGAATTTATCCCGTATACCGCACATGTCATCAGGATGACAGTTATACATCCACGAACGATAATGCAGATAGTAATTTATATCCATTTCTAGATACTTCTCCAGTAAAAATGAATATATAATTACCTTCAAGTATATAATCATCATTAAATACAGTATATGCACTGATACTCACTACTACCTTCAAGTATGGTTGTTTGAGTGATTAAGTGAGCTCAGGTCACTAGGGAGAGCAGTTCACAGTTTTTAGTGATCAACTGAAGGGAGAGCAGTGTACAGCTCTGTGCTAGTACAGCAAAGGGGAGCACAATTGAGCAGTATGCAGCTCTGTGCTACCACAGTACAAGGGGAAGCATACAACAGTTTATAGCAGTAGCAGCTAGCTGTACTGCACAGTACAGCAGTGAGGAATCAGTGTGCAGCAATACTGTGCAGTGCACAGCAAGAATGATGCACAGCAGCAAGTAAACTCAGTAAGTAGTAGCAGAGCCAGTGCACTGCAGAGCCTTCAACAGCAGGTTTAGCAGTCTGCAGTAGCCAATACAACAGCTCGTGCAGCAAGAAGCATCAGCCCAAGTTGGACACGAGTTCTAGAAGAATCCAATATCGTATATCGTGTCTCGGCTTTGAAGAGTTATTCCCGTGTCCGTGTATACGACTCTTCTTGAGTCAAGATGAATATCGTATTATATACGCTATAGATACGCAAGGTTGCGTCAAACTTAGACAGCTAATTAGAAAAGAGATAGGGTTAGGGTTTGTGTCTAGAATAATGGAGTGCACCAATGGAGTGCACCCTTAAATATGATAAATAAAGTGAAGGACAAGTCAAAACAGTGATGTCTATCTTTCCTGACTTTTGAGTTTTCCTAGCTGCAGATTAGGTAAATAGTAATTTATTGCTTCCATATTTTTGGACGAAACCATTGAATATTGGCAGCTTCCTAGTGGAAGATGCGGAGTCTCATTTCAGGGTTTTTTTTCCCAAAAAAGCCCTTAGTTAATTACTGCACTTGTTCCCATTATACGCATGCAAGACCATTGACTGTTTTTAAATCTTTTTCCCTCCCTCCTTGTACACGTCTCTTCTGCATGTGTGTGTGTGTTCTTGTTCTGGTTTTTAAAATTTTTCTTTGAGGTTAGGTTTAGGTAATTTCTTGAATTATATAGTTTTTTGTTGTTTTTTTCATTATTATTGGCGAGACACTACTAGCTAGCAAGCTACTCTCTCTTCTTCAATTCTCAACTTGACTAGGGTTACTTAGCTTGTTGCAGGAGAGATTAGGAGAGAGGAGAACTTATGTCAGCTATTCACAAGGAAGGCATGAAGCTGGCTGATCATGACAAAAAGGATGGTACTCGCAGTCGCATAGAGCTCAAAATATGTGGGCAGGTTCTACTCTTTCTACTTGGTTCAAATCTCTGGTAATAAAGTAGAATTTATTCATTTTGGGTCACCCATTATAAATACCTCTATGACATATGGGCCTAAATGCCATATAGATGGGAGCCCAGTATATGTGTCTATGTCGTATCCCATGTCATATCTATGTCTGTGTCTTGTTTGTGTCCGTGTGTCCGTGGCATATTGTCTTGTCTATGTTTGTGTGTATCCGTGTCAGTATTAAGGTTAGTGTCAGCATGTGTTAGTGTGTCCGCGTGCGTGTGTGTATGTCCGAGTTAGGGTTAGGATTAGTGTGTATCATGTCGTGTCATGTCGTATTGTGTTGTGTCTTATTAGAGAGAGAGAGACAGAAATGAGACAGAGAGAGGAGCTCACCGAGTGAGAAGGAGGGGAGCTGGAGAGAGGAGAACGCCGGAGGGAGGAGGAGCCATCGGAGGGGGGAGGACGCCGGAGGGAGGAGGGGAGCCGGAGGAAGGAGGAGCCGTCGGAGGGGGGAGGACGCCAGAGGGAGGAGGAGAGCCGGAGGGGGAAGGACGCGACCGGAGGGGGGTCGCCGAGGTGGGGCGCCGGGATAGGGGCGTTTAAAATTTTCGAGATTTCGAAGAAAATGAGGGGAAGAGAAATTCGCCAAACTCTATATGAAATAAATTAGCGACGTCGGTCTATACGTCACTAAATATCACGAATATAATAATATACTGCGACTTAAATACATAAACATCGCTAAACATCGCTAAAATTAAAAAGTTAGTGACTTTTAGTGACTACTTAGTGACATATTATATATTTATAATAATTATAGTCGCTAAACGTTGCTCCATATCACTATCACCGACGTATTATGACGTTTTATATGGACGTCAATAAATACCTATAATTCAGCGATATTTTATTTGGACATCGCTAAAAATGTCGCTAAGCCCGCAATTTTAGTAGTGCTAGGATATGCAAACATGGATACCATTGGGAACTATCCACAAAAAACTGGTTAGAGGCTTACCGGAGATTACTTTCAAGAAAGATATGTGATGACTATAAAAAGTTTAAAGCTACTAAATCGCCTTTTAAGTCAATCAAAGCTATAGGTACCTCTAGACCTCTATAACTATTACATATGAATTTGTTTGGACCTAGTAGAATCGCCATTCTTGGCGGTAAGCTTTATGCATATCATAACCTGTACCCGGTATAAGGGCAAGAGTACGTGGGTACGTCTAGCCTATGTTACAGCATCGGTAGTAGAATGTTGTCTATGTTGACAATACTATCTATCTATCTTACACATTATATATAAAATATGTGAATGATACTCAACTCCAAATGGAGGACAATATGGTAGTAATCTTATGATACTCAATCACAATAACTAGAGGTAGATAATGGCACAATATCAAAATAGAAGAATTAAAATCATAAGGCACAACTATATTAACTAAAACTCATATTAAATCAATATAAATCTAAATATAAGTAACATCTCAATGTCTACAAGCTGGAGAAAAATCCAGTACAATAAAGGAAATAACTAAGTCTGTTATACTAGTTGGGTCTCTACGACAGCTGGTACTAGATCATCATGTACTATGGGGTGCTACCTTGGCTGGCTCTCCGTCTTGTAGGCCATAAAATATAGGACACCAGTCCTCTAAATCACTAAAAGAAAAATGATATTTGGTGATGGTCTTTTTATTGAAGGTCGATAAAACCCGTCAACTAAGCCGTTTTACTTGACGGTTTAGACCTCGTGTCAAGTAAACCCCTATTTTGTGTTAAGTTTAAAATATTATACCCCTTAAGTTGACGGGTTTTGGGGAATTGTCACAAAATTTACCTCTTTTCCTTGACGGTAAGATTAAAGTCATCAACTAAATTCAGGAGGGAATTTTTGCGGCTATTTTAGCTGCCATTATCGTAAATATTCCAAAAAATTTAGGTTAGTGGCAGTTTTGATATATTAAGAAAATAGCAGCGGCACTCTTCAAGAGCCCGCATCTCTAACAAAAAAAATCTTCCTCTAAAAACCCCTCTTCTCCTCTCGTTCCTCTCAGAAAACCCCTATTTTCCTCAAGTCCTTTCTCTTTCCTCTCAGAAGAATCTCTCCCTCCACTCCCTAAAACTCTCTCCTCGGCGTCTCTGGTCTCCTCGGCGGCCTACGTACCCTCTTCAAAACCCTATCATCTGTAGCAATTTTACTATGCTGCAACTTCAGTCTTCATCATGCGGTATATGTAATTATATTCCATATTTTCTCTCTATAATTCCATTTTGTGGTAATGCAAGTTGAAGTTAGGGTTTTTGTGGATTTTATTAAGAGTAGAATTTCTTGTGTATGGCAAATAAGGATTTTATTGACAGTGGAGTTTTTTGTGAATTTTATTAAGAGTAGGGTTTTTTGTGTCTGGCTACAGTGTCGTATCCTATTTGTGAATCATTAGAGTTTTTATGAATTTTATTGAAATACGCAACTGTGTCGTATCCTATTTGAGAATAAGCAGGGTTTTTTGTGGGTCAATTTTGGCATACTCAACTGTGTCGTGTCCTATTTGAGAATCAGTAGGGTTTTTTGTGGGTCAATTTTGCCATATGATGTGGGTTTTATTTTACTGAAAGAACTAAAATTGTGTCGTGTCCTAGGAATTTTTTTTATTTGTTGGTTTCTTTGGCATACTCAACTGTGTCGTGCCCTAGGATTTTTTTTTATTCACATAACTAAAACTTATATGCTCTAGTACACTAGACGAATATACTAATTTGCTGCCTCATTCTTATTGCAGGAAAGGAAGGACCACATAGATTGAGGTCGGGATAACGGTCATCTAACGCTGCTGCTCTGGTAGATTTATAACCTGGTTATATAATCTGCTGTAGTAGAATTTTTTATTGAGAACATCAGACAAGACAACCATGTCTAAGGCATGGATGTCGAAGGATAGAACATGTAGTGAATATGAGGAAGGAGTAGAAGATTTTCTTAAGTTTGCAAAGCTCCATTTGAATAATCCTATTTCTATTCGATGTCCATGGGAAAAATATAGAAATTTGATATTCCAAAAGCTAGGGGACGTAAGAAAATAATTGTTTAGTAGGGGTATCGATCAAAGTTATATAATATGGGTTTGGCATGGTGAGGAACACCTTAGCAGAGGATCAATAAACATTGCAGCAAGTGATGAACAAACACCTAACTATAAATGTGGCTCCTTTGAAGATAGTGCAAATATTGTAGAAATGGTTAATACGGTATATGAACATATTTTTGGTGAACCAAAGGCATTTAAATCTCTACTTGTAGATGCTGAAAAGCCTCTTTATCCTGGTTGTTCAAAGTAAAAAAAGCTATCGGGCTTGATGAGATTGTATAATATTAAAGGAAGATACGGGTGGTCTGACAGTAGCTTTTATGAGTTGTTAAAATCACTTCATGATATGTTACCAGTACAAAATAAAATACATTCATTAATGTACGAGGCTAAGAAGTTAATGACTTCCCTGGGTTTGGTATATGAGAAGATTCATGCATGCCCCAATGATTGCATACTTTATAGAAAAGAGTATAGCGATTTATCTGAATGTTCCACTTGTGGAACGTCAAGATAGAAAAGACAAATGGTGTTTCTCATCAAATCTAATTAAAAAATACCATCCAAAGTTTTATGTATTTTCCTCCCATTCCCCGGTTTAAATCGATGTTTCAATCCTCACAGACAGCAAGGGACTTAATTTGTCATGCTTCTGAAAGAGTAGCTGACGACAAACTTTGTCTCCCTGCAGACGCCTCATCATGGAAGCTGGTTGACCGTAAGTAGCCAGATTTTGTGAAAGAACCTATAAATCTTCGACTGGCATTCAGCTGATGGCATAAATCCACATAGGTCCCTTAGTAGTTAGTACAGATATTGGCCACTTATATTGGTGACCTATAATCTACCGCCATGGTTGTGCATAAAAAAAATTCATGATGTTGTCGCTATTGATATCAGGTCCGCACCAACCGGGCAATGATATTGATGTTTATTTAGCACCATTAATTGAAGACTTGAAACTTTAATGGGAAGAGGGAGCTGAAGCTTATGATGCACAAAATAAAGAGTTCTTTACTTTAAAGGCTTTATTGTTGTGGACCATTAACAATTTTTCTGCCTATGGAAATCTATCTGGATGTATTACTAAGGGGTATTATGCTTGCCCCATATGCGAGGAATATGCTTATGCGCCTAGACTAAAACATAGTGGTAAAAATATATATACTGGTATAAGGAGGTTTCTTCCATGCCACCACCTATATCGTAGTCAAAAGAAAGTTTTCAATGGTAAGCAGAAATTTTGTGGTCCTCCAATACCATTGAGCGAAAAAGAGATATTAGAAAAGGCTAGTCAAATTTTGAACTCTTGGGGTAAGAAACATGAAAAGTGCAAAGCATCAAAGTCTAGTGAAAGAAGATGGCTGAAGAAAAAGTTAATCTTCTTCACACTTGACTATTGGGAACACTTGTATGTTCGCCATACACTCAAAGTTATGCACATCGAGAAAAATATTTGTGAGAGCATATATGGTACATTGCTTAAAATTTCTGGAAAGACAAAGGATGGAATCAATGCTCATCTTGATCTTATGGAGAAGGAGCTAAGGACCGAACTACAATCTGATTTTGAAAAAATATACTTATTTGCCTCGAGCTTGTTATACATTAACAAAGGATGAGAAGAAGATATTTTGTCAAACATTGTTAGACATAAAGGTTCCGGAAGGTTAATCTTCTAATATCAGAAATCTTGTCTAAATGCAAGATTTGAAGCTTTATGGTCTCAAATCTCATGATTGTCATGCCCTAATGCAACAACTACTACCCGTGGAAATCCGTTCAGTTCTGCCTAAGCAGGTTAGAGTTGCTATTACTCGATTTTGCTTCTTCTTCAATGCAATATGTAAGAAAGTGGTGGATGTGAATATGCTAAACGATATTAAAAATGATCTTGTGGTCACATTATGCATGCTAAAAAAGTACTTCCTACCGTCTTTCTTTGACGTTATAGTCCATTTACCTCTACATCTTGTTACATAGGTCAGGATTTATGGACCCATTTTCTTGACGCGGATGTATCCTTTTGAAATGTGCATAAAATCTTTGTAGGATTATGTGCGCAATCATAACTATCCCGAAGGATGCATTGCAGAATATTACAATGCAGAAGAAGTAATAGAATTTTGTAGCGACTATCTATCACATTTTGAGGCAATAGGAAATTCCCTTGCAAGGAAGGGCAACATTCAAGATAAAAAATAGTTTCCTGGAGGTCGTCTCATAGCAATTGATCGTGAAGAATGGCAACATGCCCATTTATATGTTTTGGAGAACACAGATAAAATTGAACCTTATATTGAGTAAGCTTTTTTATCATAAATTTTTTGATTTTCTAATTCATTGTATGAAAATTGTTACATTATATAATAAGTTCTCATAATGACTTGACAGCGAGCATATGGAGTGGTTACACTTACAAAATCCCTTTAAGTCTAAAAATAGAAAGTAATTGCAGGACAAACACAATCAGATATTTATCTATTGTTTACAATAGAAGGTAGTTGTTAAAACAAAATTAATATATTTATACTCTTTCTTATTTAGAAGTTAAAGAATATTAATAATATTATATTTATACAGGTTGATGGTGCATTAAATGTGAAAGAACACATCTCACAAACTGTCAAGTGGCTAGAACAAGGGCCTAGCCACCATGTACTTAAAAGTTCTAGATATGTTATTAATGGTTGTTGCTACCACACGAAGGATCGTGACAATGCTCGAGTTAGCCAAAATAGTGGAGTTAGTCTGTAGCTACAACAATAGAGTTATCAAAAAAATATGGGAGCTCAATTATCATAGCTTTAACATTCCAATATTTAAGTGTGATTGGGTCGAGAGTAAGGGTGTTAAGGTTGATTAATTTGGTTTCACATTGGTAAACCTTAATTGAGTTGGGTACAAATTAGATTATTTTATTTTAGCTTCACTGGCACACACTCTGGCTACTATACTATCCTACTTAACATACTCTAATATACACTACAACTGATCATAATAGACCCTCTAACTCTGAAACCTAAACTTGTATATATCTTGGTGTTATATGGTGTTACAGAGATTATTGGATTTTGGTTGTCATTGATATTGTACTAATGAAAGCGTACTACTTGGATTCTTTGGGGGGTCGTATATGTGAGGACCTTAAACAAATTGTAACAAGGTATGCATGAATATATTTGTCCCAAATCTTCGCACAACTATAGTTAATGTTATATGCTTTAATAATGACAAATAATGTTGTCCACTTTAATTTGCATGGTAGGTTTCAGATGTATCATGCTCAATGTGGAAACCAAGTTAAAAAATTTAAATTAAATTGGTTATCAATTAAGGTACAATATATTTCTCTCATTAATATATATAAATAAGAAATGAACAAGTGTGTAAGGACTTTGCTTTTCTATGATAGGTGCCAGAACAAAGTGGCGCTATCGAATATTGTTACTACGTGATGAGATATATGATAGAGATCACAAATGATCCAAGCTTGCTTAATCCCAAGGTGATATTCTACTTAATCAACATGTATGTTTAAAATATATTATGATCACTTATGTTTTTGTTTTCTATTTACAAACAGTACAATGAGAAGAGTGAGTACAGCTTTGACGAGATTATTGAAGTTTACATTGAGTGGATGGATCATGTGTCACCGTTCTTGATCTAGCCATTCCTAAAGGTAATTTTTGGACTTTATCTAGGATTTGCAGTCATTATGTTTTGTATATTTATGCATTATTGAATATAAGGATGTTGTTTAGTAGTGAAGTATCATTGCTGCCCTTAATTTTGTGTTCCGGATACTTGCTGATATTGATACTCATAATACTAAGCCACCACTAAGCCACTACTAGTATTAGCTCTGATACTCATGTTCAGGATACTTGTTGATATTATACCTATGGCTAATTACTGATACTCATGTATTAGCTCTGATACTTTGATACTACTAAGCCACTACTAGTAGATATTAGCATCAACTTGAGCTATACTGTAGATATTAGCTCTGATACTAATTATACCTAAGGCTAATTGCTGATACTCATGTATTAGCTCTGCTACTTTGATACTACTAAGCCACTACTAGTAGATATTAGCTCTGGTATTTTGATACTAACTATACCTAGTAGATATTATCTCTGATACTACTAACTAGCCACTACTAAATAGGGCCTTATCACCACAATGCTCTGATACATGACTACTAAGCTCTGATACTTCACGAAGCTCTGATACTTCTACTTCATGAAGCTCTGATACTTATACTCCATAATGTTCTTATACTTCACTAACAATATAATTTTAATTGGCTACAGGGATTCGATGAATGATGGTTTGTGAAGCTGCGGGCTTCGGTTTCGGGTATTTTGTGTTTGTGAAGCTGCGGGCTTCGGTTAATGGTATTTTGTTGTATTTTGGCACTTTAGTGAATGAAATGGGGTTGGTATCATGTTCCAGTGTTCTATGAACAAGTTTGTTTTTGTTTATTATTGTACACAAGTACTGGTTGAATATTGTATGAATATTTTATTTTTGTTAATGTGAAATATGTGTATTATAAGTTATTTGATGTTTGTGAGAGTTTCTGGAATTGATATTATGCGTGGATTTGGTAAAGTAAATAGGATCCGACAGTATAAATGGGAATTGATAAACAGGGTCTCTTGACGGCAGAAAAAAGTCAACCGTCAGCTAGGCCATAGTCAGGAAAAGTATGCACCTATATTGACGGTCAACACACTAGGTTTAGTTGAAGGCTAAAACCCGTCAACTAAAGTCACTCGGGTAACCGCAATTAAAGTGGGGACTTTTGCTGACACTGCCTAGCTGACAGAAGGGAAACCATCAACTATACCCTTTGGCGACTGAAAAAAATGGTCAACAAAAGTCATTTTTCTTGCAGTGAATAATCATCTGAAAAATATATTCAGTCAGGATTGGAGCAAAGTACAACCTAATAACAGTTCCAATTAATTGACAAAGACTACAAAACAATAAATAGAGGATGTTATATATAATAAAAAATAATAAACTAATGCAATGGCAAATAGTAAAGAGAGACAGGAAATGTAAGCAATAGAGTATAGCTAGTGCATAAATGAAATAAGAAAGAAAATAACTACAATAGCAGATACAAGGCAAAGTAATATAGGAAACTAAATATAGAGAACTGCAACTATTCTAAGTATTTTGAAATACTATCCAGATATGTGATCGGCTTGGGAGATTCAATAATTTATACTAAGAAAAAATTAGCTCAATCATACGTGAAATGTATGATTAGCTAGTAGCCGATGATTTATACTACTTGTCAATAGTTCTTGATCATATATCTAGCTAGTACTTCTTCTGCCTCGACTGATATGATGGATCCAACCATGACACATTACTAGCCAATGTATCCAATGTTAACCAATAATATCCAATGTTATCCAATACCAAACGATGAGTAGTATCCTATATCATTGTGATGAGTCAAGGTTACATCTCATGACTGAATATCCAATGTCAATACCAATTCGTGTATCATCGTATCAAGAATCATAAGTAACATTTCTAAATACTTGAATTATAGTAATGATCAAATAATAAAAACTATCAGAGAATGTACTCGCATGTGGTCCTGAGCAAATAGTATAAACTAATTTTAGAAATGGTGTCACAAAGACCTATATATGAAATTACAAAGTTATTTTGTGTATTAAAGTGACAAACATGCTAAAATAGGCTAAACATAGTTTTCTCGGTCAAGACTAGGTCATATTTGTCAACTAGGTCAAACTAGTTGATACTAGGTGATACTATTTTTGATTCATACCTAGTTTCTAGGTTGGTTACAAGTCTAAACTAGTTGATACTAGGTGATACTAGGTTGTGGTTAGGTTTCTAGGTCATACTAAGTAATACTAGTTAATACTAGACCTACACTATATACATATATAGGTTTATATATACTCTAGCACTAATACTTAGCATATACCCCGGTGTCTAGTTAATACCCAATATTATATAGTACCTTAACACTTACCCATTACCCTACTTTTACCTTGACCTCAACTATAATACCTCACCCTATACCTGGTATCTTAACCATGATATTACACCTCTACCCACTCTTGAATACTCAAGTACTCAATTGGTATGGAAACTAGAACTTCCTACCTACTCTGGAACCTATACACTAGGACTAAAACTAAGTTTCAGCATCCACACAGTTTCCCCCAACACTGATATCAACTAAACACATGTTCACTTCACACACAACCCATCTAATTGACCACAAAGTTTACCCTCCAACATGTATTTCTGCCCTTAGTATCTTGATACTCACATGCCAACTTAAGTCCAACCTAATACTGGACTTATCTTTACTATACTTCCAGTATCATGCAAATAATAGGAGAATTTAATAATCTGATGCAAGACATGCCTCTCCAAATTAGTATCTTAATACCCACACTCTACATACCCTCACACTACTACATACTTAACTAAACACTTATACTTTATCTAAAATACCAATTCAACTATCCTAATATACATGCATTGGCACCATATTCTAATACCTTAACACCCCTAAACATATACTCACTAATGTCACTACCATATTTCTAGATAAGGGATGTTTGTCATTTAACATATTATTATTTAGTAATTAAATATTATATATTATGCTACTAATTAATTATATTATGTTGTGTTATTTAATTAATTGTTAATGTGCTAGCCTATGTTTATTTGGACTTGTCATTAGTAGATCCATTAGTTTGTCATGACACAGTTGAGTCCAATATTAGACTAGCCCCATTGGACCAATTTTCTTAATTAATTAAGGAGATTAGATTAGTCCATGTAGAATTAGAAGCTTCCTAATATAGCCCTCCCTAATATAGCCCTCCAATAATCAAGCTTGTATTTAATCAAGCTCCCTCACAGCATGCACATCAATTCCCTAATATAGCACATCAATTAGTCCATGTATCAGGATAAACCTCCAATAATCAAGCTTCCTAAAATTTTATGGTGGGTAAGAAATGTATAATAGTATATGAGTGGATAAAGTACATGTGTAAGGATCTGTTGACCTGAGCATGATTAAGATGGCACTGCAAACTAACTTGGGTGTCCATCTAGAGTTGTATTAGAGAGAGAAGTACTTACTATGGTGTGTTGCACTCGGTGTGCATTTGAGTGATAAGAACAACTAGTATAAACAATTAAAGTAGGTAAGAGAGCTAGCAGTGAGTATGCTTGTAGTAGAATAGTGGTACTTAAAGGGATAGAGGTATCAAACTTTGGATGCATCATTCGGCCGATGATTATTTTAAGAGGTCCTCGGAATCAGATTTGGTATTAATAGATAGATATGTGTAATATGGATGTATCCATGGATATCTTGTGGACTAGTGATTAGATGAGATGGGTATCAGTATATAGGGACAGGAATTTATGAATAAATGTGCCAGAGTTAAGTGTATGCTAGAAATAGAAGATACTGCAGGTGACGTGTTAGCAGGTTTTGTTCTTTTCATTCCTTCTGTCCTTTCTGTTTGATTGATTGACTGATTACTTAGTACCGTAGCTTGTATTCATAATTTTTTTGTTAGAATGTAGTTAGTAGCACACCCTGACAGAGACTGCAATACCATGACAAGACAGACCATAGTCATGCATGTTTCCTCTAGATTGTATGTTGTATGACTGTAGGTAGAAATTTTTTAGCCCTTGATTATTGGAGGTTTGACCGTAGTAGATTTAGGAAGAGGTTATGACTTGACAAGAGAGACAAAATGCTTAAATTTTGAGGATAATTATTAATTTAAATAAGGAGATAAGAATTTAATATGATAGAATTGATGATTGATTGAAATATGATTGAAATTATCATTAAAAATTCGAGGAAATTAGGGAGATTATCATTATATTTATTTTATTGTAAAATATAAATTTAAAAATTTATATTATAAATGTTGCATTTGAATATTCCATAAGTATCGCATTGTTGAGTATTTTGTGGAAAAAGAAATCAAGGAATAAGATCATTAATGGATTATTGTTTGAATTCAATTTTCGAGATGAGAATTTAGATTTTATAAATATACATCGATTGGATTTATGGATTAGTGTTTTTAGATGGGATTTCTTAAATTATAAAAGTGTTCATTGATTGAGTTTAAATTAGAGGATTGATATTAAATTTATAAGTATTAAATTATTAACTTAAGGTTTTGGGAGAAATTGTGAAAAAAAATAGAATTTGATTTTATTTTGAGGGTTTTCAGGAATATGATAAATTATAGAATTTTGGAAAAAAATTTTGTGAAGTGACAATGTGGATTACTTCATGATTATGTGGGTTGGTGAATTTAAATTTTGGTGAAAAATAATAATGTATAATGAGTAAATACTACTATTTAGAATTTTAAATTTCGAGGACGAAATTTTTTTAAGGAGGGTAGACTTGTCACTACCACGTTCCAAAAACAGGAGTATTTTTGACTTTTTGTATATTATTAATATTGTGTTTATTTAATTTAAATAATTGTGTGAGATGTGTATTTATATATATATTATATACAGTGTTCTTAATATTTGAGCTAGTAGACTTGACCTAGAAGCCCACTAGGTGAACACCTAACTGAATTATAGGGTTGTGAATTTATTTGTATTATTTAGAATTTAATTATTGGAGGTTGTAATTAATTACCGTAATTTTATTTAATTGTTGTGCCTTACCGTTGCTTCGATATTTGGAGCGCTACCCTAGCTTTTGCCTTCCAACAAATTCTATAACCTTGCCCTAGATGTGCCCGCCTTCCATTCAAACCTTTTTGTAACTCGTAATTATGCTCTCTTGTGCTTCATTTTAGCTGCACAATATTCATCGCGGACGTTTATTTAATTTCTAAATAAAATTTGACTTTGTATCGTTGTGCGTTCCAATCAAAATTGGAGACAATCTCGACCCATTTTCGTGCAACCCAAATTAGGGTAATATTCTGTTCTGAGTCTTCTTCACTAATGATATTTGTGTCCCAACCTAATTTTGGCCCCATGTACTCCTAATTAATTTTAGAACATCGCTTGCATTATTCTTTAATTAAATTGGGGATACCATTTTGACTAATCCTATTTTAACCCAATTTAATCCAAATACCCTATTCATTAAGCCCATACAAAACACACAATACCCCCTCATCCTACAAAACACCAAACACCAATTTCTTCCACCAATTTTTTATTATTTCATGTGTCTGTGCAAATACCCAAATTTAAGGGGGCTTATTTACAAATGTTGCATTAGGTGTCAACACCCCATTTGTTCAAACCAAATGGAGAAGCCATAATTCTTGACTAGTCAACCAACCCCTCTCCTTGTATGAGTAATTTCCTCATGTTGAATCTGAGCCACCCATTCAAAATGGGGCTCATCATCACCAAACAATCCCCCTCACCATCTCTATTTAATGTCTCCTTAATGCACTCTTCCCAAGTATGCCCTAATCCCCAAACCTAGGAATGCCTCCACCTCTCTTTCTCCTCCCTCCTCACTCAACTATAGCCTTCTTTCTCTTCTTCTTCCCTTCTTCTTCTTCTTCTCCTCCTTTTAAATCAAAGGGAGAAAGGAAAACCAACTTCACCACCATCAAACCCAGCCCGGCCACCCTCCTCCGGCCAAGCTCCGGCCACGAGCACCCGACGACTGCACTCACCACCATCCCGCTCCTCCTCCTGCACCTCCAAGCCTCGACTCCACCACCTCCTTCCCCGACTGCACTCGCGCCTCCACTCATCACAGCCCCGAGAGCTCCCCCTCCGGCCAGCTTCTTCCCCGCTGCATACTCCAGTCTCCTTCAGCAGCCGACACCGCCATCACTTCCATGTGCGTCACCACCACCCTCCTCCGGCGGCCTGCTATGCAACCTCCACCCCACTCGCTGACTGCCATGAGCCCGAGCTTCCCCCTCCAGAGCCGAGCTGCTCCGCCACGAGCCGGCCAACCGAGCCTGCTGCACCCACGACGAGCCACGAGCTTCCTCCACCCCACGAGCTCCGACGAGCTGTCCCCCACTAGCTGCTGTACCACCGGCCGAGCACGCCCCTCGACTTCTCCAACCTCACCCGAGCCTCTCCGATGCTGCCACGAGCTCCGGACGCAGGCAGCCACCCCATCCACCATTGCCAATCTCCTGCCAAGCTTTCCCTCCACCATTGCTCTTTCCCTCCTCCGGCCATTAACTCCAGCCACCACCTTACACCACCTCTCCACGCCTCCCTGCTCCGGCCAAGACCTCCCCCGACCGGTCCGGCCATTTCCCATCGACTCCACCCCGACTTCTTCCCCACCGGCCAACTCCCCTCTTCCCGAGCTCGTCACCTCCAGCAGCCCGTTCACAATCAGTACTACCACCCTACACCACCAGTCTTCGGCCACCCTTCACCAGCTCCTTCCACCAGCATCCTCGCCTTCGTCATCCTCGTCAGCATCGTTTTTGTCATCGTCGTCTTTGTCGTCGTCGTGCACGCACACAGGTACGGTTTTCTCTCCCTCGCATACACGTATGCGTGTACGTATTTTAGTGTATTTTGTATGCATGTATGTATGTAGTATATGTATTGGTATGTGTATTATTCGTATATATATACATATACATATATATAGTGTATTTCTCTATGAGTATATATGTATTCAACATATATATTAGTATATACGTTTTCATAAAATATGTTAGTATGTATTTTGGTATATATATATATATATATATATATATATATATATATATATATATATATATTATATATGTAGCATATGTATATGCTAGTATGTATGTATGTATGTATGTATATATATATATATATATATATATATATATATATATATAGTATATGTATATTTTCACTGGTATATGTGTATATATATATTCAGTATATATATTCTTTTGTATACATATAAATAATGGTTGTTATATATATATAAATATGTGGTGCATATATATAAATATATATATATATAGTATAAAATTCTATTTAGTGTTTATACACTTATACATATTTTTGTATGTAATTATTTGGTATGTATATATATTTAATTAATAATATATGCTAATTGATGAATGTATTAGGTGACCCAAGTGTAATTACGGATAACCCGTATTTACATTGACCTGAAACCTTGTAAATTGTTAGAAGACTGCCATATGTACACCGACGTACTAGCAAGACCCGTGTCACCGACTGTCTGAATTCACAGCAATTACAGACACAACACCCGTGCAATTAGACGCGCACTTGACCCTAGTTGACCAGTGTAATATCTAGCATAGCCCTAAGTTCATCGTGTTTTGTGTGTTAGTGTAACGTCTGATGCAAATATTATATTTCATGATATATCTATAGGACTGTTGGATCATCCAGACGATACTCTGGAACAGGACATTGGTATTACTAGCTAAGGATCCAAGACGAGTACACTCTCTGACAATTTTTAATTATTTGATAATATCTATAATTCCAGTATCTAGAAATGTTACATCTGATTCTTGATACTGTGCTACACGGACTAGAATATAGATTGGATCTGTAGTCATGAGATGTTACATTGATTATCGTATTGACATTGTACACAACATTGATATTTAGACCTTGTACATGATATATTGGATATTGCTCGTGTATCGTGATGTGTCGTGATTTGATCTACTGTACTAGTTGGGGGCGGGGGAAATATTAGTAGATTATGTGATCATACCCAACTCTACATGCATCATAGTTCACCCCACACCTCACGTCGGGTGCGGCCTGACCATTACATGCCTTATAGCTGTTATATATGATTAGCCTGACCATTACTTACATCATAGCTAACCAAATGGTTAGCCTGACCTTACATGAATCATAGCTAATCATATGTAACAAGCCTGATCTTGTCCCAAGTCGATCACATGATAGACTGATATTTCAAACACTTAGAATAGTTGCAGTTCTTCATTTCATTTTCATATACTACATCACCTATATATGATATTGTAGATCTTTCTCTTTATTTCATATATGCACTGACTGTACCATATTGCTTATATTGCCTGTCTCTTTATATTGTCATTGCATTTACTTATTGCCTTCTCTCAGTATTTAGCATCATCTATTTATTGTTTTATAGTCCTTATCAATTAAATGGAACTGTTATTTGAGATGTACTTTGCTCCTTCCTGACTGGAAATATTTTCCCAGACTATGCCTTAGAGGACTGGTGTCCGACATTTTATGGACCACATGGAAAGTAGCTGCAGACTTGGACTTGATAGTTCAGTTGTGATTCCGGGAGTTTAGCCAGGATCACTAGTTATCTAGTTAGTTTCTTTTAGCAGTCTATTGGTACCAGATTTGTCTCCGGCATACTTTGTTGAGACTTAGATTTATTGTTGAGTTAGATTATTTCTATTTTAGGCTTGTGTTGCATTATATTTTATTCTTTGATATCTTATCGTTCTATAGTTATGTGATTGAGTATGTTGTTCATATTATATTATGATTATCTGTGTCTCCTTATGGAGTTGGATGCTCGTGTGAGATTGTTTAGATAGTATCATGACCTAGACAGTGTTCTACCACCGATGCTACGGCGTAGGCTGGACGTACCCACGTACTCGTGCCCCAGAATCCGGGTACGGATCGTGACAGGCCGATAGCCACCGGAGACCTTTGGAGTTTAAGGTATAGATTTTTGTTTTGAAATTGCTTGTGATTGACTATTATTTTGTTAGAGTGCTAAGGTTGTGTTTTGTGCTAGGTTGGCGGTCTGGTTTTTTTGAGGATTTCTTCGACACGTAGCACGAATTATTTTGGTGTAGGCGAAAAGCTTAGTCCGCGATTCATCGAACCTTTCAGTATTCTTGAGAGGGTCGGTGCAGTTGTATACATACTAGACTAACTACCTGCATTAGAGGGAGTGCATAACGTGTTTCACGTGTCGCAGCTGATATGGTATATTGCAGATCCCAGTCCCATGGATTCGAGAATAAGGAAATGAAGAACGGGCATGTGTTGGATCACTCAGAGAAAGCGGTGGGCCCTACTCTTAGCTATCTAAAGCAGCCAGTGGAGATTCTGGATCGGAGAGAGAAGGTTCTGAGAAACCAGACGATTCCTTTGGTGTGCATCGCGTGGAGGCATTACTCGCTAAGAGAGAGTACCTGGGAGCGAGAGGCCGAGATGCGTGAGCGATATCCATATATGTTCGAGCCGTGAGGTATAACTCTTTCTTGCATTGTATTATTTGCTTTTGGTAGTTAGTTTTTTCTTTAATTTCGAGGACAAAATTTTTCTAAGGTGGGTAGGATTGTCACCCTCATATTTTTTTAAGGGTAGTTTGGTAATTGACACGGGTATATTTTATTTTAGTATTTATTGTATTTAAATATTGTGCATGTATGAATATTTAATTATTTAATTATTTATTGATTGTTAGTTATAGGCTTATTTTTAGACTTGTATAGTGGACCTAACCAATTTATTAGTTGCATGAACCTAACATTTTAGATTGGTTTAGATCGAGCCCATAAATTAGGCCCATGGATTAGGAGATTAGATTAATTAGTGAAACCATTAGACTAGAACCTTCCCTCCTTAATTAAATTCTTCATGAGAGGCCCCAAGGGGTAAATAGGACATTTCATACTTGCTTGGGGAGAGGGATAGAGCCGGCCATTTGAGGAGGAGAGAGAGAGTCTCTCTTATTTTATTTTCATTTCCTTTAGATCTATTTTTTCCTCTTTCAAATTTCCCTCACCATTCCTTCACCAAATTCTTCACAATTTTCTTCCCTAATTCTCAATTGAGGCTACTACATCAAGGATCTACAAAAAGAAAGCAAGGAACAAGGAGGAGGAGGCCAAGATCTACAAGGAGAGGAGCTACATTTTAATTTAGGGATTTTTTTTATTGGAAATACATCTCCCAATAGGTATATTTCAGTTTTCCCTCTTCTAGTGAACTCTAAATCTGATCTTTAACCATGAGAAACCAACCCATATGCTTAGGCTACCCATAGGAATTGGTTTTAGGTTCATAGGAGACCTATGGTGGAAGTTATATGCATTTTGGTATCAATTTTGGGAGAAATCCAAGATTGACACATGTGGTGTTTGTCATTTGGTCAAATAGATCAATATGACACATGATTGATTATTTGTGGCTAGTTTCATGTCCACAATTGGGTACGTGTAGGTCGTATCTAGTCAATTTGACGATACGGATTGATTTTGGGGGTTTTCCTTCGACACAGGGACTTGTGCATATCACACCTTGACTTGGACACGTAGTTCATATAATTACTATTAGACTTGCTCGTGTCCTTCGGGATGCGTTTGGTTGTGTGTTGGAGCCGTATCGCAAGCGTATCATAGAATTAGTGTGATACGGGTGCGGTGCACTCCACGTGTTTGATTTTTGGTCCTCATTCATATATGTGCTTGTGTATATATATATGTACGATATATTAGTTGGTATATATAATATATATATATATATATATATATATATATATATATATATATATATATATATATATATATAAGTATGTTTATATGATAATGGTATATAGTGGATATCTATAGAGTGTATTTATATATATATATATATATATATATATATATATATATATATATTTGAGTGGTTATGGATATAAATATATGTGTATATGTGTTATATATATATATATATATAGGTATATGTGTTTGCATATATATATATATAGTAGTGAGAGTGTATATATATAGAGAGAGTTTGATATATACATAGAGGGAGGAGTTTATATATATAGATATATATAGCTATTGATATACATGGAGGGATGTGTATATGTGTAAGTATGTTATGTGTTGTGTGTGAGTGAGTGAGCAGTGAGAGGGGGGTTGAGCACCCTGCAGCAGCACAGTGCAACCTCAGTTCAGTGCATTCAGTAGTAGCAGAGTCATTCACACAGAGATCAACAGCCATTCTGTGCACCTCGAGCACAGCAATGTGCAGTGGATACTACACAGTAGGTGCAGCATGCTTAGGACAGAGAGGAGCACTGCAATGCAAGCTCAGCAAAGGTTCAGTGCAACAATCAATAGGGAGCAAGCAGTGGCATCCTTAGCAAGGGTGCTGTATGCTCGGGTATCAGTTACAGCAACCATCAGCTGAGAAGCAAACAACTATCAACAGCAACAGTAACAAGTTCAGAACAGTAGCAGTAGCAGCTTCAAAAGCAAGGTATAGTGGCATCAACCCGAGCCATTATATCATGCTCGTGCATTGTAGAGCAGAGAGCAGTTGCATCCCCAATGCAACTGCTCAGGGCAGTAATGTGCAGTCAGTGCATAGCCAAACCACTGCTCAGTGAGAGTATCAGGAGGTATCTGCACAAGTGCAGTAGCAGTGTATCTGTTAGGTAGTTTCAAATACAGTATTAGTGTTCAGTGAGGTTTTGGGTTATTGGTTTAGCATTGGTAGTGGTTTAGTAAGTTAGTATTTTAGTATGTTGTTAGTTAGTGTAGTGTATTATTATTAGTTAATAGGCATATATTTGATATTAGTATATTATATATTTATAGTTAGTACTTGAGGTATTATGTATATGTATTTAGTTATATTCATGAGTGTTTTGAATTACCTTGGGATACCAAGGTAAAGTCAAGGTAAGGGGTCGATACCTAGGTATTGGGTTTGGGTATCGAGATAGATTGTGATACGCATTGGTGCAAGGCCAAGGTATCCTAACTTCATTGTTTTGATAAAGATATTGTATGTGTATTGCCTTATACGTATATCTAAACTACTATTTTTATATATGAAAATTTGTGTATCTTAGGATATGGCTTTTTTGGGTGTCTCTTAGTATCTCAGATTAGTTAGTATAGTTTAGTTTTATAGTGCATTGACTTAGTATCCTAGTGTAAGACTCTTGCAACCTAGAATTAGTTGACTTAGAAATGGCTTATTGACTTAGAATTGCATCAATTTAACTTATTTTCACTTCTGAACCTTGTATTGATGCAACATACCATATATAGGTATGTGTGACACCAGCTTGGGCATCGAGAGACGTACCTTGCTTAGGACTTCAGGAGAGTATATTTCTCTGATAGTTTTCAATTCATAATAGTGTATATATACATGTTCTAGAATTGTATACTTGATTCTGACACAGTGATTTCACGGACTTGTACTACATGGATCCCGTCAGGAGATGTTATCTTCTACCGTGTTCAGCGGGTACTCGTGTACCTGTATTTCATCATGTATATTAGGTATTGATTTATATTTCATGTTTACACACTGCTCGTGTTCAGTGTGCTTATTCGTGTACACCCACTGCTCGTGTTCAGTGGTTATTATATTCGTGTACACCCACTACTCTTGTAAAGTGGTCATATTCGTGTTCATAGCGTGTCGTGATTGGATCCATTAGTATTAGTTAGGGATGGAAGAGTAGGAGTTGATTATGTGATCAAAGCCCCATTATTTATCTTGTACATTCTGATTACATACCTCACTTATAATCATCTTACCTTATTGATCATGTTCACCCAAACCGATCATATAATGAACTTGTATTCTGAGGCACATTAGTTTAGATTACAGTTATTTCATTATATTGCAGATATTCATATTATTGTTCTATATTCTCGTACATTACCTGTATACCTATTGTTCATTCATTCATATGTTTAGTGATCTTATATTTTATTTTTATTATCTGTTTTATATGCTCGATTATGTTATTAGAACTGCTTTCAGAGGTATGTACTTCGCTCCAATCCTGACTAGATATATTTTTCTAGATGATTGGCTTATAGAGCAGTGTTCCATATTCTACGGATCACAGAATGGTGTACCTATAGAGGATACTCCTATAGACCAGGAGGACTAAGTTGTAGAGCCCGAGGTGGTCTAGTTATTTATGTTGGCATGTATTAGACTATATTATGGTGATTCACAGTTTGTATATTATTTTAGATTGTGGATTGTATCTTGATTTCTTTCCTTCGTTATTCCATTCGTGCTTTATCTTCCTTAGTTTATTTTATGATTGAGATTAGTAATTCTTGTGAGACACCATATTGCTCCTCCGTTTGGAGTTGAGATGATTGACAGGTACCATATTATATTGTTGAGATAGTTAAAAATGACCCAGAAAGCGTTCTACCGTCGATGTTGCTGTAACCTCCGATTTCCAATTTCCAAAATAATTAGATTTTAATTTAATTTAAAATGTCAAGTTTTATAAAATATTTCTCCTTGAATTTTTATTGATTTTGAACGGTGGTTGATTGTAGGAGGTAATTTAAAAATCCTTATAAAAATCGTTTTTCCTAAATGACGATGTATTACAAAATAAATAAATAAATAAATAATAATATATATATTTCTAGTTTCAAATATTTATTGGCTTGAATCATAAAATTATTGTTTTAACTAAATATTTATTTAAAAGACTAGTTGATAAAATAAAATAGATTTTTATTTATTGGGATAGTAAATAAATAAATGTTATACTTTCTGAGATTTTTGCAAAATGTATTAATTAGTAGCTAATTTAAAATTTGCTAGCTTTCCTAAAAATATTTTCTAAAATTATAACCTTTGTTCCTTTAATTTTACAAGTCGCCATTTCCATTAACTAGCCCACACCCTTTCCCACATGAAGAACTTATTCATGTATTGATCTTGGCCATTCATTATTGGGCCAACCCGCAACCCTTTATCCCACACCATCTCTCCCTATTTAAGTCCCTCATCACATCTCCCTAGAAACCCTAGCTAGCCTTCACAAATCCCCACAGAGCCACAGCCACCACCATTTTTGTGTGCTCGTGTCCGTGTGTCCAGCATCCGTGTCAGCCGTGATGGCCTCGGGTCCGACCCCGGGTGTCCCATAGTATCCATTCATTTCTGGGTTCGGTTACAATATTGCAATCAGATTTTTGTGTCCGACACACCCGGACACATCCACCTCCACCAGTACACCCAACCCCGTGTCCGACACACCCGGACACGTCCCTCACAGTTCAGCAACCCATCGTGTCCTGCCCCGGACACGATCCACAGACACGACTCGCAGAAACCCTAAACCTAACCGTGGCCGCGTCGAGCCGTGGCCGCTGAAGCCGGTAGCCGCCGCCGAACGCCGCCAGATCCGTCGAGTGCCGCTGGAATCGAACGCCGCCGTCGCCGCTGGAATCGAACGCCGCCGCCACCGCTGGAATCGAACGCCGTCGTCGCCGTCGCCCCTCGAGCCAGATCCGCCGGTGGCCGCCCAGATCCGCCGACGTCTCCTCGAAGCCACCACCGCGTCGAGCCCTCCTCGAAGCCGCCTCACCCACGTCGACCACCGTTGGCCATCTCGATCCGTCGAGATCGAACACCCGCTGCTCTCGAGTCCGCTGTCGCCTCGGATCCATCGACGCCGCCGCCGAGTTCGACAGCCGGCGCGTCGAGCAGATCCCGCCTCGAAGCCGCCGATGCCTTGCCGGCCGACCCCGGCGAACCCCGCCGACGACGGAGATCCCCCCAAATGTGAGCCCTCTGTTCTCTTCCCCCTTTTCTTCTGTGAATAATGTAATTAGTATATATTAATCATTAGTATATATTAATCAGTAGTTAATATATAATTAGTAGTTAATTATATAATTAGTAGTTAATTAATTAATTCGATTAGTTTAGATAAATTATTTTAATCAGTGAATTATTTAATTAGTAAATTAGTTATAATTAGTTAATTAATTAATCATTTAATTAATTTATATTAGTTTAGTTTAGTAAATTATTAATAATCAGTAATTAACTATTAATCAGTAGTTATTCATTAATGTAATTAGTTTAGTAAATTTATATATTTAGTTTGGTAATATATAATTAGTTAATAAGATTAAATAGTTTAGTTTTTATTTAGTTTAGTAAAATATAAGGATTTTGGTTGTGTAAACAAAAATAATAATTTTGGGTTATATTATATTTAAGAATTAATTTCAATAATAAAACTTAGTTCAAAAATTGTTATTTGGGGCTGGTGACCAATTTTACTATAGATATATAAATATATTGGCTATTACGTAAATTCTAAAATTTTATATAGTATAATTCTTATTTTTGGTATAAAAAAAAATATATATATATATATATTTGGCAAGAGTATATGTTTAATAAAAATGTGTATTTTTAGTATATGTATCAACATATATATAGGTAGGTAATTTGGTATAAAAGTATATGGGTAATATACATATTAATTTAATACATATTTTGGTAAATATATATATGTATGTAGATTATATTTTCGAATTAGTATATGTAATTGATTTGGTATCTATGTATATTTTTATTATATGTATATAATTATATTGGTATATATATAACTACGTATTCTAGTATAAGTAAATTGGTATATGTATATTTATGTAGTTGTAAACCTACTTAACATATTTTATAGATATAAAATTAATATATATGGTAAATATATTGTTCAACCTATATATATATTATGCATGAATTAAATGGTATATATATATTGTATATGTATTTATTTTGGTGCAAGTAATATTGTAGGTGTTAATGTTAGTTAAATAGGTATAATGTGTCTGTCTAACTAGATGACCCTAGTTGACTGAGTTCCATGCCAGGCTTAGCCCTGAGTTAGGTATTTGATTGTGTGTGTAGTATAGCATCTGATGCAAATGTGGTTTTGCTTGTGATATGTTTATAGGACTGTTGGGTTACCCAGGGGACACTCTGGAACAGGACCTCGGTATTCACCAGCTAAGGACCAAAGGCAAGTACATTCTCTGATTAGTTTCTAATTTATGATATCTCCTATGTTCACTGTATCTAGTGTAAATATCCATGATCTTGACACGATGGTTACACGGATTGGTATACACGGATCTCGTCATGAGATGTTATTCCTTATTCATGGTGTAGCTTGTACAAGACTTGTTTTCCTTGTTATCTTGTGCATGTACAGACACTGATTCCCGAGGAGATTTGCTACCTTCTTAGGGAATCCCGTGCCATAGCGTACTATGATTGGATCTACTATACCAGTCGGGGGTTTGGGGAGTACTTTAGTGTAGATATGTGATCATACCCAACTTTATATGCACCATAGCTCACCCCACATCTCACATCGGGTGCGGCCTGACCATTTATATGCTCCATAGCTGTTACGTGTGATTAGCCTGACCTCTACATGCATCATAGCTAACCAACGGTTAGCCTGACTTTATATGAACCATAGCTAATCACATGTAACCAGCCTGATCAAGTTCCCAAGCCGATCACATGTTAAAGCTAGTACTCACACACTTAGTCATAGTATCTCTTGCTCTTGACATATGTTTCTTTTCCTGCATTTACTTACCATATTTCCAGTATTTCTCTCATTGTACATTTCTCATACCTATACATGCATCTGGTATGTTTCCATCTAGAACTGCTACATAGTTTATGTCATTTATATAGAACTGCTATTTAGAGATGTACTTTGCTCCTTCCTGACTGGAAAATATTTTTCCAGACTGTGACCTTAGTGGACTTGTTCTGACTCTTGGGGATTGGAAGTTAATGATTGCAGGTATGATTATTGTGTCATTAGACTTGTGTTGTATTCTTTTATTTCTTCATTTCCTATCGTGTTGTAGTCATGATTGAGTATTTCTAGATTTAATTTATGATATCCACGTCTCCTTATGGAGTAGGATACTAGCGTGAGATTGTTTAGATAGCACTTGACCTAGACAGCGTTCTACCGCCGATGCTGCGGCGTAGGCTGGACGTACCCACGCTCTCGTGCCCCTAAACCGGGTGCGGGTCGTGACACGTTTTTAGTGGTGGCCCATGCAGGTCAGACTTCGCTAGTTGTGCGATGTCGTGGTAGTGCGACATCATAGTTGTACTACTGCGTACCTGCTACAGAATATAGGACATAGGATACTAGGATGAGAGAGGATACTCAATCACAAATTCTTGAGAGATTCCTAGGACGACCCCTTGAGAATCTTATTCCAATTTAAATCTTTTTCCCTTGATTTCGTCCGCTCTCGCTTGTTGTCACTGAACTTGATTCTTGTTGAGCAGTTTTTAAATTAAAATCTTGGTATCATTGTTGAGTTTGATTCTTGTTGACCAGTTGTTAACTATTATTTCCTGGTATCGTTGTTGAGTTGATTTCAAATTGAGATGAATTTTTACGGACTAGGATTTATGGTATCATCTGATGACATATATTGATGAGGACAGTGAGGAAGGTAAAACGTCTACTTTGGTTATGGAACCTAGAATTTATCGCAGCCATATTAGCTGGGGTGACGAGAACGTAGGAACCTGACTTGGATGTACATACTATAGTTATGAAGCTTAGAGTCTTTCGCAGCCATACCGGTTGGCGTGGCGAAGATTCTAGACGACATGATTATAGAGTGCATACCTTAGTTACGAAACCTATCGTTTATCGCATCTATGCTTACTGGCGTGGCAAGGATTCTGAGTGTCATGATTTCAGACAGACGTGTATGATTATCAGGTTGTATCCTAAATTGGTTCTTAAAATATCATCTCAAGACTTATCTATTTCTGTTATTCCAGGACTTTGTTCCACCGCTTCTTTCTTTACTAGCAGTAAAGATACCTTCTGGCCTCAATTCAGTCTTTGAGCTCCTATTCCTTGAGGATTTCTTGTTAAGCATGGTAATTAGTGGCTTATAATTTTGTTTGTGTCTTGTATTAGTATTGACTGTGTTGCTAGTGATTTGTAAGTGTTTCTTAGTTGGGCATGTGAGCAGTAGGCTTTAATCTAGAGTTAGCCCTTAGCATAGTACCTTGTACCAATGATTCTAGGAGTAGTGTCATTAGAGACTGAGAGTTAAGGAGAGTATAGAGTATCAGTGATAGTTCTCAGAGTTAGTATCAGAGCCAATTAACCGTCCTGGATAATCATGATTATGTAATTGAGTGATCTATGTAAATGATTAACTATCCAGGAATTGTGTTAAGAATTTATGAAGAATGATGTCCAATTTGATGATTGATATCGAAAATGTTAAAGGTAAAGAAATGTATATGTATAAAGGGTTTAATGAGATGTCATAAGTAGAGAAATATCAGGATTAGTAATGGAAGTTGTGAAGCGTATCACGGATTAGTTTAATAGGCTTTAAAGGATTGAAGGAAATACATATACAACCATCGAGATGAGGAACCATACACATACCCATGAGAGAAAAGAAACATGAGTGTTATAGGGGATACAGGTGATCATAAGTCTAATGAGCTTGATGAGATAATCCATTAATGCAGCTAGTGATATAATACCAAGAGTGCTAATGATTCTATAATCGAGGATTAGTCAAGGATGACGTTAATAACAGTAAGCACTCTGTGTGTTGATAATTAGAGGATATACCAATTGACATAAATTGAAATTATGAAAGAAAACACAGTTGATGGTAACTTTGATCATTGGAGGTAATAGTACAAGTGATTCGGGCAGTACAATTTAGTACACAATTACAGACACTAGATACATTGAGTGCACCTTGAGTATCAGAGACCGTGAGCACTGATATGTATATTGTGGAGTTATAAATTAAAAGGTGGAAATAAGATTTTATTTTTAGAATAATTGAGGAGTTGAGATTATGTCATTAAATTTTTGAGAATTTCAAATATGAATTCAATAAACATGGTTAAGGCTACAAGGATTTTAGAAGTGATTAAATTTTATTTCGATGTGAAGTATCTAATTTTGAGGAGGTATATGCATTTTATTTTAAGTTGATCGGGAAGTTAAACCTTGACGATTATTTTGAGGATAAATTTTTGGTAGATAGGATATATGAATATTAATATATGATTAGTTGATATGGGTACCAGTGTACATGAATAGGAATTAGTTAGTGAATGTGCTAGAGTTAAGTGTTTGTTAGAGATAGTAGACACTACAAGTAATATGTTAACATGATCCTTCTTCCTTCCTAATGTTCCTTTTCTTTCGCCTTTCGATTGATTGATTGATTTTCCTAGTACTGTGGTTCACATGCATGATTTTCTTGTTAGAATATAACTAGTAGTACCCCCTAACAGAGACTGAAATACCATGACAAGACACATGACCTATATTTTCTTAAACTGCATGGCTGTAGGTAGAGTTTTCTTAAACCATGATCATTGGGTTTTGACTATAGCAAAGATCTATGACGAGGTTATGACCGACAAAAGAGACAAGAGGATTAAATTGTGGATGAGCATTAAATTAAATAAAGAATTTAAGGGTTGTTATAACGGAGTTGATGGATCATTGATTTTATGAAAATCGAGGTATGATTGAAATTCGAGGACAAACATTTACTTAAAGGGAGAAATTAAGAAATTCACAGAGCCAAAAATTTGAGGATTTATTAATTTTAAGGAGGTCTTGATATGATTGAATTGATTATTAAAAATTTGAGAGATTATCATTTTATCTATTTGATTGCAAGATAGAAATTTTATATAGTATGAATGTTGCATTGAAGATACTAGAAGCATCGCATCGTTGAGTATTGAGGAAAAAGAAAAGCAGGAAATAAAATCGTAAATGGAATAGTGTCAAATTAAATTCTTGAGATGAGGAGTTAGATTGGAATAAGCATCAATTGAATTTAGTTAGATGATTGATGAGTGTTAAAGTTAAATTTTGGGATGCAAATTTTTTAAGTTTTATAAATATGCATTGATTTGGATTTCAATTAAAAGGGATTGGATAGTAAATTTTGTATTTAGTTATTTACTCAAAATTTGAGGAGATTATGATACGACTGGAATCCAATTAAAATATTGAGGATTTGAGTAGTAAAAAAAAAAAAAAAAAAAAAAAAATTTTTTACATTGGGATAATAAATTCAGAGGATGAAAAAAAAATATTAGTTCAAATTCGGAAACATTATACATACGGATAAAGAAATATGGAATGAAATGAAGCTCATGGTAAAGAAGATTTTAATATAATTGATTATGGGATCATATAATTGAAGGTCGTAAGGTAAGATCATGGTATATTGAGGTTGTGATTTAAATTAAAATCTTGACCATGACAGTAACATTTGAAATCGAAGAAAATAATCGAGGTATAGTTGATGTTAAGATAAACAAACTCGAATTGATGATAAGGATTTTGGACAGGTAATAAATTTTGATTCAGAAATTCTAAGATCTAATCTAATAATGTTTGTGGAATTTGAAACTTTTATAGATATTAGTTAATGATGAATCACAAGATTGAGAAAAGTAAAATGAACGAGGATAAAAAGGAAGAATTATTTTCAGATGGTAGTAAAGACTACTCTTTTATTTCTTTTCCTAGAAATTAAGAAAGGCGATTAGATGTCTCTTGATTACATTCTGAAGGATGTATTTAAGTTTCTTAAATCAAATTGTCGACCGTATCTTTCGGATTTGCTATAACTTTCATGACTATATCATTCTTTACACTGGGTCTTCCTTGGTTTAGTTACTTTGAAAAGGTAACGTGCATTATTCCAATTATCTGTTTTTTGATCGTGTCTACTTCCCAAAACCTAAACTTTCTAGAGGATTCAAGGCCGAGCCATGATTCCTTCAAGTTATTCCTGTCTTAAACCATAATTTCTTTTTCTTCATGTTTCCTTCTGTTTGGTAAATATTCTCCTCATAGAAATATTTTCTTCAATGATATATTCATCATTATGAACAACAAATTTTTTCTATCCTAGTCATCCCTAAAATTTCGAGGACGAAATTTTTCTAAGGTGGATAGACTTGTAACCTCCGATTTCCAATTTCCAAAATAATTAGATTTTAATTTAATTTAAAATGTCAAGTTTTATAAAATATTTCTCCTTGAATTTTTATTGATTTTGAACGGTGTTTGATTGTAGGAGGTAATTTAAAAATCCTTATAAAAATCGTTTTTCCTAAATGACGATGTATTACAAAATAAATAAATAAATAAATAATAATATATATATTTCTAGTTTCAAATATTTATTGGCTTGAATCATAAAATTATTGTTTTAACTAAATATTTATTTAAAAGACTAGTTGATAAAATAAAATAGATTTTTATTTATTGGGATAGTAAATAAATAAATGTTATACTTTCTGAGATTTTTGCAAAATGTATTAATTAGTAGCTAATTTAAAATTTGCTAGCTTTCCTAAAAATATTTTCTAAAATTATAACCTTTGTTCCTTTAATTTTACAAGTCGCCATTTCCATTAACTAGCCCACACCCTTTCCCACATGAAGAACTTATTCATGTATTGTTCTTGGCCATTCATTATTGGGCCAACCCGCAACCCTTTATCCCACACCATCTCTCCCTATTTAAGTCCCTCATCACATCTCCCTAGAAACCCTAGCTAGCCTTCACAAATCCCCACAGAGCCACAGCCACCACCATTTTTGTGTGCTCGTGTCCGTGTGTCCAGCATCCGTGTCAGCCGTGATGGCCTCGGGTCCGACCCCGGGTGTCCTATAGTATCCATTCATTTCTGGGTTCGGTTACAATATTGCAATCAGATTTTTGTGTCCGACACACCCGGACACATCCACCTCCACCAGTACACCCAACCCCGTGTCCGACACACCCGGACACGTCCCTCACAGTTCAGCAACCCATCGTGTCCTGCCCCGAACACGATCCACAGACACGACTCGCAGAAACCCTAAACCTAACCGTGGCCGCGTCGAGCCGTGGCCGCTGAAGCCGGTAGCCGCCGCCGGACGCCGCCAGATCCGTCGAGTGCCGCTGGAATCGAACGCCGCCGTCGCCGCTGGAATCGAACGCCGCCGCCACCGCTGGAATCGAACGCCGTCGTCGCCGCCGCCCCTCGAGCCAGATCCGCCGGTGGCCGCCCAGATCCGCCGACGTCTCCTCGAAGCCACCACCGCGTCGAGCCCTCCTCGAAGCCGCCTCACCCACGTCGACCACCGTTGGCCATCTCGATCCGCCGAGATCGAACACCCGCTGCTCTCGAGTCCGCTGTCGCCTCGGATCCATCGACGCCGCCGCCGAGTTCGACAACCGCCGCGTCGAGCAGATCCCGCCTCGAAGCCGCCGACGCCTTGCCGGCCGACCCCGGCGAACCCCGCCGACGACGGAGATCCCCCCAAATGTGAGCCCTCTGTTCTCTTCCCCCTTTTCTTCTGTGAATAATGTAATTAGTATATATTAATCATTAGTATATATTAATCAGTAGTTAATATATAATTAGTAGTTAATTATATAATTAGTAGTTAATTAATTAATTCGATTAGTTTAGATAAATTATTTTAATCAGTGAATTATTTAATCAGTAAATTAGTTATAATTAGTTAATTAATTAATCATTTAATTAATTTATATTAGTTTAGTTTAGTAAATTATTAATAATCAGTAATTAACTATTAATCAGTAGTTATTCATTAATGTAATTAGTTTAGTAAATTTATATATTTAGTTTGGTAATATATAATTAGTTAATAAGATTAAATAGTTTAGTTTTTATTTAGTTTAGTAAAATATAAGGATTTTGGTTGTGTAAACAAAAATAATAATTTTGGGTTATATTATATTTAAGAATTAATTTCAATAATAAAACTTAGTTCAAAAATTGTTATTTGGGGCTGGTGACCAATTTTACTATAGATATATAAATATATTGGCTATTACGTAAATTCTAAAATTTTATATAGTATAATTCTTATTTTTGGTATAAAAAAAATATATATATATATATATTTGGCAAGAGTATATGTTTAATAAAAATGTGTATTTTTAGTATATGTATCAACATATATATAGGTAGGTAATTTGGTATAAAAGTATATGGGTAATATACATATTAATTTAATACATATTTTGGTAAATATATATATGTATGTAGATTATATTTTCGAATTAGTATATGTAATTGATTTGGTATCTATGTATATTTTTATTATATGTATATAATTATATTGGTATATATATAACTACGTATTCTAGTATAAGTAAATTGGTATATGTATATTTATGTAGTTGTAAACCTACTTAACATATTTTATAGATATAAAATTAATATATATGGTAAATATATTGTTCAACCTATATATATATTATGCATGAATTAAATGGTATATATATATTGTATATGTATTTATTTTGGTGCAAGTAATATTGTAGGTGTTAATGTTAGTTAAATAGGTATAATGTGTCTGTCTAACTAGATGACCCTAGTTGACTGAGTTCCATGCCAGGCTTAGCCCTGAGTTAGGTATTTGATTGTGTGTGTAGTATAGCATCTGATGCAAATGTGGTTTTGCTTGTGATATGTTTATAGGACTGTTGGGTTACCCAGGGGACACTCTGGAACAGGACCTCGGTATTCACCAGCTAAGGACCAAAGGCAAGTACATTCTCTGATTAGTTTCTAATTTATGATATCTCCTATGTTCACTGTATCTAGTGTAAATATCCATGATCTTGACACGATGGTTACACGGATTGGTATACACGGATCTCGTCATGAGATGTTATTCCTTATTCATGGTGTAGCTTGTACAAGACTTGTTTTCCTTGTTATCTTGTGCATGTACAGACACTGATTCCCGGGGAGATTTGCTACCTTCTTAGGGAATCCCGTGCCATAGCGTACTATGATTGGATCTACTATACCAGTCGGGGGTTTGGGGAGTACTTTAGTGTAGATATGTGATCATACCCAACTTTATATGCACCATAGCTCACCCCACATCTCACGTCGGGTGCGGCCTGACCATTTATATGCTCCATAGCTGTTACGTGTGATTAGCCTGACCTCTACATGCATCATAGCTAACCAACGGTTAGCCTGACTTTATATGAACCATAGCTAATCACATGTAACCAGCCTGATCAAGTTCCCAAGCCGATCACATGTTAAAGCTAGTACTCACACACTTAGTCATAGTATCTCTTGCTCTTGACATATGTTTCTTTTCCTGCATTTACTTACCATATTTCCAGTATTTCTCTCATTGTACATTTCTCGTACCTATACATGCATCTGGTATGTTTCCATCTAGAACTGCTACATAGTTTATGTCATTTATATAGAACTGCTATTTAGAGATGTACTTTGCTCCTTCCTGACTGGAAAATATTTTTCCAGACTGTGACCTTAGTGGACTTGTTCTGACTCTTGGGGATTGGAAGTTAATGATTGCAGGTATGATTATTGTGTCATTAGACTTGTGTTGTATTCTTTTATTTCTTCATTTCCTATCGTGCTGTAGTCGTGATTGAGTATTTCTAGATTTAATTTATGATATCCACGTCTCCTTATGGAGTAGGATACTAGCGTGAGATTGTTTAGATAGCACTTGACCTAGACAGCGTTCTACCGCCGATGCTGCGGCGTAGGCTGGACGTACCCACGCTCTCGTGCCCCTAAACCGGGTGCGGGTCGTGACAGTTGCAGCGTAGGCTGGGTGTAACCACGTACTCGTGCTCGAATATCCGGGTGCAAGTCGTGACACGTACAGCACCGGCAGTAGCAGAGAGGTGCTTAACAGGGCGAGCTTTCGCCTTGACCGTCGAGGAAGAGGAGCCAGCCGGTGATATTATTTCAGGTTCAGTCTATCTTAATTCTTTTTCATCTCATGCTTTTTTTGATTCTGGTGCTTCATATAGTTTCGTATTTGTATCTTTTGCTCTGAAACATCACCTTGAGACTGAACAGTAGCAAGGACTTGCAAGATCGCGATCGGGGGTGGCATTATCCTGGTCAGTGATGTTTGCAAGGATCGAAGAGTTTCTATGGGAGGATGTGAGTTGAGCATGTGTCTACTCGTAATGCCACTTCGGATCTATGATATAGTACTCGGGATAGATTGGTTGAGTAGACACCATGATAGTATTAATTTTCGTAGAGGCAGAGTTTTGTTTCAAGCGCCAGGAGAAAGAGTTTGAGGTCGTCAGAGGAGCAGCAGAGCAGAGCGACGAAGATTTTTGTGGAGCTATAGTGGTAAAGCAGGAGTTGCCACATCCATTGATTGCAGTGTATATGGACGTCTTTCCGGAAGAGTTGTCGTGGTTGCCACCAGTCAGAGATATGGAGTTCTCTATAGACTTAGTGCCAGGCACAGAGCCAATATTACAACACATCTAAAGAGTGAACAACAGCGAGCTGGAAGAGTTGAAGAAGCAGGTGGATAAATTGTAAGACAAGGGCTTCATCTGCTCCATTTCATTACCATGGGGTGCTCCGATATTATTTGTACCAAATAATGATGGATCGATACGTATGTCTATCGACTACAGGGCACTAAACAACCTCACTATCAAGAACAAATATCCATTATCGCGGATTGACGATTTATTTGATCTGTTGAGCGGAGCGAAGGTATTCTCAAAGATATACTTGAGGCTGGGGTATCAACAGGTGAAAGTAAAGAGGGAAGACATTTCGAAGATAGCTTTCAGGACTTGGTATGGGTAGTTTGAGTTCTTAGTGATGTTGTTTGGGTTGACCAATATCCTGACGGTATTCATGAACCTGATAAATAAGGTATTTTATCAGTACTCAGATCAATTTGTGGTGGTATTCATTGATGATATATTGATTTATTTGAAGACCCGGGAGGAGCATAAGAAACACCTGAGGATAGTTCTGGAGACCCGCAGGAAGGAGAAGCTTTATGGTAAGCTTTCGAAGTGTGAGTTCTTCCTTGATAAGGTTGAATTCCTCAACCATGTGATTACAGGAGACGGGATCTCAGAAGACCCGAAAAAGATTTCAGCAGTTGAGTTATGGTCTACCCTAAGTTCAGTGACCGAGATCAGGAGTTTTCTTGGATTGGCATGCTATTATCGGAGATTTGTTCAATATTTTTCCAGGATTGCTGAGCCGATGACTAGACTAACCAGGAAGGACGTAGAGTTTGTCTGGACTAAAGAGAGTAAGTCTGCTTTTGAGGAGCTGAAGAAGAGGTTGACTATAGCTCCAGTGTTGATGTTGTCATTAGGGACATGGAGATTTTTTATATACAGTGATGCTTCAGGTAAGGGTTTGGGTTGTGTGTTGCAGCACAACAGAAAAGTGATTGCCTATGCTTCTAGGCAATTACGTCCTCATGAGAAAAATTATCCTACCCATGAGTTGGAGTTGGCAGCAGTTATTTTTGCTCTTAAAGTGTGGAAGCACTACTTGTATGGAGTGTAGGTAGAGATCTTTACAGATCATAAGAGCTTGAAGTATGTGTTCACACAAAAGGAGCTCAACATGAGGCAGCGGCGTTGGTTGGAGTTGATGAAGGACTTAGACATTTCTTTGTAGTACCATCCAGGGAAGGCCAATGTAGTCACTAACGCCTTGAGCAGGTATCCAGTGGCTATGTACTTGATGAGGGATGGACATTTATTGGCCGATCTTGATAGCTTAGAAATTAAAGTATTAGTTCCTGGAGTCACGACGCAGATGTGGAGACTTTAGATACAGTCAGAGTTGATGGACCGGATCAGAGATGCATAGTTCAAGGATAAGTTTCTGAGGAGCATCAAAGTGCAAGTTAGGATAGGATTGGCAGAGGACTTCAGTATTGTAGAGGATGGATCATTGCGGCATGGTACCAGATTGTGTGTACCAAGTGGAACATTACGCGAGAAGGTTCTTCAGGAGGCGCATCAATCTCAGTACTCTATGCATCTAGGTGCCAATAAGATGTATAGAGACATGAGAGAGCATGTTTGGTGGTATGGTATAAATGGGAGGTAGCTTGCTTCGTATCCAGATATTTGGTATGTCAGCAAGTAAAGTCAAAGAGACAGAGGCTAGATGGATTGCTTCAGCCTTTACCCATTCCAGAGTGAAAGTGGGAGCATGTGACGATGGACTTTGTTTTGGGGCTTTCGCGTTCTCCAGGAGGAAAGATGCTATTTGGGTCATCGTAGACAGGTTGACCAAATTGGCCCACTTTTTGTCATTCAAAGTGGGTACGTCTACAGAAAAACTTGTAGAGATGTATGTGAGTTAGATAGTCATATTGCATGGAGTTCCTGTGAGCATAATCTCCAATCAGGATAGTCACTTCACATCTTATTTCTGGAGGAGTTTGCAGGCTAGCTTGGGCACCCAGCTCAAGTTTAGTTTTGCATATCACCCTCGGACAGACGGGCAGTGGGAGAGGACTATCCAGACTCTCGATGATATGCTTCGTACATGAGTTTTAGATTTCTGAGGCTCTTGGAAGGATCATCTTTACTTGGTAGAGTTTGCTGGATCATCTTTACCTGGTAGAGTTTGCTTATAACAACAGCTACCAGGCCAGTATCAAGATGTCACCATTTGAGGCATTGTATGGATGGAGATGCCGCACTCCGTTGTCATGGGATGATTTTGGTGAGAGAGCCTTATTGGAACCAAATATGTTTATGGATGCAACTGAGAAGGTGAAGCTCATCAGAGAAAGACTTCGGGTGGCGTAGGACAAACAACGGCATTGGGCCGATAGTCACCGGAGACCATTGGAGTTTGAGGTTTAGATTTTGTTTTGTATTGCTTGTGATTGCTTGTTTTGTTAGAGGGCTGCGTTCGTGCTAGGTTGGTATCTGGTGTTCCTGAGGATTTTTGTGACACGGGGCATGATTTGTTTTGGTGGAGGCAGAAAGCTATACCACGGTACATCGGACCCTTCGGTGTTCTTGAGAGGGTCGGTGCAGTGGCCTACATACTAGACTTGTCGTCTGCATTAGAGTGAGTGCATAACGTGTTCCATGTGTCACAACTGAGATAGTATGTGGTAGATCCTAGCCATGTACTAGATCACTCGAAGATCGGGGTTGGTCCGACTCTCAACTACCCGAGCAGCCCGTAGAGATTCTGGATCGCTGGGAGAAGGTGCTACAGAACCAGACGATTCCTTTGGTATGTGTCGCGTGGTGGCATCACTCGCCAGAAAAGATTACCTGGGAGTAAGAGGCTAAGATGTGCGAGCGATATCCATATATATTTGAGCCGTGAGGTATAATTCTCTCTTGCTTGTATTGATTGCTATTGGTAGATAGTTTCTTCCTAAATTTTGAGGACCAAAATTTTTAAGGTGGGTTGGATTGTCACCTGTAAACCCCCTCACCCAAAATAATCCAGGCAAAAGCAAAAATGAAAGTCAACTAGTCGAGCCAGTTCTCACTCCCTTTGCTTTGTATTTTGTGTATATTTTATATTATTATATTTATTATAGATTATTTTAAATATTAAAAAAAATTTAGAGTATTCTCTTAGTTAATTAGAAAATAAATTTCTTGATATATTTACTTATATAAATATTTATTTAGATTCATTTTTAGGCTATTTTATATTTTTGGAGATTTTTCTAAAAAAAAAAATTGGGTAATTAAAATAGAGAAAACGTAAATTTCTAGAACTTCTATGATTTACTATGAGACCATACTTGTATGTTGTTCCTACCAAATATTTATTTTAGATTAAAATATTTAATTATATTTTTCTATAATTTATTTAGAATTTTAAGAAATTTATTTGGATTTTTGAAATTATTTACGATTTATTTGGTTATATATAGTCTTAATATTAGATAGATGCTATTTAGTGTTAATAGATATTAATAAGATTATATATAAATTATTTGTATTATCTTTAATTCTATTTAAGATTATAAATTATTGAGATAAACTCTAACTCTTTTTTAAATTAAATCAAATCCTGAGTCTACTAGGAAAGCAACTTCATGCATATCCTATCCTTATTTAAACAGGTCCTAATTATATCCAAATTAGTCAATCCTAGTCGTATTAAATTAAGTAGTCTCCACCATTATAAATACCTATTAGACTTATGGAATTAACTCTTCTTTCATATTTTTCTACCCCAAACTTCTCTTTTTTTCGTCCAAAAATAGTCAAAATTCGTCATAAATTCAGCCTCATTTTCTAGTAGTTATGACGACTTAAAAAGACGATATCTCCTTGTTCCGGACTCCAAACATGCTCCATTTTTTTTGTTAGAACCATATCAAGGTTAGTTTTCTGAATATATAAATTATTTTAATAATTTTAGAACCTATTTTTCCATAATATTCTGAAAGTGCCAGCTGTCCGAAATAAGACGTGTTTTCATATTTTCGAGATTTCGGGAGATCCCGAATTCGGAATTATGAACTGTTTAAAGTTTCAGAAAGTTGATATGATGAAATTACATAAAATAATATTTCTAAATTTAACATGTAAGTTTAATTTACTGTAAAATTCGTGCAACGTATACGTAAATAGGAAACCACCAAAAATTATCATATGTGCGCCCTTGTGAACATAACTCTTTACCAACTTATGATTTTATAAAACCGTCAATTCTGGTGTTCATGTAGCACTGAAATCTATAGAATTCTACACACAAATCAAAGATTTGAGTGGTTGACTTTTTGGTCAACGGATTGCCTCGATTTGCGTACCATGGATCACAAATCCGTAAAGTTGACTTTCGTTGGACCAAAATTAGGGTTTAACAATAAAAATCAGATTATAATAAGATTAAAATACTATTTTAAGTTATTTTATTCAGAATTAAAATAGATTAAAATGGAGGAACCTATTCATCCATTTTTGTAACCTAACTTGTTTAATTTATGTGACGGGTAGATCGGACGATGCCTTTAGTTGCGAATTCATCCCTTTTCAAACAGGGCAAGATATCTTACCAAATTGCTTATAGTACTTTGCATGCTTATTATATTTTTATATATTTATTGCATGTGTGTTTTCTTTCAGTCATAATTATATACTATATATATGTTGACACATACTTGACACATTGTATCATGGAAGAGAAGGACAATCAGTAGGCGTATGGGCTATAACCACTCTGGTAAACCGTAGTAACTAGCACGCACTATGGTAGTCGTGTCCAATGGTCTCTACCCTCGCGGTATGTCGGCTGATGGTGTCATGATGGTCGTAACCCTTGCAGTATGACGGCTGATGATATCCCTGACGTGTGTGTGAGTTGTGAGATTAGATAGAGTAGCCTACCCATACCCATACATCAAAAAGTTGTCCTTATTATGCATTTTATATATATTGTCTAGTACAACATACTTATATATTTTCTATTTATTATGCATGTTTTATTGTATTCAATTGGCATGCTTCTATGTATCTTGTTACGTCCCTCTGAGAATATGGTCCCTTTCCAGGTGTAGATGATCATGACTATTCGTAGGAGCACAGATCAGGACTTGCTACTTCGTTATCTTTCGAGGAGGTCTTCTCTTCGAGTCTCATTGTTCAATAGATGTACTTATTTTATTTCTCTTATATTCTAGTTGGTACTGGATTTGTTTCCACCCAACTACTTGTTCTTATCAAGCATTTTATACTTGATTCAGTTATATAGTTGATTGGTTATTTGATTCTGTGGATAAGATCTAGTTATGCCCTGTGACTTGTGACAATATATATACCACATGTGAGTTAATATTTATATTACAGCGTATGTGTGTATTATGGTATCCATATATTGGAGTTGCCATATACATGCGGCTGGCATGCTTATATATTTCTAGTCCTACGTATTTTGGGACTGGAGCGTGACATATTTTTGTGGTGGCCCATGCAGGTCGAGAGAATATTATCTCGGTTACGTTACTGTGCCGAGCAAGCCTGCGCATAGGATTAGAATATAGGATCTCATCCACTTATTTAATCACCTTCCTTGATTTTATTTCGCATTCTTATTTGATTGCTTGCATTGCATCTTGCTTGATCCTTTCACAACGTTAATCTTATCTTTTCTTTCGTTCTTGATAGGGGTTAGAAAGATGACTGGTACCAGGTATATACGCTCTATTATTCAATAACACTATTAGTTAAATTCTTGTAAGTTTGGTAGTATGACTCATAACCTAGTATCACATAGTCCTTTTGACCCATTAATGTAGTATAATTGAATGACACCAACTATAGGCTTGCATAAGAAGATAGTGTTTATCCAGACTGTAGAACTTAGATGACCATACCCCCATTTGGTTGACTTTAGACTTGGATAATAAGTTAGTATGGCAACTGTAGAGGCACAACACTCTTCTTGATGAACTTAAATTATTCTGTACCTTCCTCCATCATAATCCAGTGTACTTATATTTTCTGGACTACCACCGCTTATGCTGCTATTTTATAGCCTAGTTTTGCAAGCTTATTCTTTTATCGAGCTTATTTATGACATATGTGTTATTGGGGACACCTACTAATATATTGTCTAAATCATAATCAGTGTATTAAGGTCTGATCAACCTTAATGCACTTGGTTCGCTCTTCGTATGACTACTTTACGTGGATTGAGATAAAGTTGACTCAGCATGTTAGACAAATATACTTGCCCTTTAAATATGTTCGAGCTTATCTTATCGTTACATAACTGTACTGATATGAGCATATGAATAGAAATTTACCAAAATAGGATCTCATCCGCAACTGCCCTTACCACTCTCTTTTTGAATTCTTTAATTGCCTTGAACCCCGTACTTGTATTCTATCGCCTCCTCCTTGAATTCTTTATTATCGTTTTTCGTCTTCCCCTAATTCGAAAAGACGAAATCTCGTGCTTGGTATAAGTTTGATACACGGATAGTACTATATATACCCCATAGACCAATCATATTACTTGGTCACTATCTTTTGTAATTAAGGACATAAAATATGTGAGATATTTTATGGATTGAATAACACGATTAAATAATTTGAGGAAGTTTTTCTTAAATGTATAGCCTATATAATAGATTGGCAAATTCTAAGTTGGGTAGAAGTTGCATTGTCAACTTGAGATAAAAAAAAATTTAGATTGTAATCAAGTAAGATTAGATTGAGAGATTTAAGTCATTTTAATTTTAAGAATTTTTAGAAGAATGATTTAGATTATGATGATTTAACTTTAAAGATAAGAATGCTTTATAGAATAAATTTTAAAATTTTGATATTACGGACCAAATATTTATAATTTGAGCACATGATTTAAATTTTGAATATTGGAGATTAAATTAACAATTTAAATTTTGAGGATAACATATATATATATATATATATATATATATATATATATATATATATATATATATATATATATAACTCAAAATGTTTAATTGATGGATTGAATTCAAAATTTTACAATTTGATGATTTAAATTAAAAGTTAAATTTTGATTGTTGGATCACCTATTTAAAATATTGATAATAAAAATTAAATTTAAAATTTGAAGAGTACAAAATTCTTAAGCTGAAAATAGGAATACAATTTGATTAGAGTTTTTTATTATTTAAAATCTAGAAAAAAAATTATTATAGTTGAAAATCATGATTTAAAATTTAATGTGGGTTATTTGAATCTTCAAGATGTCATACAGATTTGAATTAAATTTGGATGTTGATTATTTAAAAATCAAGAAGAAATTATGATAGATTAAATTTTGATTTAAACAGTTGTTATTTTAATTTTGAAGAGATTGTGACGGATTTGAAAAGATTTTGTCATTTAAATTTTTGAGAAGATTGCGGTTGACTTGCCTTAGATACAAATATGAAAGATTTAACAAATTATTCCTTATTTTTAATTTCGAGGATAAAAATTTTTTTAAGTTGGGTAGATTGTAAATCCCCTCACCCAAAATATGTATTTTATGTGTATTTTATATTATTATATTTATTATAAATTATTTTAAATATTAAATTTTTTTAGAGTATTCTCTTAGTTAATTAGAAAATAAATTTCTTGATATATTTACTTATATAAATATTTATTTAGAATCATTTTTAGGCTATTTTAGATTTTTGGAGATTTTTCTAAAAAAAATTTGGGTAATTAAATCATAGAAAACGTAAATTTTTAGAACTTCCATGATTTACTATGAGACCATACTTCCATGTTATTCCTACCAAATATTTATTTTAGGTTAAAATATTTAATTATATTTTTCTGTAATTTATTTAGAATTTTAAGAAATTTATTTGGATTTTTGAAATTATTTAGGATTTATTTGGTTATATATAGTCTTAATATTAGATAGATGTTAATTTAGTGTTAATAGATATTAATAAGATTATATATAAATTATTTGTGTTATCTTTATTCAATTTAAGATTATAAATTATTGAGATAAATTTAAAATTTATTTTAAATTAATTTAAATCCTGAGTCTACTAGGAAAGCAACTTCATGCATATCCTATCCTTATTTAAACTGGTGCTAATCATATCCAAATTAGTCAATCCTAGTCGTATTCAATTAAGTAGTCTCCACCATTATAAATACCTATTAGACTTATGGAATAAAGTCTTCTTTCATATTTTTCTTCCCCAAACTTCTCTCTTTTTCGTCCAAAAATAGTCAAAATTCGTCATAAATTCAGCCTCATTTTCTAGTAGTTATGACGACTTAAAAAGACGATATCTCCTAGCTCCGGACTCCAAACGCGCTCCATTTTTTTGTTAGAACCATATCAAGGTTAGTTTCTGAATATATAAATTATTTTAATAATTTTAGAACCTATTTTTCCAGAATATGTTGAAAGTGCCAGCTATCCGAAATTAGACGCGTTTCCGTATTTTCGAGATTTCGGGAGATCCCGAATACGGAATTACGAACCATTTATAGTTTTGAAAAGTTGACATGATGAACTTACATAAAATAATATTTCCATAATTTAAAATGTAAGTTTAATTTACTGTAAAATTTGTGCAACGTATACGTAAATAAGAAACCACCAAAAATTATCATCTGTGTGCCCTTGTGAACATAACTCTTTACCGACTTGTGATTTTATGAAAATAACGATTCTGGTGTTCATGTAGCACTAAAATTTATAAAATTATACACACAAATCAAGGATTTGAGTCGGTTGACTTTTTGGTCAATGGATTGCCTCGATTTGCGTGCCATGGATCACAAATCCTTAAAGTTGACTTTCGTTGGACCAAAATTAGGGTTTAACAATAAAAATCAGATTATAATAAGATTAAAATACTATTTTAAGTTATTTTATTCAGAATTAAAATAGATTAAAATGGAGGAACCTATTCATCTACTTTTGTAACCTAACTTGTTTAATTTATGTGACGGGTAGATCGGACGACGCCTTGAGTTACGACTTCATCCCTTTTCAGACCGGGCAAGATACCTTGCCAAATTGCTTATAGTACTTTGCATGCTTATTATATTTTTATATATTCATTGCATGTGTGTTTTCTTTCAGTCATAATTATATACTATATATATGTTGACACACACTTGACACATAGTATCATAGGAGGGAAGGACAATCAGTTGGCGTATAGGCTATAACCACTCTGGTAAACCGTAGTAACTAGCACGTACTATGGTAGTCGTGTCCGATGGTCGCTACCCTCGCGGTATGACGGCGGATGATGTCCCTGACGTGTGTGTAAGTTATGAGATTAGATAGGGTAGCCTACCCATGCCCATACATCGAAAAGTTGTCCTCATTTTGTATTTTGTATATATTATCTAGTACATCATACTTATATATTTTCTATCTATTATGCATATTTTACTGTATTCAATTGGCATGCTTCTATGTATCTTGTTACGTCCCTCTGAGAACATGGTCCCTTTCCAGGTGTAGACGATCCTGACTATTTACAGAAGCACGGATCAGGACTTGCTACTTCGTTATCTTTCGAGGAGGTCTTCTCTTCGAGTCTCATTGTTCAGTAGATGTACTTATTTTATTTCTTTTATATTCTAGTTGGTAGTGGATTTGTTTCCACCCAACTACTTGTTCTTATCAAGCATTTTATACTTGATTCAGTTATATAGTTGATTAGTTATTTGATTATGTGAATGAGATCTAGTTATGCCCTGTGACTTGTGATAATATATACACCACATGTGAGTTAATATTTATATTACAGCGTACGTGTGTTTTATTGTTGTAGAAGCATAAAAAATACGCCGGATGGCTATACGCAGCGTATTGATGCAGAGCAGCGTAGACAGAGGCCTTCAGAGCCATCAAGCGTACAATAGAGCTTTCTCCGCCAAACACAGCATGAAATATAAGCTCAACGTAAGGCAGTACGTCCAAACCGCTTTAGCGTAAACAGGGTGCTTCATCGACTCCTGGGCGTGAAACCCATCCTCTTGCAATGAAGCATTGAAGTGTACGAGAGACGCTTCTTATTCTCCGAAGTGAACCTGTCAGATCCTGCAATGAACCTGACGTCTGGACTTCTGACAAAGGGATACTGCTCGACTACCCAGGGATACTGCTCGACTACCCAGACGACGGCTATAATGATGGCACGGCACTGCGACCCAGGCTGTCATTTACCGCCATCTCCTTCGCGTAAACTATTTTTACGTGCACGAAGGAATACGCTGCCTTGTTTTACACAGGCAGACATGAGCTGTTTACTCTCCGTAGTAGACAAACCGCCTGCCACATCGAAAGCTGCACTTTGTACAAGGCTCGAGGCACGTCTCTACGTCGAATGCACAGAGCGGTGACAGTTGCTTGAAGCACGTCTCTACGTCTAATGCACAGAGCGGTAACAGTTTCTCGAGGCACGTCTCTACATCTAATGCACAGAGCGGTGACAGTTTCTCAAGGCACGTCTTTACGTCTAATGCACAGAACGATGACAGTTTCTCGAGGCACGTCTCTACGTCTAATGCATAGAGCGGTGACAGTTTCTCGAGGCGCGTCTCTGCGACTGATGCGCAGAAGGGCTGCAGACCTTCAAAAACACGCCTCCGTATTTAATGCACAGGATGGTGGCAAATCTCTGCATTTAATGTAAGAGATTTGATTATATCTTCAAAAGCCGTAATTCCGGCTAAGACGTCCACATCAGCACTCTAGCACGGTACGCAGCGGCTTCTACGCCCATTCAACTCATGTACTCACTTGGCTTCTACGTCCACTCGGCCTCTACGACCATTTGGCTTCTACGCCCACTCGGCCTCTATGACCACTCGGCTTCTACGCCTATTTTTGGCTTCTATGCCTACTTGGCTTCTACGCCATAGTGACAGACACTGGCTTCTACGCCTACCTCTTCTACACGAGGGATACCTACCTATGTGGCTTCTATGTCATGATCTTCGTAGCAATTATACGCATTTTGTCCCTTAGTTGGACCCGCGTCACATGCTTATTCAAAGGATCATCTATACGCAGGCATTGGTTATTTTAACCGTTGTGTAAAAGGGTGCTGTACTTTCCACTCCTCGGTTTCTACACAGACGGAGTGGTCACTGTCACAAAACTCTATAAATAGAGACCTCTATCAATGAGAAACAAGGTCGAAAAATTGGTCAAGAAAACCAATATCAGATCCAAGGTCGAACTTCCAAGAAAGATCGAACCAGAGAGAGAGAGAGAATCCGGAGCTCAGGCAAAGAGTAGGGATCGACGACTTTGGCATCGTACATCCACCCTCTTTTGCAACCTTCGAAGCTGCTTCCTGTCTTCTACGACACTTCTTCATCATCGTGTGGTCCAAGGGCTAAAGTGATCGACTACAGATCAGACACCTATAGCAATATTTACCCAGATTAAATAAATTGTACTCCCACATCCTCGTATAGGATCAAATTGTACAAGTTTGTTTGTAAACCAAAGAAGGCGGATTTCGTGTAAACCCCATCTTGAATACATCTTCATTCTTTCATTTTCTACCACAAATAATGGTATCCATATATTGGAGTTACCATATACATGCGGCTGGCATGCTTACGTATTCATAATCCTACGTATTTTGGGACTGGGGCGTGACATCACCCTCATTTTTCCCAGCTAGGGGTAGTTTAGTAAATTAGCATGGATAAAAAAATTTAGGAATAAATATTAATATTAGTGTGTTATAATAATTATTTGATGATTGTATTAATTATTTAATTATTAGTGAGTTATAGATTAAATGTGACTTGTATTAATTATTTTATTAGAGGCTAGTCCAATAATTAGACTTGTCATGATAACTAGTGAGCCTAGCTTGGATCCAAACCCATTAGTCCATTCTCATTAATTTAATTATGGGGGATTAGCTTAATTAGAATTAGTTAGAATCTTTCCAAAATAGCCCTTCCCTAATCCTATTCATAATGGGATGGAGAGGGACAATTTGGACCATGCACATAACTTGGAAAAGGAGGAAGGGGGTGGCAACTATTAGAGGGGGCTCTCATCTCTCTCTCCTCTCATTTGCATTCATTTAGATCTAGAAATTAGATCCCCAATTTATATCATTTCCTAAATTGAATTTCTACTCAATTCACCTTCATTTCCTTCTCAAATTCATCACTCTTAGAGCTTTGGAGCTTGGAGAAGCAAGGAGCACAAGGAGGAGGAGCTTTGGAGATAGAGATCATGTCCGGGACGTGTCCAATTATATTTTCATTGGAAATCCATCTCCCAATTGGAAATTCCTAAATTTCTTCTTATTCTAGCTTCTAAATCACGCATAAGACCTCTAGGAACCACCCCAATGGCATAGGCTACCTATAAGGACAAGTTTTAGGATATTTGGACATTAAATATGGATTCTATCTACATAGGTTTTTGTATGTGGTTTGGAGAAATTACGAGATTGACACATCAATTGTATATCATGAGACCAATTAGATCTAATTAGACTTAGATCGGGATTGTGGGACTAGGTACGTGTCCACAAATAGATACGTGTAGGCCGTATCAAGATAATTTTATGATACAGTATGATTCGGGACTCTATTTTGGACATTTTGTGTAACTATCCTTCATTTTCCTTTGTAGCAGGTTACTTTAGTTGTATTATGAGGTATTATGTATATATATATAATCATTGTGGAGAAATTAGGATTGTGGCTTCTCACTTGGGTGTGTATCATGAATTTTCTCAAATACACTAGGTGTTTGTTTTAATGTCTCTAATATATGATATATATGTGTATATGATATTGAGTGTTTATATATATACATATATATATATATATATATATATATATATATATATATATATATATATATATATATATAGTTGTATGTGTACTTGTGTGCTGTGGTTGCCTGGGAGTCGGGTTGCAGACTTGAGTAAGGAAAGTAGCAACAAGTGATACATAGAGCAGTAGTTGGGACTTGGTGGTGCAATATGCAATATGGAGAAGTAGCGGGCTCTGTGCATGTGTGTAGTTGGTACAGACTGGTGTCAGATGTGTAAGTGATCTTGACTGTGTGAGGATGAGTGTTCAGGTGAGTTTATGTGAAGGGATGTGTGCAGTTTACTGAACACTGCTAGGGGAGAACTTGGACATTGCAGTTGTGTTATTGAAACCTTATGGTGCTGCAACTGTGAGGTGAACTGTGATGGACTCAGGTGTTTAGCACATTGATGTTCACTTGGTGCTAGAGAGGGCTAATGTTCAGTACATGAGTATGTTCAATACATTAGTTTTAAATTGAATCAGTTATTACACTGATTTGTGTATCAATGGATACACTGCTATATTATCAGTTTAGATCCTAAGATACAACCGTAGCAGTATGAGCCATTTACAGTTGAGTGTATCACATCTATTGGTATCAGTTGTAATATCTGGTATGGATAGTTGGCTTCAGTTAATATACCAGGTAGTGTAAGGGGTGTAAAGGTTAAGAGCTCTGTGAACTAGAGCACCTAAACCTTAATATTAATGCATAAGTGAGAGAATTTGGTATGTTACATGTTTGTGTGATTTCTTTGGTTTAAATTGTGGTGATTGAAGTGTTGTGCATCAAATGATATAGAGACATAGCAGTGTCAGTAGTTGCAAATAAAGAAACTGAATGCACAGTAGCGGGTACAGGGGATAGGCGAAACAGAACTACACTGATACTCGAGTATCAGTTGTGCTAACGGTAAGGAAAGCATAGGTGAAGTCGATATCAGTTACTTAGCTTAGTATAGTTGGGGTTATGACTATTAGCAATTCAAGATTTGAGGTCAGTAGTATCTAAGTTAGTTAGTTGAGTTAGTGTCCAGTTAGCTTTAGGTGTCCAGTTAGCTTTAAGTGCCAGTTAGTGAGATGTATATTAATTATGTTAGTAGCATTTATTAGCTATATCAGTGCAGTTGAAGTATCTGGCTATAGAAATTGGGTGTAGTATCAGTAGCAGCTAGTTGGGTATAAGGAGTATCAGTTCTCAAAGAGAACTTGGTACCAGTTATGAGTTGGTTAGGTTGTAGACTAAGTTAGTTTAATTATTCTAGTATCACTGATATATCTTAGTTAGTATTCAGCCATGTGTAAGTGCTAGTTCAGTCAATAACTTAGGGTGCTAGTGAGATGGAGCCAGGTATGGACAATTGGACATGTGTTTATGGTGAATAGAGTAGCAGCAGTAATTGTAACCCCCTGATTTTTCAGAAATTTTTAATTTAGATTTTTCACAATTTTCTGTAATTTTCTAGGATTTTCAAGAATTTATTTTAGATTCAAATATAATAAAAAATATCCCAAACTTTTATTTTAGGTTCTAAATAATAAAATATATTTTCTAGAAGTTTTTGAGAATTTTCTGAGTATTTTAGTATTTATTGGGAGTTATTTAGGCTAATAACTAATTTGTAGGACTTGTAGAATTTATGGTGCAAGCCCAGGAATATAGAATGGACCCACGTTATTTTCTAAGGTTTATAATATTATTATATATTTTCTGGAATTATTTCAGAATTTTTGGAATAATGTTAGTATTTATTTTTAGTTTTATGGCAAAACTAATTTTTAGAGCTTCTCCTAATTATAGTAGGAAATCTATGAATATATAATTATCCCAAATATTTTCTAAGGTTTTTAGGTTCAAAATATATTTTCTGTAATTTTTTCAGATTTTTATGATTATTTTTAATGTTTATTTTGAGTTATTTAGATTTAAAACGACTTAAATAATATTTTGATAAAGGCAAATCAAAAAAACAAATAATATAACCAAAACCATCCAATCAAATCATGACACGTGTCACCCTATCAACTTTCATTCAGCCTCTCAACATCCCTATATATATATATTATTATAACCCTAATTATCCCATTATTTTTAGAGAGAGAGATTTTAGAGAATTGCCATCTAGGGTTCCTTCATCTTCCAGAAGCCATTGCGCATAGCTCCGGACTCCAAATGAGGCCTAGTTTCTTGCGTTAGAACGATATTGAGGTTAGCTTTCTGATTATATAATTTGGTTTACAAAATTATGAGTATTAAATTCTGAAAAATTCGTAGAGCACAACATGTCCGAAAATAGACGTGTTTTAATGTTTTCGCGATTTTGGGAGAAGCAGGAATCAGAATCATAAACCGTTTAAAGTTTCGGAAAGCTAATGTCGAGATCATTGACATATGTTTTTTCCAGAATTTAATTCGATGTATTTTTATATTGTTAATTTTGTAGAACTTCTAGGTTAGAATTTAACCATCGGTGCACAATACAAAATTTGTATGTGCCATAATTCCCAAACGAATTTGAATTCGAACGAGCCGTAAATTTTAGTATGTTTTTTATGCTGAAATCTACAGTAAATCATGCATGAAAGTTGAGTTTGTGTCGGTTGACTTTTTGGTCAACAGATCGCCTCGATTTGCGTGCCATGAGTCTCGAGTTGATAAAATTTAGTTCCTTTGGACAAAATTTAGGAATTAACCTAAAAATTAGAATAATAAGATTAAAATAGGATTTTAGAGTAATTATTTCGGAATTAAATAAGTTAAAATAAATTATCTTTTGACATGGTAAATTTGTAATACATAGGCTATTTGGACTGTGACTTGGACTCTGATTCATACCAGCAACAGGACCCCAGGCAAGTGTACCTTGCCAAACTCTGCAGTATTGTTACATACTTTTCTTGCTTTATTATATTGTTGTGCATGCTTAACCTAGGACCGTGTGACGTACTTAGCGTCCGATTATTAGTCGGGTGCCAACACCGTACGCGGTGTTGGGTACGGTCATCTAGAGATGGATATTCGTGACACTTTATATTCTCATACTTGTCTTATCAAGTACCATATAACCCAGGATACTTGACACCATTCATGAGACAGGATATTCCCGAGATATTCGTGGTAATTCTGTATAGGATACAGGACTTGACAGAGATACTATATTCATAGATACTTATGACATTGTATTAGCTATGATCCCGCTTGACATGGACATGAGACGTTATGGTCATGATATACGTGGTTATATTGGGTGGAGAGAGACACACAGGCTACAAGCTATTTTCTATATATATCTACTACTATTGTGAGGCCGTAGACTCTCGTAGCAGAGCTAGGCACATTACATGTTATTACCACTACCGGCTCCCCGACACAGAGCTTGTAGTGGCTCAGCCTGAGTACTCATGATGCTCTCATCTTGCATTTCACATAGATGGTTATATAGCTTACCCTATTATTCTCAGTATTTGCTGCACTGCTTATATTTTGGCTTGTATATTTTCTGTACCTTGCTATGTCCCCTGAGGACCTGGATATGGATTATGTCCCCAGGATTTGAGGACGAGATCTATCCCGAGGTATACGGGACCGCAGCAGGAGCTGATCCAGGAGTTGTACCGACACTCGAGGATGAGGTGTTAGTTGAAGGTTTTTTTTGAGCATCCATGTTTCATACTCATTATTTTATTTATTTCAGTCATTTATATTCTGGTCTGTTGAACCATTGTAACAGATGTTTATCGGGTTGTTCCCCGAAGTACTTTGTTGAGACTGGTTGATGATTTACATTTCTTATATTCTGTGGATCATATTTTATATTTTGTGTGGATGAGATTAGTTGTGCCATATTGTCGTAGACTTGATTTTATAGCTTAAGTACGCCCTGATGGAACCATTAAATTGGGTTTGTCCATCAGTGTGTGCTGCTGGCCATTGCCACGTGTCTAGTCCCTCGATATTTTGGGACTGGGACATGACATAGTTTTTGTGGTGGCCCATGCAGGTCCACGACAAAATTGTTCGGTTTCAACTAAGGGACCGAGCAAGCCTACAAATAGGATTAGAGTATAGGATCTCATCCACAACTGACTATGGCTTCTCCTCCTCCTCCTTCCAATCTATTCCGTTGAAAAATTGTATCCTGCTTGATTCATGTGCCTTCTCATTAGTTCCTTGAGTGTAGCTTTCTTCTAGAATATAGAAGTCCCTGTTGATAGAATGATAGGTAGGGTAACCTTTCTACTAAAAGTACAGCTAGGATATTGACACACCCCTAAGTAGAACGCTTAATAAACCCTAGCATCCTTTACCTATAGAATAATTTACCATTATTTCTTCTTATAGTCATGAATGACCTAAGAGTAGTATAGGCACTGCTAAGAGCTAGTTAGAGATTGGACCCTAATGTTTGACCCTAGTGGTTGACCCCAGTTTTGAGGAACCAATAGAAATCTGAGATCGAATGTTAGAACAGAACCTAGTGTGCATAGTGAGATAGTGTTAGGATATAGGTTGTTAGCAGACGGTACCTCAGGAAGCCCAGAGCAACGAGTATGACATTCCCCATGAGATCATACCTCAAACACGGAGAATTGCTCGCCACCTTCACCTTAGGAAACTATGATATTATCTAGAGCCTCATATTTTAATTTCATACGTTGTTCGTTTGCGACCTTAATGTTCCCTAATGCGCAACGACTAAAATATGTTCATCTTTTCTCCGTCTTTCAATTCGTGCCACCTGACACTTCTAATAGTAGGCCAAGTAATTTTATTCCTTGTTAAGGACCCATAGTTTGCTAGGATTATAGTTGTAGTCTTGAATTTGAAAATTTTGTGTTTTGTAGTTAGAGTTCGATAAGTTTGAGTTAATCTTGTAGATTGTGACCCGATGATTATCCCTTAGTGTTAAATTACGTAATTTGTACCCTCACCTCGATACAAGTTATATTTCCTTTCCCTTGAGACTAGTACCACATAGTCCACTTGACCCATCAAGGCGGTGTAACTGAATGGAAATAATTGTATGCTAGCATAAGATGGCAGTATTATTCAGACAATAGAATTTAGAAGTCCTTGCCCCTATTGGGTCGACTAGCAACTTAGACAAGGAGGTTGTATGATAACTGTAGAGATTGTAGAGTCTTTTATTATTGTTGCTCATTTTTGTTCGTTTTGTGAACTTGAATAATTTGTACCTCCTTTCATCATCATCTAGCGTGCTTATATTTCATATACTACCTTGACTTATTGTGCTATTTTATAGCCTAGTTTTGCAAGCTTATTCTTTATCGAGCTTGTTCATGACATATATATTATTGGGGAGGCCCACAATAATACATTTCAGAATCAGTGTATTACGGTCTGATCAACCATAGTGCGCTTGATTCGCCCTCGCAATAATACCTTACGTGGATTGAGATATGTTGTGATTAGTAGACGAATATACTTGCCCTAGACATGTCTGACATATCGTATCGGTTACATAACTGTACTAATACGAGCAGGCGAACAAAGGATTACCAAAATAGGATTTTAATCCACAACTGCTTTGACAATTCCTAATTGAATTCTTTAAATGCCTTGAACCCAATACTTCTATTCTATTACGCTGCCCTTGAACTCTTTATTATTGGTCTCCGTCTTCCCTTATTTCGGAAAGACGAAACATCGTGCTTGGTATAAATTGATACACAGAGAATACTAGATATACCCCATAGGCCGATCACATACTTAAGGATTATTCTTCGTAATTAAGGACATATCATATATGATATGATCGGCATTAAAGTTCGAGGATTGAATGACATGAGTAAACATATTAAGGAATATTCTCTTAAGGTATATAGCCTTATGTGATAGATGGGTAAATTCTAAGTTGGGTAGTAGTGCATTGTCAACTCGAGAGGAATTTCTTTTAGATTATGATCGAGTAAGATTAAATTGGGAGAGGTTCAAGCCATTTTAATTTTGAGAATTTTAGAAGAATGACTAAGATGATGGGGATTAATGAATAGATATTGAGGACCAGATATTTATACCTTAAGTACATGATTTAAACAATGAAGGTAAAATCATCAACTTGAAATTTAGAGGATAAAAAGATAGAATTTCAGACTTGAACAATGGTGGACTGCATTTAAATTATTTTTTCAAGTTGATAATTTGAGTTAAAATAAAAATTTGATGGTTGGACTACCTATTTGAAATATTAAGGATGTGAATGGAATTTAAGAAGTTGAAGCATACAAAAAATTTATAAGTGAAAATAGAATAATAATGGACTCGAATTACTTATAGAGGAGATTATGATAATTGGAGATCGTGAGGTAAAATTGATATGCGTATTTAAATCTTGAAGATGATATATGGATTTAATTTAAATTTGGATATGGATACTTTAAAAAAGCGAGAAGAGATAACCATAGGTTGAATTTGATTGGATCAGTGGTCATCTTAACCTAGAAGTAATTGCAATGGATATGATTAGGATTTTAATTATCGCAAGGAGATTGCGATTGGCTTGCCTAATGTACACGAAGGATTAACAAATTATGCCTTATTTTAATTTTGAGGACGACATTGTCTTAAGTTGGCTGGATTGTGAAACCCCCTCACCTAAGAAGTAGACCTACTTGGCTTAGATAGTGAGACTGAGGCTAGCTTGAATCCACTTAGGAATAGAACACGACATTTTTTATTTAGTTCTACAATATGGTATCCCTCGGCGCGCCTTACCATTGCTTCGATAATTGGAGCACTTTCTTAGTCACTGCCTTCTTACAAATTCCACACCTTGTCCTAGACATGTCCATCCTCCAATTTCTATCTTTGTGCAACGTTTCAATTGTTGGACACTTTTATGCAAAAGAGCATTTAGGTGTCCACACTATTGGACATGACACACGAAGAAACCTATTTTCACTTATGTGAATTTCTTCCATAATTTTCGGAATGTGCAACGTGCAACATCGTCCACTCCGTTAAACCTAGCCTTGCATTTTAACCAATGCAAATCTTAGACCATCCTTGACTTCTACTATGGCTTAATTTTAATTTCGAGGACGAAATTTTTTTAAGTTGGGTAGATTGTAACCCCCTGATTTTTCAGAAATTTTTAATTTGGATTTTTCACAATTTTCTGTAATTTTCTAGGATTTTCAAAAATTTATTTTAGATTCAAATATAATTAAAAATATCCCAAACTTTTATTTTAGGTTCTAAATAATAAAATATATTTTCTAGAAGTTTTTGAGAATTTTCTGAGTATTTTAGTATTTATTGGGAGTTATTTAGGCTAATAACTAATTTGTAGGACTTGTAGAATTTATGGTGCAAGCCCAGGAATATAGAATGGACCCACGTTATTTTCGAAGATTTATAATATTATTATATATTTTCTGGAATTATTTCAGAATTTTTGGAATAATGTTAGTATTTATTTTTAGTTTTATGGCAAAACTAATTTTTAGAGCTTCTCCTAATTATAGTAGGAAATCTATGAATATATAATTATCCCAAATATTTTCTAGGGTTTTTAGGTTCAAAATATATTTTCTGTAATTTTTTCAGATTTTTATGATTATTTTTAATGTTTATTTTGAGTTATTTAGATTTAAAACGACTTAAATAATATTTTGATAAAGGCAAATTAAAAAAACAAATAATATAACCAAAACCATCCAATCAAATCATGACACGTGTCACCTTATCAACTTTCATTCAGCCTCTCAACATCCCTATATATATATATATTATTATAACCCTAATTATCCCATTATTTTTAGAGAGAGAGATTTTGGAGAATTGCCATCTAGGGTTCCTTCATTTTCCAGAAGCCATTGCGCATAGCTCCGGACTCCAAATGAGGCCTAGTTTCTTGCGTTAGAATGATATTGAGGTTAGATTTCTGATTATATAATTTGGTTTACAAAATTATGAGTATTAAATTCTGGAAAATTCGTAGAGCACAGCATGTCCGAAAATAGACGTGTTTTAATGTTTTCGCGATTTCGGGAGAACCAGGAATCAGAATCATGAACCGTTTAAAGTTTCGGAAAGCTAATGTCGAGATCATTGACATATGTTTTTTCTAGAATTTAATTCGATGTATTTTTATACCGTTAATTCTGTAGAACTTCTAGGTTAGAATTTAACCATCGGTGCACAATACAAAATTTGTATGTGCCATAATTCTCAAACGAATTTGAATTCGGATGAGCCGTAAATTCTAGTATATTTTTTATGGTGAAATCTATAGGAAATCATGCATGAAAGTCGAGTTTGTGTCGGTTGACTTTTTGGTCAACAGATCGCCTCGATTTGCGTGCCATGAGTCTCGAGTTGATAAAATTCAGTTCCTTTGGACAAAATTTAGGAATTAACCTAAAATCAGAATAATAAGATTAAAATAGGATTTTAGAGTAATTATTTCAGAATTAAATAAGTTAAAATAAATTATCTTTTGACATGGTAAATTTGTAATACATAGGCTATTTGGACTGTGACTTGGACTCTGATTCATACCAGCAACAGGACCCCAGGCAAGTGTACCTTGCCAAACTCTGCAGTATTGTTACATACTTTTCTTGCTTTATTATATTGTTGTGCATGCTTAACCTAGGACCGTGTGACGTACTTAGCGTCCGATTATTAGTCGGGTGCCAACACCGTACGCGGTGTTGGGTACGGTCATCTAGAGATGGACATTTGACACTTTATATTCTTATACTTGTCTTATCAAGTACCATATAACCCAGGACACTTGACACCATTTATGAGACAGGATATTCCCGAGATATTCGTGGTAATTCTGTATAGGATACAGGACTTGACAGAGATACTATATTCATAGATACTTATGACATTGCATTAGCTATGATCCCGCTTGACATGGACATGAGACGTTATGGTCATGATATATGTGGTTACATTGGGTGGGGAGAGACACACAGGCTACAGGCTATTTTCTATATATATCTACTACTATTGTGAGGCCGTAGACTCTCGTAGCAGAGCTAGGCACATTATATGTTATTACCACTACCGGCTCCCCGACACAGAGCTTGTAGTGGCTCAGCCTGAGTACTCATGATGCTCTCATCTTGCATTTCACATAGATGGTTATATAGCTTACCCTATTATTCTCATTATTTGCTGCACTGCTTATATTTTGGCTTGTATATTTTCTGTACCTTGCTATGTCCCCTGAGGACCTGGATATGGATTATGTCCCCAGGATTTGAGGACGAGATCTATCCCGAGGTATACGGGACCACAGCAGGAGCTGATCCAGGAGTTGTACCGACACCCGAGGATGAGGTGTTAGCTGAAGACTTTTTTTGAGCATCCATGTTTCATACTCATTATTTTATTTATTTCAGTCATTTATATTCTGGTCTGTTGAACCATTGTAACAGATGTTTATCGGGTTGTTCCCCGAAGTACTTTGTTGAGACTGGTTGATGATTTACATTTCTTATATTCTGTGGATCATATTTTATATTTTGTGTGGATGAGATTAGTTGTGCCATGTTGTCGTAGACTTGATTTTACAGCTTAAGTACGCCCTGATGGAACCATTAAATTGGGTTTGTCCATCAGTGTGTGCTGCTGGCCATTGCCACGTGTCTAGTCCCTCGATATTTTGGGACTGGGGCGTGACAGTAATAGGAGTATATATGTATAGCATGTTAGTAGCAGTTAGTGAATTATGACAGATAGTGTTTGGTTGTTGTAAAATTAGTTAACAGTTGGTAGTATATTGATGGTTTTAGTTGTATTATTAGTTAATAAGATCAGTTAGTTAGTATAAGTAGTAATAGCAGTTAGATATCTTCTTGTTAATGTATATATACACATGTAAGTATTGGATGAGGGTTTGTAGTCAGTATAAATTAGTAAACTTTTTAGTGACAGTTGAGTATTAAGAGAGCTAGTATTTACTAGTTTGACCTAGTTGGGCTAATATAAACTAGAAATGGCTTAGAATATCATATTACTGCACTCTTAAACGCATTCCTCCCTTTTGGAAATATTTAACTTGATATTTCCTAAATAGGATTGTGTGAGACCAGCTTGGGCATCGAGAGACACACCTTGCGCAGGACCTGAGGCGAGTACATTTCTCTGTTAGTTTTTACTTCATGATAGTGTATATATCGCATGTTCTAGAACTGTCTACTTGATTCTAACACAGTGGTTATACGGACTGGTACTATATAGATCCTATCATGGAATGTTATCCCCTACCATGTTGAGCGGGTACTCCTTCACATATATTTTATCATGTGTATCGGGTATTGATTTAAGTGTACTTCGTGTTCACACACTCCTCATGTTCAGTGTGCCCATATTCGTATTCGTAACATATCGTGATTGGATCAATTGGTATTGGTTGGGGATGGAGAAGTAAGGGTTGGTTATGTGATCAAGCCCAAGTGTATTCGTGTACATGTCGATTACATATCACACGTATAATCGAGTTACCATATTGTATTCATGTTTAACCCAAACCGATCACATAATAAGCTTGTATTCTATGGCACAGTAGCTAGTTTTATCTATTTCCTTTTTATTTGCAGTTATTCATATTGCCTATTCTTTATTCTAGTATATTACCTGTTCACTCTAGTTCATTACGTTTCTTATGTTTAAGTTATCATGTATTCTTTTCTATTATCGGTTATATATGGTCGATTTTGTATTTGGGACTGCTTTCAGAGGTATGTACTTTGCTCCAATCCTGACTGGATATATTTTTCAGATGATTGTCTTGTGGACTAGTGTCCCACCTACTACAGGCCGTAGGACGACGTACCATTAGAGAAAACTCCTTTAGAGTAGGAGGACCTAGTACCAGAGGTTGGGGAGGCTAGACTTATTATTTAGACTTGTATTAGACTTTATTGAGGTTATTGGCATGTATATATTTTTTTAGACTTGTGGATGTATTGTGACTCTTTTTCTTCGTTATTTCATATTGTGCTTTATCTTCCTTAGTTTGCATTATGATTGAGTATCGTTTACCATTATAATATACCAAATTGTTCCTCTGTTTGGAGTTGAGATGACACTGATAGGTACCACATATATATTTTGTGAGAAGTTTAGATAGTATGGATGACCCAGACAGCGTTCTACCGCTGATGCTACGGCGTAGGCTGGGGGTTGATCACTACTCGTGTCCTTATTTTGGGTGCTGGTCGTGACACAATTTTGCCCACTTTTCATGGTGGACATTAAGAACTTTGAATATACAACCAGCTTTCAATATCTTAGCTTAAGTTATATGTCATATGAAAAGTCTAATAATCTAATGTTGATTGTTGCAAGCATATCTTAGATGATCTCAGATATCTTAACTCATCTTGAATCTAATTAATCTATATTCTTTAAATTAATATATATGGTACATGCAGAATCAATGAGTCTATACTTAGTTGACCGGTCAGGGATCTATAATCAGTGACATGAGAGTAGGATTGGTTTGACAGATGATTTCATGATGGACATTGAGGAATTTCTCAAATACGCTCATAGTTAACCACATTTCATGGATGGGAGGCTCATCAAGTGTCCTTGTGTCAAATATCGTAATATACCATTCAAAGAGGTGAATTTTGTGAGGGAGCATCTCTACAAGAAGGGTTTTGTACCAAACTACAAGGAGTGGACGGCTCAAGGAGAATATTTATTTTCATAATATTATCATTCCTCCTTCAATACGGAGTTAAATGAGTCCACTCTCGGAGATTGAATATCGACTGCGAAACTTGGCACGTGAGTTGGTATTTGATACGGCCGATCCAAGTTTTGATTCGGAGGATCCTAATCCTGATATGAAAGAATTCTATGATATATTCAAGAATGCCGATACTCCGATAATTTGAACCTAAGAATGGTCTGATACCGATTCCGATTCCAATTCTAATTATGATACTTTAAACCTGGGTTAATATCATATTTTAAGATATCATAAAAATCAAATATAGCAAATATAACTCAAATTATATACATATACTATGATATCTAGTATCTAATATGATACTCTAACCAAAATCAAATATAGCACATATAACTCTAAAATCCTTAACTCTAAACCTATTTATATAAATAAATATAGGAGACGTATAAAACGTTAGAGGGGGGCGCTGAGAGCAGTACCGACTGAGAGAAACGATCAGTGGGTACAAGTTGTCGGGAGAGGGAAAGGCGATAGCGTGTACGGTACCATATCATTGGCATCGATGTCGTCGGTTCTTTCCAGAGCTCCTTCTATGGCTACTCCATCTCCATTAGTGTCCAGTTCTGATGTTCATTTGGGTACAAAGTCTTTGGAGCAGCTCACAACGACTGTACATGACCTACATGGGCTGGTCCGACAGTTGATAGACACTCATGATGCGGCAGCACCTTTTCCTCCGACGGCTACTCCGACGGCTACTTCGTTGGGTCCTTCAGCTACTCCGACGGCTCCAGGTCCTCTGACGGCATCGATGGATCCTCCAGATCTTTCGACGGTTCTTGTCACTACTCTGTCTGCCGTTGATCCTGATGATCTATAGGATATTATCGCTATGGTTGTGGCGCAGTACATGGCTAGCAGACAGCCGCCGCCGCCTCTGCCTCCGCCGTCGACTTGATTGATATTTTGAGTTTGTGGAATTTTTTTTTAGTTGGTTTTATTTTTTTGACTTGATTGTATTTATTGGACTTTGTGGGATTGTATAACAGTTATTTGTACATATTTGGATTACTCTACTTTATTATTTTGACGTATATATAATATTTGTACATGTTTGTGTGGTTTTATTAGTTTGCGTAAAATTTGCTTGTGTGAAATTTATTTGTGAATTTATAACAGGTATATGCTTAGAAAAAATTGATTTCTGGAAAAAATATTACCTTTAGCGACGGACGGGCGATGTAATAGCGACGAAAAATCTGGAAATTCCTAGGTCAGCGACGGATTTTCGACAGAAATTCTCAGGACAACGACTACCCGCGAGGGAAAATTTTATTGCTAAAACGTATGATACACACAAATACGCTAAACATGTATCAGAATTCGTTGCTATAATCCGTCGTTAATCCGTCACGGAGAGTGACGAATTAGCGACGGATTAGCGATGAACACTGTGAGCCCTGAATGTACAAAACCTTCTAGAAAATTTAGCAAATTTAGGCTCATATAATTCTGTCATGACCCGTACCCAATATTGGGGCACGAGTATGTGGGTACATCCAGCCTACGCCGCAGCATCGGCGGTAGAACGCTGTCTAGGTCACAATACTATCTAATCAATCTCACACGAATATCCAACTCCATATGGAGACACAGATATTACAATATAATATGAAAATACTCAACCACATAACTAAAGCACGATAAGATATCGAAGGAAATAAATGAAATGCAACACAAGTCTAAACAAAATAATCTAACTCAAACAATATCATCCAAGTCTCAATATATGCCAAAAATAAATCTGGTACCAGAAACTGCTAAAAGAAACTAACTGAATAACTAGTAATCCCGGCTAGACCTCCCAGAAATCACACCTGAGCTACAAGGTCCAAGGCTGCAGCTACTCTCCCTGTGGTCCATAATATGTCGGACACGAGTCCTCTAAGTCGCAGTCTAGAAAAATATAACCAGTCAGGATTGGAGCAAAGTACAACCCAATAACAATTCCAATTAATTGACAAGGACTATTAAACAATAAATAGATAATGCTATATACTGAGAGTGAACAATAAATAGATGCAATGGCAATAGTAAAGAGAACAGGCAATATAATCAATATGGTATAGATAGCGCATATACGAAAAAAGAGAAAGAACTACAACATCATATACATGGTAATGTAGCACATGAAACTGAAATGAAGGACTGTAACTATGTTAAGTGTTTAAAATAGTAGCTTCGATATGTGATCGCCTTGGGAATATGTACAATAGCTATATGGCCTGGCTAATCATACGTGAGGCGTATGATTAACACTAATAATATTTTACACGTGTACAATAGGGTTATGATCACATCTCTCACTAGCAATTTCTCCGCCCCCAACTAGTACAGTGGATCCAACCATGACACGTTATGATACAAGATCAATGTACAATACATGTACAATGTCTAATGTCAATATCTAATATCAATGTCGTGTACAATATTAATACGATAACCAATGTGACATCTTATGACTGCAGATCCAATCTATATACTAGCCCGTGTAGCACAGCATCAAGAATCAGATATAACATTTCTAAATACTTAAATTATAGAAATTATCAAATAATGGAAATTATCAGAGAATGTACTCGACTGGGGTCCTAGGCTGGCAATACCAATATTCTGCACCCGAAGCATCGCTGAACAATCCAACGGTCCTATATACATAATGTAATTATATAATAGCATCAGTTGTTACTCTAGCACACACACAAACACAATTACGTTGAACTCAGAAACTATGCTAGGGTGGTAACTGGCCAATAGTAGGGTCAAGTGTGCGTGTCTAAACGCACGGGTGTCATGTCCTCGAATACCATGCATAACAAGACAGTCAACTAACACTAACACGTGTCTAAAACTCTAAATCTCGTATAACACTAACACATGGTCTAGCTAATAGGTTAGATACACAAACCAGTGAGTTACCAAAATACTTTTATATATATATATATATATATATATATATATCATAAAATATATTAACACATTAAATTAAATATGGTAAAAGACAATAAAGCCCCTATTCTAGAATGTGGTAGTGACAAGTCTACCCCCCTTAGAAAAATTTTGTCCTCTAAATTTAAGATACCTTGTCTCTCTCTGTCCAGTCATAACCTCTTCATTAATCTTTACTACAGTCAAACCCCCAATAACCAAGGTCCAAGAAAATCCTACCTACAGTCATATAACATGCAATCTAGATAAAAACATACATGGTTATGGTCGCTTTTGTTATGGTATTGCAGTCTCTGTCAAGGTAGAGTAAGAAAATTACTGATACAAGCAAACGTACTAAGGAATTAATCAATCAATCAAATAGACGAAAAGGAACAGAAGGAAAGAAAAGAACCTGCTAACCCATCACCTGTAGTATCGGTCTCCTCGACTTTCATCGCAAATGCCCCACCCTGCTGGGGTGGCACCCTCTGCGGGTGCTGAGCAATCTGTGATTCCACAGGTGGCCTAACTAGATCTCTATGATTTGGAGCTGCGAGCTGGCCGGGAAGACAAGGAGCTAGAGGACAATCCCTCACTCGATGTCCCGTAGTGCCACGGTGCAAACAAAGTCCTAGCCTCAATCTACAGCTCTCCCAAAGGTGACCTGGCTTCTTACATAAATGACAAGTCTGTTGTGTCTGCCTCGGAGGCTGTTGTTGATCCTGCTAAATATGAATCGGTGCTTGGTACTGCTGGTGGTGATACTAAAACATCCTCGGCTGCTGCTGAATATGGGGACGCTTGGCTGGTCCTGTACTGGCACTTGTATTTCCAGAATTATCATCACTCCTCTTAGGCCTGAGATCCAGATCCTCTTCTGCAATCTGGACATCCATCAAGATATCCTCAAAGGTAGCGGTACGAAAACTAGAAGTACGTGACCTAATCTCCCTCGTCAGTCCTTTCCTAAACTTCCAGGCTCGATCTCCTGGCCCCGAATCATAGACGATGCAAAATGGCTCAATCGATAGAATTCTGCACGTACTCGTCGACCGACATATTCCCTTGGATCAAGTCATGAAACTGACTCTCTAAAGCTTCCAGGGCTACGTCGAGAAAGAATTTCTCCTTAAAAATCTCCTTGAAAGTCTCCCAAGTAAGTCCTTGAGCAGTAAGTCTCCGCTCCTGTGATACCACGTGAGTGCGATATCGAACATCTGACTGTCGGCCTCCTCGATCTGCAAGCTCTCCATAATCTGGGCAATTCGCAGGTTCCTCTTTATATCCACTAACCAGTCGTCTGCGTAGAGTATCCCGTCGATACCCTTGAACTCTTGAGGTGCCATCCTTTTGAAGTCAACTATAGTGCCTGGCCTCTGCTGTTGTTGCTGACCAGGATAATGCTGGGCAACTCTCTCAACTGTCTGTAATGCCATCTGGTGAGCATTCTCTATGCTCTCTCATTAGCTCAGTTTGTGCCTGGTACGCCTCTGCCTGCACCCTCTGAGCCTCAGCTTAAACTCGCTGAGCTTCTACCGTCACTCTCTGGGCATCTACCATGCCCTGGATCAGTATGAACATCTGTGCCCCGTAAATGGGCATACCTCTGGGAAACGGAGTTGGTGGTGGAGGAAGGTGCTCCGTCACAGATGGGGCAACCCTCGAAACAGGTGGGGGAGGAGGAACTTCAGATGTCTGTCCGTCAGGTCGAGAGGTGGCAGACCTCTCTGAATCTGATGGTCCCAATCCCAAGGACCTAGTCTTCGGCGATATCCTGAAGACAGGCCAAAAAGAATCAATTAAGGCAATAGATATGATATCATCGAGGAAGGACAGTAAATTTCTAAAGGAAGCAATAATTAGAAGGAATAAGGATAACAAGATAAATAGATTAAAAATGTTCCTAGTTGTGATTGAGTATTCGCTCTCATTCTAGTATACTATACCCTAGATCCTATCACTGGCTCGTAGTAGTACAACTAAGTCATTACACTACTACGATATCGCTCTAATTACGAAGTCTGACCTGCATAGGCCACCACTAAAAATGTGTCACGGCCCGTACCCGATATAGGGGCACGAGTACATGGGTACGTCCAGCCTACGTCGTAGCATCGACGGTAGCACGCTGTCTAGGTCACAATACTATCTAATCAATCTCACACGAATATCCAACTCCATAAGGAGACACAGATATTACAATATAATATAAAAATACTTAACCACATAACTAAAGCATGATAAGATATCGAAGAAAATAAACTAAATGCAACACAAGTCTAAACAAAATAATCTAACTCAAACAATAACATCCAAGTCTTAATATATGCCAAAAACAAATCCGGTGCCACAAACTGCTAAAAGAAACTAACTGAATAACTAGTAATCCCGGCTAGACCTCCCAGAAATTATACCTGAGCTACAAGGTCCAAGGTTGCAGCTTCTCTCCCTGTGGTCCATAATATGTCGGACACCAGTCCTCTAAGTCGCAGTCTAGAAAAATATATCCAGTCAGGATTGGAGCAAAGTACAACCCAATAACAGTTCCAATTAATTGACAAGGACTATAATACAATAAATAGATGATGCTATATACTGAGAGAGAACAATAAATAGATGCAATGGCAATAATAAAGAGAACAGGCAATATGGTATAGACAACGCATATATGAAATAAAGAAAAAGAACTACAATATCATATACAGGGTAATGTAGCATATAAAACTGAAATGAAGGACTGTAACTATGCTAAGTGTTTGAAATAGTAGCTTTGAAATGTGATCGGCTTGGAAACATATACAATAGCTATATGGCCTGGCTAATCATACGTGAGGCGTATGATTAACACTAACAATATTTTACACTTGTACGATAAGGTTATGATCACATCTCTCACTAGCAATTTTCTCGCCCCCAACTAGTACAGTGGATCCAACCACGACACGTTACGATACACGATCAATATCCAATATATCAAGTACAATGTCTAATATCAATGTCTAATATCAATGTCGTGTACAATGTTAATACGATAACCAATGTAACATCTCATGACTGCAGATCGAATCTATATACTAGTCCATGTAGCTCAGTGTCAAGAATTAGATATAACATTTCTAAATACTTGAATTATAGAAATTATCAAATAACGAAAATTATCAGAGAATGTACTCGCCTGGGGTCCTGGGTTGGCAATACCAATGTTCTGCACCCGAAGCTTCGCAGAACAATCCAATAGTCTTATATACATAATATAATTATATAATGGCATCAGTTGTTACTCTAGCACACACACAAACATAATTACGCTGAACTCATAAACTACGCTAGGGTGGTAACTGGCCAACTAGCAGGGTCAAGTGTGTGTGTCTAAACGCATAGGTGTCATGTCCTCGAATACCGTGCATAACAAGACAGTCAACTAACACTAACACATGTCTAAAACTCTAAATCCCGTGTAACACTAACACATGGTCTAGCTAGAATGTTAGATATACAAGGCAGTGAGTTACCAAAATACTTATATATATATATATATATATATATATATATATATATATATATATATATATATATATATATATATATATATATATATATATCATGAAATATATATAACATATTAAATTAAATATAGAAAAAGACAATAAAGTCCTTATTCTAGAATGTAGTAGTGACAAATTCGTCGCTAATCCGTCGGTAAGTAGTCAAAAAGTTTAGCGACGTAATTATTATGTCGATGATTTTATGTCGCCCAGTCAATATTCGCTGGTTTTATGTCGCCCAGTCCGTGGCTAATCCGTCGATTGATCGACGGACGAGCAAAAGAATTTTCGTAGTGATGTTAGTTATTCTGATGTAACATTTTTATTGCTAATCCGTCAATAAAATTAAATAGCGACGAAAAAATATATTTTAGCGACGAATAATTTTGTCGCTAAAATAGTGTATTTTAGTAGTGAAGCCCCACTTTACAAACTTACAATATCCTTCCTCAAGTACACATATGAACCACACAGGCTCCCAGTCTCCCAGGTTCTTCTTGCCTCTGAATACTGCAACATCCCCCATATTGATACTCTTTCACATGCATACAATCCAGGACAGTCCCCCTCTTCTGTGATATCTAAATACCCTATATACATATGCAATCACCTACTGTACCACACAATTGACTGCATCCTTAAAGTTCATGTTCCATTGCAGCAAACTAACTTTTCCCCTTGCTTTAGTCCTAACAACTCATCCATACTATAATCCTTACACTCGAGAACGCTTCTAACACACTATATCACACTCATCTACTTCCACACTTATAAGCATGTAAAGTCATACACACACACACACACACACACACACACACACACACACACACATATATATATATATATATATATATATATATATATATATATATATATATATATATATATACACTTACATATATATGCCCTATATATACAATTATATATATACTTATATATAATAATCCAACACTTGAGATAAATTCAACACACACACACACAACCCATTGGCATTCAACCAAACACTTGGTGTGCCAATCATGAGTATTACTCACAAGCTTGTGATACTCTTGTGATACTCACTCCAAACCTCACCAAACACTCCCCAAACTCTTGCAACACATCCAAAATATCAAATATACTATGAAATAAATGAGCAATAGCTATTCTAATACCAAATAAAGAATTTGACATATTGGAGCCCAATATACATAGAAATATAAAATATACACCACCGTATCATGGTGTATCATGATACGGACTCTCCGTATCCAATTGTGGATACACCAACCCTCTCAAAATATTCTTCACACTCCAAAACCCCAATAAAATATTTTTACAAATACTTAGTGGTCCAAATTCGGATTTCTACCAATTTGGCCATAAAAATTAATATAATTTTCATAATAGAGCCTAATACAATCTAGTTCTTCCTCCTATGGATAGTCCTTAGCCATGGAAGGGTTTCTTAGGGTCCAATACTATAAATTAGCCATGCAATTAAGGGAAAATAGGTATTATACCTATTGGGAGATGGATTTCCAATAAATTTCTCAAGTGAACACAAAATGGATACAAGCCTCAAGCCAATGCTTCCCTTCTCAAGTGCTCATTTAGTAATGACAAGCTCCTTAGCCTCCTTCGAATAAAATTTAGAGAGAGAAGATTTAGGAATGGGTGGATTAGGATTTTTTTTAATTTGGGGATGAACTAACTAGGAAAGCAAATAAAGGCTATAATGAATAATGAAGGCTTATATAGGCTCCCTCTTAGGGTTAGGGTTTAGGTTTAGGAATAGTTTGATATGACTCAAAAGCCCCTCTCTATTTTTCATGATTGGGATATAATTAACTAAAGGAAGGAATGTCTACAACTAAAAAGAATAATCCTTTCATGACACTATACTTAATTAATTCTAATCCTAAAGTCATAACTAATAATAATTAGTACTAACTAACAATTGCAAATTTTAATTGGCTAGCTACTAACTATCACTAATATAATTCTAAGCAACCACTAATATAAAATAATATATAAAAATTAATTAATATACAAAATTACCAAAATGCTCCTATGTTGGAAAGTGGTAGTTACAATCCAACCCCCCTTAGCAAAAAATTTCCCTCAAATTTTAAAGATGGTCGTACCCCCTTCTAAGTCAAACCCCCAATCCAACCTAATCATATAAGTATGTAATTTAAAGAAATCACTAAGTATCATCCCATGCATGGTTATGGCTTCTGTCTATCATGATATTGCAGTCTTTGTCAGGGTATACTACTAATTACACTAACTATACTATAGCACAAAGCAATATCAAAGGTAATAAGAAATCAAATAATTCAAATAGATAGGAAAAGGACAGGATGAAAGAACAGAATTTCTAACCCATCACTTATAGCATCGATCCCCTCGACCGTCTTCAAAAAAATCATGCCCTGCTGGGGTATCTCCCTCTCCTGGTGCAAGGCAATCTGTGGTACCACAGATAGCCTGACTATACCTCTGTCACTGCCTTAAACACCTGCACTCCCACTCTCATGATACTCCCTTACAATACCCTATATTCAATACAACAATGATACACCTAGCTAATATTATCCACCCTCAATAACACTCATTGATACTAGACTAACACACTCACATAGAACTCATCTTAGTCTTGATAAACCCTTATCACTTTCTCACTTTAGGTACCCTTGATACAAAGACTCTAACTCTATAGCTATACAAGACTCATGAACTTAACACTCTAGGATATCAGCTACTAACTATACTCTGACACCTATCTTTGAAATATTATTACAAGAATATTATACTATGGGTTATTTACAGGCTTATACACTAATACATAATGCTCACATACCCATCCAAGAACCACCCTCAGGTTCACAAGCTACACTCCCGACAAACAACACTAATACTTAATTAGTCACCAACCTACATACAGGTTACCAAACTACTGTACTATCCAAAGAAGTTGCCTCAGAAACTAATAAATGCAAAACTCTATAAGGAACTAAACTAGAAGAACCTGAGGTATCTCTTTCCTGAGCTAGTAGGGTGATAGAACAGAACTCAAACAAGGTTGAATGATAGAGACGATATGTTAAGAACATATTAAGATACAATATAATAATCATATACATCTATTTGGAATTATGTTATCCAGAATTCTTGCCACGCTAGTAAGCATAGTTGCGATAAACTATAGAGTCCATAATTAAGGTACATTCCTCTAGAATCATGGTATCTAAAAATTTTGCTCTGTCGCATGCTTGGCTGCAAAAACTATAAATTCCATAACCAAGAGAAATATATCCAAAATCAGGCTCTATGTCTTTGTCACGCCAGCTAATATGGCTACGATAAACTCTAGACTCCATAACTAAGGCAGACGGTTATCTTTCTCACTGTTCTTATCCATTTATTTTATCAGAATATACCTTAACTTAGTCCATAAGATTCATCTCGATACAAGAATCAAATTCAACAATGAACAAGTACAAAGGCGAAGGTGAACAAAAGCAAGTAGAATCAGATTTTAAAATAGAATATATAGTAAGATTCTCGAGGGTTGTCCTAGGAATCTTTCAAGGAATCCTAACTTGTGATTGAGTATTCTTTCATCCTAATATTCTATTTTATATATCCTATATCCTATCGCAGGCTCGCAGTAGTACAAATAAGCCATTGCACTACCATGATATCGTACTAATTGCAAAATCTAACCTATATGGGCTACCACAATATGTGATTATTGATAACTTTTCTAGATATACATGGGTTTACTTTCTTGCAAATAAAAATGAGGCATTTTCTGAATTTGTTACTTTTTGCAAAAAGGTTCAAAACGAAAAAGGTTTCTTGATTACTCGCATCTGAAGTGATCATGGATGTGAATTCAAAAATAATGATTTCAAAAGATTTTGCAATAAAAATAGTTTTTTTTTATGAATTTCTTGTCCTAGAACTCCTCAACAAAATTGTGTTGTGGGACGAAAGAACCGAACTCTCGGCGATATGGCTAAAGTCATGTAAAATCAGTATAACCTTTCAAAATATTTTTGGGCTAAAGTTGTAAGTACAACATGACATATTTTGAATAGGGTGCTTATTCGACTTATCGAAGAATACCCCCTTAGGCATTGGTTTAATAGAATTTCCAATATTAGCTATTTTAAAGTTTTTGGCTGCAAATATTTTATTCTTAATACTAAAGATAACCTAAGAAAGTTTGACTCAAAGTCCGATGAAGGTATCTTTCTAGGTTATGCCAGCAAAAGCAAGGGATATCGAATATTCAACAAGCAATCAATGACTATTCAAGAATCAATCAACGTTACATTTGATGAACTCAACAATCAAGTACCAAACGACAGCAATGACGAAGATGTTAAACCAAAAGATACGACCGGTACAACTTATTTGGAAATTCTACCCAAGAGATTGAGATTCTCTACAGTCACGATCCGCACCCGGATGATTAGGGCACGAGTATGTTGGTACGTCTAACCTACATCGTAAAATCAGTGGTAGAATAACTTCTAGGTCAACGTACTATATATCACACAATTATATGTAACCTGTCAATGATAACCTCTCCATAAGGAGGACCACATCAAAATATAACAATACTCAATCATAATAACTAGGAGAAGAATATATGGTACGATAAAGATAAGCAATAGATATAACAAAAAAGAGCAAGATACAATATCATAACCATAAACAACCAAAAAGTGTATCAGAAATATACATCATAACAACCCAAAAGTCAACTGGAGATAAATCCAGTAAAATAAACTAGCTAGCCATACTAAGTCACTAGGGTGTCTCCTCAAAGGGAGCTAGCTCCTCCTGAGACTCCTGATAGCAGACATCGTCAATGCCAGGTCTGTAAAAAGTGGGACAGTAGTCCTCAAAATCCTCTGGAAAAATATATCCAGTCAAGATTGGAGCGCGAAGTACAAAACTTAGAAAGCAGTTCCACATACATGATAGGGAATATATGACAAGAAATAGAAAAGAATATAAGAATGCACAAATATATAAGGAACAGAAATATAGATGAATAATAGATAAATATGATGTATAACTAGAGGGTAAAATACTGGAATAAGGAATGAACAATAAGCACAAGGAACTAGAATACTACAACTGTGTTTAAAGCACAAGTTTATTATGTGATCGGTTTGGGTTGCACATGATTATTCTACGGTAACTCAATTATACGTGAAGGGTATAATCGATATACACATGATTACACTAAGGGCTTTGATCACATAACCAACTTTTACTCTCCCACACCAACCAATACTCATAGATCCAATCACGACAAGTTATGTACATAAATTTAACTTAAGCACACGAAACACATAAATAGGTACATGTACTATGAAAGGGATATCCGATGCACATGATAAAGGGATAACATCTCCCAACGGGATCCATACAATACCAGTTCGTGTAACAACGTGTCAGAATCAAATATTAACAGTTCTAGAACAAGTGATATATACAATATCATATAATAAAAATAATCAGAGGTATGTACTCGCCTGATATCTTGAGCAACGAGCGAGGATCAAAGTCCAAACTGACATCACAAAGATCTACTATGAATTTCCAAAGTTACTTGGTGTTCTAGATTGATAAACATATTTAAATGAGTTAAAAAAATGCTTCTAGGTCTTTTCTAGACCAAACTGGTCAAATTGGTCAACTTAAAGTCAAACTAGTCAAACCGGTCAATTATAGGTCAAACTAGTCAACTCTAGGTCAAACTAGGGTACTTGACCAATATTAGCTATAAACTAGCTAATATGAGTCAAATATATCTAAACTAGTTAACTAATACCAATTTCCTAAGGTATAGGATAATAGGATACCTTGGTGATACCCAAACTCATATATATATATATATATATATATATATATATATATATATATATATATATATATATATATATATATATATATATATATATAATTGTATTGTATTGTATTGTATTGTATTTTATACAATATCCCAATACTTGGTTTTCACCAATACTAAGTATCTACCCTCAACTTACCATTTACCCTTACATATCAAGTATCAAGTGCATTGATACTCAATACCTTAACTCAAAACCATTACCTTAGTGATATATCTAGGTAACTAGAACTAATTTTATCTAATAATAATACATAACAAATTTGAGTGTATATATATATATATATATATATATATATATATATATATACTAACTCTATCCATATCTAACTATCTATCAATATTTAACTAACATATCAATCTAATACTCATCTAACAATTTATTAACTAACTTACCACTAATATATGACACTTTCAACTCTAAACTAATACACTAAAATATACTAAATTCTAACTTATCTCTAATATTCACTAACACCAAATAAATACTTGAAACTAACATCTAATATTACCATCTAACACTTATACTAAATTATCCTTAAATACCTGAACCCCACTCCCTTCCTTGTCGCATTAAGCAGCTGCTACTGCTGCTCCTAATTCTGCGACTGCTAATATTTGCTGCTGATGATGATGCTGCTGCTGCATGCTGCTATTTCTCAACTCCCTCCCCCCTTGCTGCAACTATACTGCTTCTAATTCCCCCTCCCTTTTGCTCACATAAACATATACACACACAAACACATATACACAATAACACACTCTCTCTCTCTCTCTATCTCTCTCTCTCTCTCACACACACACACACACACACACACACACACACACACACATATATATATATATATATAATCATACAAGAATTTAATACTAAACTCTAATGAGTATTAACAATAGTTATTCAAGTGCAAAAACTGAAAACAAGCCAGGAATGACTAAATTGTCATTTCGACAAGCACTTAGTGTGCGTCTCATGATACGCTCACGATACGTACACCAAACCTATCCAACTCAACCCAAATCCTACCCGCAAGTTCTAATTAGCAATTAGAACTCATTCTAAGTGCTAACTTATCAATCCTAGTGTCATGGCAAAATTCTACATGTGTGTCGTCCGGGTCGAAGGAAAAAATCCTAAATCACCCGTATCACCAAAACCTCGTGACACGGCCTACTCGTGTCCATTTATGGACACGTACCTAGCCTCATAACACTCTAACAAGTCCACTAACGTCTATCTAACCTAATGACAACCACTTGTTGTGCCAATCTTGGATTTTCTCTAAAATTGACACAAAACCCTAAGTAAAAGTCTCTAAATGGGTTCAATGAAGTCCAAGCTTCTTCCCATGGGTAGCCCTAAGGCAGGGATGGGTTCTAAATGACTAATTATACTTTTTAGTTCCAAATACAAAGGTTAAACTTAGATTTTACCTAGTGGGAGTTGGGTTCCCAAAGCAAAGCCACAAATAACACGAACTAGCTCCAACCCTAGCTCCAAAGGCTCTTTCTCCAAAGCTCTTGCTCCAAACTAGCTTTTAGACTCCATGTTGGAAGGAATAAGAGAGATTGGGATCAATTTGGTAGAGATTTGATAGTGGAATGAAGGAATTTGGAAAAAGCATTAAATTTGGAAGGTGGAGAGAATGAAATGAGAGGAGGCGAGAGAGAGAACACACCCATAAAGGGGCCGGCCACTTACGGTTAGGCCGGTTAGGGTTTTGTTGGAATGTCCAAGTTGCCCCTTAGGTTTCATGAAGAGAGTTAGGGTTTGCTTCTCTTCTTAATAGGTGATTAGTCTAACCTTAGTTAAAGTACTAGTCTAACTATAGGTCAAATTGGGCTTATCTAAAGCAATTAATTGGGTAGGTTATGTCAAATTGGTTGGGTCCACTAGGGTCTTGACTAACCATGTAGTCTACCTACTGACCATATCACTATAGTTATATATAATAAATAACACATAAACTTTTAATTAAATAAAATAATATAACTATTTATATAAAAGCACAAATGACTAAAATAATCATATTCTAGAAATATGGTAGTGACAAGTCTACCCTTCTTAAAAATATTTTTTTCTAAAATTAAAAGACGAAACTTGGACATGAATGAAAAAGAACAGGAAGAACCATACCTCAAGGCTCAAAGAGATAAGGGTATCGCTCGCACATTTTATCATCCCTCTCTCAGGTTGACTCACCCAAAGAGTGATTCCTCCACGCGATATGAACCGAGGGAATAGTCTGGTTCTGCAATACCTTCTTCCGATAATCCAGAATCTCTATTGGCTGCTCTGGATAGCTGAGAGTATGGCCTACCTCGATCTCTGAGTGATCCAATACGTGACTAGGATCCGCTACATATTATCTCAACTGCGACACGTGGAACACGTTGTGGACTCCCTCTAGGGTAGGCGGTAAGTCTAGCATGTAAGCCATAGCACCGACCCTCTCGAGAATATTGAAGGGTCTGATGAAATATGGACTAAGCTTCCCGCCTCCACTAAAGCGATTAGTGTCCTGCGTCAAAAAATCCTCAGAAATACCAGATCCCCAACCTAGCACAAACAAGGTCTCAACACTTAATCTAAAATAATCATTGACAAACAAACATGATCACAAAATCTAAATTCTAAAATCTAAGATATACCTCAAACTCCAAATGTCTCCGGTGGTTATCGGCCCAATGCTGCTGTCTGTCCTGCGCCACTTGAAGTCTATCTCTAATAAGGTTGACCTTCTATACTGTATCCAAAATTATCTCAGGGCCAAGGAAAGCTCGCTCTCTTGCCCACATTATCCTACGACAACGGAGTACGACATCTCCATCCATATAATGCCTCAAATGGTGACATCTCGATACTGGCATGGTAGCTGTTGTTGTAAGCAAACTCTACCTGGTGAAGATGATCCTCCCAAGAACCTCCAGAATCTAGAACACAAGTGTGACATATATCCTCAAGAGTCTGAATAGTTTTCTCTGATTGTCCATCTATTTGAGGGTGATATGCAGTACTAAACTTGAGCTGGGTGCCCAAGCTAGTCTGCAAACTCCTCCAGAAATAAGAAGTTAAGCGACTTTCCCAATCCAAGACTATACTCAGAGGAACTCCATAAAATCTGACTATCTATCTCACATACATTTCTACTAGCTTCTCCGTAGACGTACCCACTTTAAATGGCAAAAAGTGGGCCGATTTGGTCAACCTATCTACGATGACCCAAATTACATCTTTCCCTCCTGAAGAACGCGGAAGCCCCGAAACAAAATCTATGGTCAGATGCTCCCATTTCCACTCTGGAAAGGGTAATAGCTGAAGCAAACCACCGGGCCTATATCTCTCTACTTTCACCTGCTGCCATACTAAATATCTGGATATGAAGCGTGTAACCTCTCGCTTTATGTCATACCACCAAACATGCTCTCTCAGATCTCTATACATCTTATTGGCACCTAGATGCATAGAGTACTGAGATCGATACACCTCCTGCAGAACCTCCTCGCACAACGCTCCACTCAGCACACATAATCTGGTACCGTATCATAATAATCCATCCTTAGCAATAGTAAAATTATCTGATAATCCTATCAGAGCATGTACCCTGATTCACCTCAGGGACTCATCCTCATACTGTGTAGCCCTGATCCTGTCTATCAGCTCTGACTGAATCTGCAGTCCCTACATCTGCATCTCAACTCTAGGCACTATCACCTTAATACTCAAGCTCTCAAGATCTGCCAGCAAATAACGATCTGTCATCAAGCACATTGCTACCGGATACCTGCTCAAAGCATCGACAACTACGTTGGCCTTCCCTAGATGGTACTACAATAATATGTCAAAGTCCTTTATTATCTCCAACCATCGCCTCTGCCTCATATTCAGCTCTTTCTGGGAAAACACGTACTTCAAGCTCTTGAAGTCTGTAAAGATCTCCACACGCTCTCCGTACAAATAGTATTTTTATAACTTCAGAGCAAAGATGACCGCTGCCAACTCCAAATTAGGGGTAGGATAGTTCTTCTCATGAGGACGTAATTGCCTGGAAGCATATGTCATGCCCCAGTCCTAAAATACACGAAACCAGGCCACGTGGTAATGGCCAGCTAATACGTCTCCGAGGGATTACCCAATTTAATGGATCCAATGAAGCGTGCTATGATGTCCTAAAATACTAACAAGTTCAATACTATCATACAACAGGTAATGTCTAACTCATCCATAATATAAACAAGAAGTACTGAAATAACTACTAGAAAATAAGTGCAAGTCTGAAATGTCATAGTACAATCCAAAATATGTCTGATGGGAACAAACCCACTACAATGATGAAATAAGAGTACTGAAAGACAGATAAGAGAATGCGACTAGAGCATCGGCTAACTAGATAAGGATGCTCCAGCCCTAGGCAGAAGGCCTACCAGTGATTAAGGAAACTCTTACGGTAGCATCTCAAGCTCCTCCTCGGATGCATACCTCGTCTCCTGCCAGGGTCCGTACACTGTAGGATAATATGTCTCGTTCAAATCTGAAAGAGAACCAGGTCCTCAGAGGGATGTAACAAGATACAAAAATACATGCCATATATAAATACTGAATAAAATAAAGGGGTGTGCTAACCATCTAAGTGAATGCAATGTGAGGACAACCTTGGTACGTATGGGTAGGTGTAGGCATAACATCCATACTTCGAAGAGTGTGGTATCTATACATGTAACATCCATCAATCCAAACAATGAGGTATCTGCAAATATATACGTCTGTATCGCTCCGAAGAACGCGATATCTGTATAAAGGAAGTTATTGGATCCGTGGCTCCTATGGATATTATGGATTCCAATGTGTGTATCCCATAGTCCTACTAGTTGTCCTCCCTGCCCAATACAGATATACAAGTCGAATACACGACGTGCATACCACGTAACTATATGCCAAGTCTCAACTAATTATATAATCCTGATTACGTACTAAACCGTGATACATTTCACACGCACCGATAGCTAGTTGGATACGCGAACCCGCATCCCAATATGAGTTTGTCATTGTGATGCATGTAAAAGTGTCAGGGTCTAGGAAGATATTAAAATATCCTCACAATGGTAGGTGAGTCTGCTAGTGACTAAGTCATATACACTACACATTGACGCATTCGTCGACTACACCCAAGTCAACCTCGGACGCGCACAGTTATATGAAATAATGCAACAAGATATCATATAATATTGCATAATTTAAATTAAACACTATATATGGCAAGGTATACTTGCCTGGGTCCTCAAGCTACGAGTGCCAATAACCATCTCCTGAAGTCTCGCCTAAAATGTCTAGCGACCCTATACATATAATATAATATGATATAATTATCAGTCGTTACGCCAGTACGCACAGGAATACTACGCTGTAATTAGGAACTAATGCAGGGGGGGTCACGACTGGTCATCTAGCAGGGTCGCATGTGCACGCAGCTAAGACGTACACGTGTCATATCCTCAATTATCGTGTATATCAAGACAACGAATTATCAAGATATGCTATAAAACTAAATACGTATAATACAAAAATACCAGTCCTAGCAATCATGTTAGAGTGCACAAGGCCAATGTCTAAACTTTTAGGTCAACACAGTGTTCACATTAACATAGCCATATTTATTATGAGTAATTACTAACATTAATTTTATTCTAAATATGTACACCTATACACAATAAGGTATTCAATAACACTAATATTATTCTAAAATAAACACACACACATAATTCAATCACAATACTATGACGTATTTGTACATGACAAAACGAAGAAAGTATGTGTACCTATTATATCGTGGCCATAGGGGGGTCTTTGGTTCATCGACGGCCTGTCTCCGGCGAGGGAGGGCGGATCTCCGGCGAGCACAGTGCATGACAGCAGCAATAGTAGCCTTGGCAGCGGCTTGCAGCAACGGTAGTAGCTGCAGCGACAGGCGACGGCAGCAGGCGGTAGGGGATGGTCGTGGGGGACGGCGGCCACGGTGGTGGTGGTCTAAGGTGGCGGTGGTCGGGATATGGAGGGTGCGGGTGATGGTGGTATTGGTGATGGTGATGTGGGTGACGGTGGTCGATGGGCTAAGGTGGCGGTGGTTGCTGATGGTGGGGAAGACGGTGACGATGTCGGCGGTGGAGATGGTGGTGCTGGTGGCTAAGGTGGAGGGGTAAGCGGAGGTGATGACCAGGGAGAAGGGGGGTCAGGTGTAGGTCGGGATGGGGACGATGATGGTGATGGTGGTGATGATGATGATGATGATGATGATGATGAACGGAGATGGAGGAGGAGGAGGCTAACGGTGGTGCTGGGTTGACGTCGAGGGTGAGGTGGTCAGGCGGCGGGGAATGGTGGCTGAGGCGGTGGCAGTAGGCGCTGGAGGTGATCGGTGAAGGAGGAGTCCGGTTTGATGAGAAGAAACTAGGGTTTCGGCTAAGTTGTTTTTAGGTTAGGAGAGAGAAAGAGTTATATATATATAGGAGAGAGAGAGAGGGGGCTATCCTCGGGAATTTGGCCGGCTGGGTATTATTCTATGGTGATGAAAAATTTTACATGATGAATATGGCTAGGATGGCTTTGGTGATAGGTCCTTAACAATTGGAAAATTGCCCAAATGATGGAATTTAGAATTTGATGAGGGAAAATACCATATTTGGTGTGAGGTAGTAGGCTAACATAGTGTGTGGTGTTTAGTATGAACCTTGAGGGTGTGAGTATGGGTTTGGGTTGGAGTTGGGTCTAGTTTTGGGTGAGGTTGGGTCCTTACACCAATTTAATTAAAATTAGTGTAAGTGGTTTTATTTAATTAATTGGAAATGCATAGGAATAAAATTAGGTGGGGCATAAGTGTCATAGACGTAGTAGACTCAGAATAGAATATTGTCATTAATTGGGTTGTACATAACGGGTTGAGATTGTCTCTCCAATTTCGATTGGAACGGACAAAGATGCAAATTTAGATTTATTTGGATTTAAATATGGACGTTTGTAACGAATATTATACGACTAAAATAAAGTAGAAGAGAGAGTATATATGAGATACACAAGGGTTAGAATGGAAGGCTGGCATGTCTAAGAAAAGTGTATGAAATTTGTTTGAAGGTAGATGCTAGTGTAGCGCTCCAAATATTGAAGCAACGGTAAGGTGCACTAAGTAATATAAATATTGCATAATAAAACTAAAACACTATGTTATAATTCTAATTGGGTTCAAACTAACCCTAGTCTCTGTATATAAGCTAAGTAGACCTAAATTTGGTCGAAGGGGTTTACAATCTATCCTCCTTAGAGCATTTCATCCTCGAAATTAAAATAGACATATGGTAAAAACTATTGACTGGAATTAAATGCTACTACATACCTAGGCCTTCGAAGAGATAGGAAAAACGCTGTTGAATATCATGCCCTTGTTCCCAGGTCGACTCGCCTGGTGCATGATACCTCCATGCGACACGAACTAGAGGGATAGTCTTACCTCGCAATACCTTCTCGCTTCTGCCCAGAATCTCTACAGGCTCCTCCAGATATGACAAACTCGGCCCGATAGTGATCTCTGAGTGGTCAAGCACACGACTCGGATCTGGTATGTACCTTCTTAGCTGAGATACATGGAAGACGTCATAAACTCCTTCTAATATCTGTGGCAAGGCTAATCTGTAAGCAACCTCTCTGATGCGCTCTAACACATCGAATATTCCGATGTACCTCGGACTCAGCTTTCCTCCGCCTCTAAACCTGATGGTTCCTCGGGTAGGTGAGATTTTCAGAAATACATAATCTCTAACCTGGAACTCTAGAGGTCGTCGATACGCATTTGCCTAATGCTTTTGTCTGTCCTGTGCTACTCGCAGGTGCCCTTGGATCTTCTTTACCTTCTCCACAGTACTAACAACCAACTCTGGTCCAAGAATCTTCCTTTCGCCCACATCGTTCCAGCATACTGGGGAACGACACTTCCTGCCATACAATGCTTCATAGGGAGCCATCTGAATGCTCGCTTGATAGGTATTATTGTAGGAAAATTTGACCAAATATAAATGGTCCTCCCATGATCCACTGAAATCAAGCATGCATGCCCTCAACATTTCTTCCAGCGTCTGAATGGTGTGCTCGGACTGGCCATCTGTCTGCGGTTGATACGATATACTAAACTTCAGACGGGTACCGAGACTCTCTTACATACTCCTCCAAAAGTAAGATGTGAATCTCGTATCCCTGTCAGACACTATACTGACTGGCACTCCATGCAGTCGCACGATCTACCTCATATAGCTATCTGCTAAGACCTCCGTAGACTGCCCAACTCTGAAGGGTAAAAAGTGAGCAGACTTGGTGAGTCGATTTACGACCACCCATACCGCGTTGTGACCACTAGGACTCCTCAAAAAGCCCATAACAAAGTCTATAGTGATGTGCTCCCATTTCCACTCAGGTATCAGGAGCGACTGAAGTAAACCTGCAGACCTCTGATGCTCAGCCTTGACCTGCTGACACACCAGGCACCACTACTCGACGCAAGACTGGGCCGGCAGTGCGCCTGGTGTTTGGGGCAAGACTGGGCTTGCTTCCTGCCATGGTGTGCCGTATACAGGCTGGCTTGAGAGCTATAACTGACAGGTTACTCGTCGACGAAGCTCGACGTGAGAGTTTTCCCAGGGTGGAATTACCATACCTATACTTGATGGGATGGTTGATTCTCCACAATCCCCGGGTGATGTCTCCTGGGTCCGGTAGCAGCTCGGGGGGTATATTCTTGTTGAATTACAAGGATTCCTCCTGGAATGTGAGCACAGTTTTAGACTGTCGGCTGGTGTTGAACCTCAGCCACGGTTGGAAGCTCCTCTGTACTGCTCCCCCCGTGCATCGCAATCAATCAGGGGTGCGGCTTGAGGATTCAGGTGGAGAGAAGACCGACCTTTCCCCGGAAGCTTTTAACTGGTTGGTCTGTATTAGACCCTCCCATCTGCTATACAGGAGCGAAGATCACTGCTTCTTCGAGCCCTACTTGCCTAGTCGGTTTGCCAGGCAGTTTGGGTACGATCAGTTGCATGTGGGCAATGTCGTTACCAGCTTTAGGTCCAGGGGCGGACTCATTGATGGAGCTAGAGGGTGGCGATATTTCCTTATGGGTTGTACGAGGGCAACCTTCATTGTGCCGGTCGTTACAACCTCCACGGAGCTTCGTATTCTCCATTCTTACGCCCAGTTTTATGTGGCGATTAACACCTTCCATCGTGATTTTGACGCGCGTGGAAGCTTCCGAGTGCCTTCTCCCAATCCTGGGGGAAGAGTTGACGTCCCTTCGGTTTCTTCGGACGAAGGTGAGGAGTCTGGTACTCTGGACGAGCCTCTGGTGTCGGTGCCGAGGTGCGAAGTGCCTCTGCCTGCGGGGGCTTTGGTAGTCCCTTCTGGGAAGCGACGGGCTTCTGCTCTGAAGGAAGTTTCTCTTCGCAAGAGGAGGAAGGAGACGGTTGCTCGTCCTCTCTGCATTCCTGGTATTGCGGTTCCTGGGAGTAAGCCTGCCTCTCCCTACATCGGGGATGATTCTTTGGCTGGAGGTTCCTCGCCTTCTAGAGAGGGACCTCCTACAGTTCCGGTCGTCGATGCCGAAGAATCCTCGTTAGAGGTGGCTGTGGCGGCTACTGCTCCAGGTAGCGGAGCGAGATTGCCTGTGTGGCCGAGGAAGATGGGAGAATCTTTCCCGAGGCCAGCAGCGGGCATGACTCCTGCCGCGTCAGTGAGCGCGTCTGGCGAGATTTCTGCCGATGAACTTCGACCACGTCTTGGTAGAGGCCTGACAGAACTCTCGGCGATGTCGGTCGGCCCACCTCCTTCTCCAGGCATGATGATTCGCATTGCGTCATTAAGGCGTGGTTTAGCTATATCGACTGCAGATGCGTCATATATGTCGTTGGCTCCGGGTAAATATTATCTTTATGCCTCCCTTCAGAAAGATTGTCATCATACTGATATTGACTTTCTTGTCTTCTTCTCAGGGGATAGCGCCCACGGGGAGTATAGTGTTGAAGCGCATTCTGGTTCCGCTCGGGCTCCTGACGAGGAGGCGTTCGACTTTGATGAGGAAGTGGCTTCGGGGGCCAGTACGCCCGGAGTAGCTTCGTCATCTTGAGAGGAGGATGAACACGTCGTCGTGACCTTGCCTCTTGTGAGTGTGGCGACGACTTCGACCGCCGTTATCGCACCTTCTTCGATTGCGCCATGTGTCGATGCGACGGCTGTGGCCACCTCGTCTACAATCATCCCTGGAGAGGGACTTGCTGACATTGCGGGTGCTCCTGGCGTTCAGTCGAATCTAGTTGCGTTGACCGAGCAACATACCAGCCTTTTCTATACCAGTTTGAGAACGATGGTATCAATGGTGTTAGCGAAGAGTCTGGATTTTGAGCGCCTGAGAAAGACTTCTCTCGCTTCGATCAGGGTCATCAGGGAGCTCGGTGATCCCGGGGTAGTTGACGCCCTGGAGGTGGTGGTTAATGGGTTAGAGCAACCTATTAACGAACATTTGCGGCTGACTCGGGGCCTCAATGCTGATGTTCAGGCTCGGTTTGACCTCATGACTGCGCGGCTTGCTACGAAGCTGGAAAGCCTAGACAACTCTATCCAGAAGCATAAGCTGGAGGTGGATAGGAGAAAAGTTGTCGTGGAAGAGGCTCTTGTTGTTGAGACGCAGTATCATTCTGAGCATGAAGGGAATGCAGCGAGGGTCTCCATGCTGAAGGAAGAACTCGCTCGGGCAGAGGAGTGGGCTTCCCAGTCGTTGGCGGGTCTGGAGGTAGCGTTTAGCCGACTGAGCACAGCGCGACGGGAGTTGGACCGTGCAGAAGCTGCTCGCGCGGGCTGTCTTCGGGCAAAGGCTGATCTGACCCTCACGGACACTCCCGAGGCACAGCTGGAGCAGGCTCGTACCGACGCCTTGGTTCTTAGGAATGAGAGGATAGCTGCGCTGGAGCGGTTGATTCACAATCTGACTCACCCGCCATCATGATGTATCCTTTCCCCTTTTTTGCTTGCCCAGATATAATTCTGCCTCCCTCTCGGGAATAAATAAAGGCGACTCTTTTTTGACTTTTGTGGACCCATCATTTCGGAATGTAAATGATAGGTTTTGGTGAGAGTGATATCAGAGGTAGTATGGACATGATAGACTCCCGATAAACTTCTTAGCAGGACACATCTATTCAGAGGTCATACGGACATGATAGAGCGTAACCCTACCAATTGCGTTTTGGAAGTAGCTTTGTCAGAATCGAGATCCTTGCTATGTCCTACCCGAGCAGGAGAGATTAAGCATAGTACCTTTTCAGGAATTTGTCGTTGATAGGAGCCATTAACAGGTCTCCATTAGGCTGGGCTATCCTGTAGGCGCCGTTCGAGAACGTTGTCTCGATCACATAAGGGCCTTCCCACTTGGGCTAGAATTTGCCTTTACTTCTGTGGGTAAGAATCATCGGCCTTCTTACGGCTAGAACTAGCTCGCCGACCTTGAACACTCTTTCCTTCACTTTATGATTAAAAGTTTTGGAAATGCGTGCTTGGTAGAGCGCGATGCGCTATTGAGCTTGTAGGCGTTTCTCGTCTAATCCTTCAAGCTCTTGGAGCCTTAACAGGTCATTCTTTTCTCGAGTCAACTCACTAGTCACTGCTATCCTGAGCGACGGGATCTGGATTTCGATGGGAAGAACTGCCTCACTCCCGTAGACCAGTAAAAAGGGGGTACAACCTGTAGGTGTTCGTACTGTTGTGCGGTATGCCCAGAGACATTCGCCCAGCTTCTCGTTCCAGTCTCTTTTGTTTGAAGAGACGAACTTCTTCAGGAGTTTGATAATGGTTTTGTTGAAAGCTTCCGCCAAACCATTAGCAGCTGGATAATATGTCGTAGAGGCAATATTATGTATTCGACTTTTATCGCAAAATCGATGAAATGCTTGGCTGATGAACTGAGGCCCATTGTCATGGATTATCCTTCGAGAAATCCCAAAGCGATAAATGACGTGGTGCTTGATAAAGCTGATCACGTCAGACGCTTTTACCTCAGCCAGAGGGATCGCCTCTGCCCATTTGGAGAAGTAATCCGTGATGGCCAGTATGAACCGGTGGCCTCTGGAGGAAGACGGGTGAATGGGACCGAGATATCCATACCCCATGCTTCGAAGGGCCAGGATGCGACCGTAGGATGTAGATATTCAGACGATTGGTGTATGAAGTCTACATGAACCTGACAGGCTCTGCATTATCTTGCATAGCTGATCGCGTCTGTGATCATAGTAGGCCAGTAGTAGCCCATTCTCCTGATACGATCCTGTAGCTTAGGACCGGGCTGATGCGCTCCGTATACGCCGTCATGAGCTTCTTGGATAATCTGCTGTGCTTTGTCATCTGAGAGACATCTTAATAGCAGTATGTCGTAGGTTCAACGATATAGGCAGTGTAAAGATGCATCGAAATAGAAGCGTAATGATCGTCTCTTGACGGATACTGCTTCTTTGGGGTCCTCTGGCAAGATTCCGTATGCGACAAAATCTATGAAGGGACTTCTCCAGTCTCTTCCGGGGGGATCTGTGTTCACAGCGTGGCTGCGTTCTATGTGAAGGTTGTTCTTCACGCAGAATAAATCTCTGTTAAGAAGGATCACCGAATCTTGCCTTCGTATAGGGGTAGCTAAGTCCGCAGCTAGACTGGCCAGGGCATCAGCTTCCAGATTCTGAGATCGAGGTACATGCTCTAGGAAGAACCCTTTGAATGTCATGGCTATCTCGATTATCGCTCGGTGATAGGGGGTGAGGTCTGGATTTCGGACTTCGTATATTCCTCTGACTTGATTGACGATAAGCAGAGAATTACCGAAAGCTTCCAGGGATTCGACCCCCAGCTCTTCAGCGACTTGGAGCCCGATCAACAGGGCATTGTATTCCGCCACATTGTTGGAGCATGGTTTATTAAGAAAGTATGCCCGGTAGATGACGAGTTTATCAGGGGTGACCAGGACGATTCCTACCCCTGAAACCACGTTTCCCTGGAGACCAGTCCTGGAGGCGCCGTCAAAGAACAGTTGCCATGTGTCACTTTCCATTACGGAATTACACTCTGCAACTTCGTCGGGAATGTCTTCGTATAACTTGGAGGCCTCCGGGATCGGATGAGCAGCCAGGAAGTCGGCCAGCGCTTGGCCTTTGATGGACTTCTGCGGGATGTACACCATGTCATATGGTGTTAACAGCATCGCCCAGGTTGCGAGTCAGGAATTAAGAATACTCGGCTTGCTCATCAGTACTCGAAGAGGGTTGATCCTGGAGATGATATGAATAGTTTGGCCGGTGACGTAGTGCCGTATCTTTTGGATAGCGAACATCAGAGCCAGACATTCTTTCTCCACTGGGTTGTACCGGTGTTCGGCTCCGACCATCATCCTGCTGAGGTGTAGATAGCCTGCTCATGCCCCACGTCGTTTTTCTGCGCTAGAAGAGCTCCTAGCGAATGATCCATTGCTCGGACGTACAGCAAGAATGGTTTCCCCATGATGGGGGGCACCAGAACTGGCGGACTGGTGAGGTAGCGTTTGATCTCCCCGAATGCTTGTTGACAGGTTTTGTCCCATATGAAGGATACACCTTTCTTCATGAGGTGCGAAAAAGCCTGGCATCTTCCTGAGAGGTTGGATATGAACCTCCGGATATAAGCCAGACGGCCTTGAAATCCCCGGAGTTCCCTCAGATTGCGTGGTGGTCGTATTTCTACGATGGCCTGGACTTTGTCAGGGTCCACCTGGATGCCTTTGGCGGTGATAACAAATCCCAGGAATTTGCCACTAGATATGCCCAGGAAGGACTTCGTAGGGTTCATCTTGAGTTAATATCGGCGCATTAACTCGAATACCGTCCTTAGGTCCTGAATGTGATCATCCTTGAGGCGGCTCTTGACGGCTATGTCGTCTACGTAACATTCTACTATTTTGCAAAAATGTTCATGGAATATGCCGCTCATAGCCCGTTGGTATGTAGCCCCGGCATTCTTCAATCCGAAGGGCATGACCGTATAGCAATACACTCCCAACGGGGTACGGAAGGCAGTTTGCTTCTCGTCTTCAGGATGCATCTTGATCTGATTGTATCCTGAGAACCCGTCCATGAAAGACATGCGTTCAAAACCGCAGGTGTTGTCGATCATGATGTCCGTGATAGAAAGAGGAAATTCATCCTTGGGGCAGGCCGCATTCAGATCTCGGTAATCGATGTAGATACGTACCTTCCCATTTTTCTTCATGATTGGGACAACGTTGGTGACCCAGTCGGGATGTTGTTCTTTCTGGATGAATCCACAGGCTATCAACTTTTTGACTTCAGCTTCAATGGCGTCCATCATGTCCGGTCGGAACCGGCGTTGGTGCTGCTTCACAGGCTTTGAGTCAGTCAATATATTGAGTTTGTGAGTAGCCACCTTCGGGTCTAGGCCCGGCATGTCTCCATAATCCTATGCAAAGACGTCGACGTATTCCTTTATCAGTTGTATAATTTCTTCCCTTTCGGCTGGTGGAAGATTATCACTGATAAATATCGGCTTTGGCGAAAGCTCACCCCCAACATCGATTTGGATAACTTCGTCTTTGGTTGGAGGTTCCCTCTGTTCGAAGCAGAATTCCCACTGTGTATCCATTTGTTGAGCCCAAGAGTCATTCTTAAACGGCTCAGAATCTCGTTCCTCTGCTTCTGAGGGATCTGTCATCACCATATTTGCTGATAGTGCTTGTTCGGGAGTAGTAGGTGAGTCGGGGGGTGACGAGCCGTCCTTGTGACATCCGCCGGGAATGGAGGCACACATCTGCTCAGAGGTGATATGGACATGGCAGCTTTTATGGACTTAACACCACTGGCGTACTTAGAGTTTAGTACGGATGTTAGGTGTAGGTGACAGTCGATTATCAGAGGTAATATGGACATGATAATTGACGGTCGGAAGTTTATTCAGAGGTAACATGAACATGACAAACTTCTTGGGATGCAATTCTATCGAAGATGGAAGTGCGTATCTGCTCAGAGGTGATATGGACATGGCAGCTTTTATGGACTTAACACCACTGGCATACTTAGAGTTAAGTACGGATGTTAGGTGTAGGTGACAGTCGATTATCAGAGGTAATATGGACATGATAATTGACGGTCGGGAGTTTATTCAGAGGTAACATGAACATGACAAACTTCTTGGGATGTAATTCTATCGGAGATGGAAGTGCGTATCTGCTCAGAGGTGATATGGACATGGCAGCTTTTATGGACTTAACACCACTGGCATACTTAGAGTTAAGTACGGATGTTAGGTGTAGGTGACAGTCGATTATCAGAGGTAATATGGACATGATAATTGACGGTCGGAAGTTTATTCAGAGGTAACATGAACAAGACAAACTTTATGGGATGCAATTCTATCGGAGATGGAAGTGCGTATCTGCTCAGAGGTGATATGGACATGGCAGCTTTTATGGACTTAACACCACTGGCGTACTTAGAGTTAAGTACGGATGTTAGGTGTAGATGACCTTGCCCGGGTGTTTTGGAACACCCCAGCTTCAGTGCTCCAGAGGAGGTCTTCGAATCTTCTTCGGCTCGGAGGCCCATAGGGATGACGTCTTGAGCTCGACCTTCTTCTGGGTATGCGTGAAGCCATGTTCACGGACGCATACGCATGCTCTTCTTCCGAAAAAGACTGAGAGTAGCTCAATCGGTCGAAGACCGACCGTTTTGCTTTAGAACAGCAGCAGTCAATCACAATCTTATGACTATTACAACATTGCTCTCTAGGGGGCGTAATAGACATGTTGGAAGGTCCCCTCTCCTTACGCTTCTGGATTAGGCATTCGCGTAGGTCAGGAGTAGCAACCTGAGCTTGCTTTACGCCGCGGGACTTCGCCTGGCGTAATTTGGAGATTCGCTCAGACTGGCGTAAAGCTGAAGAGGTCCTCAGTCGGCCATCGACTTTTCGCATAATCCGGAGGGTAGGCAGATTATTCTCTTGCTGGCATAAAGGTCGAAAGGCAGAATATTTGCCTGCTTGCTTCCCCTTGCGGAGATCACCGCGCTCATCTGTTTTACCGTAGAAGTCAGATGTTGTTTCGCGCGTGGAGCGTGATCTGTTCTTCCGATTTGGCGTTGAGGCACCATCGGAAGTTTTGTCTGTACCGCGCATAGCGGGAGACTGATTCTTACGCGTAGAGCGCAGTGGATACTTCTGGGTTAGCGCAGAGGCCTTGTCCGAAGTTTTGTCTGTACCGCGCGTAGCGGGAGACTGGTTCCTACGCGTAGAGCGCAGTGGATACTTCTAGGTTAGCGCAGAGGCCTTGTCCGAAGTTTTGTCTGTACCGCGCGTAGCGGGAGACTAAATTTTACGTGCAGGGCACGGAGGGAGCGATGCTACCACCTCATTGGTCAGAGAGATCGGAGAGATCGGAGAGTCCACAGGAATGGTTGAGGATGTCTTGGGCATCCACACTTTGCGCAGCTTCCTGTTGTCTTGGACGGAGAGAGAGTGAGAGCTACCCCCGGTTCGAAGCATGTCTTCGTAAGCAGACTGGTCGAAATGAACGACCAGCGTCTTCTTCACGGTTCCTATAGATACCGCATCGCGTTGAGCAATTACTTCCTTGTCAGAAGAGAAAGACGTCCCCAGCAGAGTCGCCATCTTGTTTGTGGTATTAAACGAAAGAATGAAAGTGTATTTCAATGATAGGGTTTGTGCGAAACCCGCGCCCTTTGGTTTACAAACAAACTTGTACAATGTAATCCTATACGAGGATGTGGGAGTATAATTTATTTAATCTGGGTATAAATTGCTATAGGTGTTTGATCTGCGGTCGATCACTTTAGCCCTTGGACCACGCGATGTTGAAGAAGTGCCGTGGAAGACAGGTAGCAGCTTCGAAGGTTGTAGGAGAGGGTGGATGCACGACGCCGAAGTCGTCGATCCCCGCTCTTTGCCTGAGCTCCGGGCTCTCTCTCTCTCTCTCTCTCTCTCTCTACTCCTCCTTGTTCGATCTTCTCCAATTGTTGACCTTGGATCTGATATTAGTATTCTTGACCAAATTTTCCCACCTTGTTCCCTATTGATAGGGGCCTCTATTTATAGAGTCTTTGGTGACAGTGACCACTCCGTTGGTGTAGCAACCGAGGAGTGGAAAGTACAGCACCCTTTTACACAACGGTTAAAGTAACCAATGCCTACGTATAGATGATCTTTTGACTGAGCGGGTGACGTGGGTCCAACTAAGGGGACACAACACGTACGGTTGCTACTAAGATCACGGCGTAAAAGCCACGTAGGTAGGTATCCATTGTGTAGAAGAGGTTGGCGTAGAAGCCAAATGTCCGTCACCATGGCATAGAAGCCAAGTAGGCATAAAAGTCGAACAGGCATAGAAGCCGAGTAGGCATGGAAGCCGAGCAGGCATAGAAGCCGAACAGTCGTAGAGACTGAGTGATCGTAGAGACTGAGTAGGCGTGGAAGCCGAGTGAGCACAGATCCTGAATGGGCGTAGAAGCCGCTGCATATCGTGCCAGAATGGGCGTAGAAGTCGCTTGAGCACAGATCCTGAATGGGCGTAGAAGCCGCTGCATATCGTGCCAGAATGGGCGTAGAAGCCGCTTGAGCACAGATCCTGAATGGGCGTAGAAGCCGCTGCATACCGTGCTGATGTGGACGCTTTAGCCGGAATTACGGCTTTTGAAGATATAACCAAATCTCTTGCAGAGATTTGCCATCATCTTATGCATTAAATGCGGAGGCATGTTTCGAAGGTCTGCAGGCCTTCTGTGCACCCATCGCAGAGACGTGTCTTGAGAGAAACTGTCACCGCTATGTGTAATTAGACGTGGAGACATGCCTCGAATCCCGTACGAAGTGCAGCTTTTGACGTGGCAGGCGGTTTGTCTGCTGTGGAGCGTAAAACAGCTCATGTTTGCCTGTGTAAAATAGGGCGGCGTATTCTCTTGTATGCAAAAGAGCGGTTTATGCTGAGTGGACTCCAGTAAACGACGGTTTGGTGATATTTTACCAAATTCTCTGTATTAAATGGTGAGATCCGCCATCATACTGTGGGACACGTCCCGAGAGGTCTGCCATCGTTTCAAGCCGTCGTCTGGGTAGCCATGCAAAACCTTTTGTCAGGAGTCAGAGGTCAGATTCACTGCGTGACTTGATAGGTTCATTTCGGGGAAGATGAAGCGTTCCTCGTACGCTATAACGCTGCTTTTAGAGCGGATGAGTTTTATGCCATGGAGGCGATGAAGAACTTTGTTCACGCTGGAGCGGCCTGGACGTACTGCACTTATGCGGATGGTCCTTTGAGCTTTATTCTTCCCGCTGTATTTTAGCGGAGAAAACTCTGTTGTACGCCTGATGGCTCTGAAGGCCTCTACTTACGCTGCTCTGTATCAAGAGGCTACGTAGCTCTTCCCAGCGTATTTTTCATGCTTCTACAAGTGTTAGTAGTTAACTGCCTTTACTTGGATAAATTTTTAAATTGATAGATTATTTAGATGCACTCTATTCACCCCCCTCTCGAGTTGCCATTACGATCCTTCACTTGTGGCAATTGTTAAATACATCAAACTCCCGATGACGCTTGAATACTCTAGCTGCCTGACACTTTTTCTTGGATTTGGCTTCAGCTTCTTGCCACACTTATACGGAGTATCAATCCCTAGACGATCCTGATCCATGTCTGGAAGCAAACACCATGATGATAGGGCCATGCACCAGGTATGGCTGCACGTATAACGTGGGTCCGTCTTATATTAATTCTTTCACTAATGACCTCGGTACGGTTTTTGTGCCAGAACCAAGTCAGGGAGCAAAAACTATGCTGACAGACCCATGCGCCCAGCTTAGTTACGCTCATGAAGTGGGTCAATCTTACAACAAGTCTTCCACAAATGATCCGGTTAGAGTCTCTGCGTAAGAGCTTGGTCAGGAAGCAAAATGTTCACGATCACACCCATGCGCAAGGTTTGGCCGAAAGCACAAAATGGATGTGAAAGTGAAGCTTCCATTATCTGATTTATGCAACGTGATTAGTCACAAGCGTAAGATGAGAGAAGCGACTCTGGCACATAAAGTATCTCCTCATAGACATACTTATGCCAGCATCATTATCAACTGTTGCTGTACTAAAGCAGCGGTTCTTCCAACTAGACAGTCAGTATTCCAGTGATTGCAATCAACTGTATCAGTCCAATAATGCCTCAGAAAACAAATGCACGAAGAGGAGGAGAAACTGTCCTTCGTCTCATGTTGCTCAACATGGAGATCTCCTTATATGAAGAAATCAAGAAGAAGAGCTCGAACAACCTGCCGGTCTCGGCTAATGGATCGAGGAATTGACAAAAGGCTACTAAGCTATCAGTACCCACAGAGGGGGTTTTTTATGGTACCAACTCAAAGACAAAAGTTGGGGGTAGCAATCCTCTAGTGGTTCGCACCAATCCTTTGTTCCAGGAGTATAGTGAATCTCAAAGAACGGACGACAACCTACCTGGGGGTAGCCCTGCCTGCCAGAATAATGCTGCAGTCAAGGCTGGGGTAGAAATCTTTCGGGTTTCGAAGATAGCGTAATGTAAACCCCCTAAATTAATTCTATAGATAGTCAGGGATGGATTGGTAAAATTTTGGATTAGCAGCAGATGTTTGAGGTTTAGAGTAGAGTTGTATTTGTCTGTTATTTATTAATTAAACCCTTGGCGTGCCCTACCATTGCTAAATTATTCGGAGCCCAATATCAGCCCATAAATTCTATCGGACTATTGTACTTCTGACTTGACTCGCAAATTTAGGCACTGGACTTTTCTGTCAGACAAAAGTCAAATTCGTTGTGCCTTAAATTAATTGCATAATTTCCCGTATCCTAAATCCTATATTTAATTCCGTGTCGGACATCTGTGTCGTTACCCTCAATTTTGAGATACCAACTTAACCCGTTGAGCCGGACCAACTAAAGGGTCCAAGACTGACACCAAGCCCCCACCATTTTTGACCTTTGTGTCATTTCCAAATTTTGACCCCAAGTGCCCCCATTTAATTTAAAAGCACGGGATACTTTAATTCTATTTAAATCGGGGATACCAATTTTGTCTAATCCTATTTTTAATTCCCAATTAATCCTAATGCCTATTTAATTAAACCCATGCCAAACACACAACACCCCCTCACCATGCAAATCACCAAACACCATTTTCCTTACAATTTTTACATCATTTCATGTGTTCGTACAATTTCCCAAATTTAAGAGGATTAGTTGCAATTTATTGATTTAGGTGTCCTCACCCCATTGGCCATGACCAAATGGAGAGCCTACCATTCTTTGACCTAGTCAACATCCACCCCCCTTCCTTTGCATGGAGAAACCCAATCCTCCATGTTAAATCCTAGCCCTCCATTTGAATTGGAGCATCTCCACCACACACTCACATCACCAGCCCCTATAAAGTGTCTCTTAAATGCACATATACCAAGCAGGCCCTAATCCCTAGGCATTGGAAACCCCCCCTCTCTCTCTCCTCCCTCCTCTATATTTATCTATACAAATTTTTTCTTCTTCCTGAAGACCACCCTCCGACCGGCCGACTGATCCCACTCCGGCCAGTGCAGCACCCCATCCCACAACTCCGGCGTGTGACTCTTCTCCGGCCTGATTCCACCCTGACCCCGCCTACTACCGACGCCACAGCACAGCTTCGGCCTGTGCAGTTCCCTCCCCCGACTCCAGCTGTGCAGCTTCCCCCGACTCCAGCTGTGCGGCTCCCCCTTCCGACAGCTCCGTACTCTACTCCGGCGACTGCTGGCACCACCGTACCCCGTACCCCGACTCCGACAGATTGACCCGCGTTCAGTCCGAGCATCCCCCCAGCGGCGGCTCCGGCCTACTCCTCCATCAGTCTGGTTTCAGACATCCACACCACCTCCCTGTCCAGCTTCTACTACCACCACTACCACTTCGAAGCTCCCTCATCCGACCTCCTCCATGTCCGGCTTCACCACCACCACCTCCAGCGATCCCCTACCTCGCCGTCGAGGTATACGAATCTCTCTTCCCCTCTCTTGTTTATATATTTTAGATGTGTTATTGTTTAGCTAGGGTTTTCACCTATGTATATTCATGTGAGTAGTATTAGGGTTTCATTTTTAGGGCATGTTATTGATGATGTAGGGTTGATAAAGGACATGGGAATATGACTTGTGGTATATTGAAGAGGTTTAATGTGATCGGATGAATGTAGGTTAGGGTTTGTCTTCTACAAGAATTAAAATAATTTATTTAAAATATTTGTTCATGGAGATTTAAGTATTGATCTTTAAATAAATGTTCGGGATATATTATATGGTGGTAAAATGCTAATTAATTTAATGAGAATTAAATTGAGGAGGAATAAGATTCTGATTTATTGAACGTTGATGAATACCGAGGAGCATGTGATTGATTAAGGACTAATGTGTAGTATAAAACCCCTAATCGGTATTTGGGGACTGGAAACTAAAGGTAATTAATTTAGGGTAGTACTTGGTGATTGGTAACAACGATATTAAACGAAGGAATTATAATCATTAACTGCATTTTGAGGATGGTTTGATGATGTGGTACTGATGACTAGATGATTTGACGTATCGTACCGATAGTCAACTGTGGTCAACCCCCCTAGTGTCTTATCCCTGGGAGTCCTAGCTGAGACTGAGTTTAGGTATAGATGTGTGTCGCATCCTTGTCTGACGGGAAATAAATTATTGATTATTTGTTTGTATCTCATCTCTAGGTATTGCGGGACCAGAGGGCTTGGACGTGGTACCGGGAACCCGTCATCAGCAGCCGCACGCAGGCAAGTGTACCTTGCCACCCTGTATTTCAGATTATAGATATTTGTTATTTTTTATGTACATTGTGCACGTATTTATGTTGACGTTCGATACTCCGCATCCGGATCACAACCGGGTGCTGACATTCGTCGTAACGTCTTAGAATAATTAATAGATGCTTCGTAGCACCTCGATGTACGTACCTGAGTATATCGATACCCCAGGACACACTCATATACTGTGATCGTGCCAAACTCCTGTATCCTGATACTGACATCATGACCAGAGACTGGGACGACCTCAGGGTCGCGTCTGTCGAGTTATTTCTGTGTGTCGAGACTGTAGATAGAGGTTCAGGTTCAGCGCACAATCGTTGACCGCTTGGGAAGGGGAAGACAGTTACTAGACGTTTGGGCTCCTCTGCACGCGCTTATATATTTATGTAGTATCTATGTAGTGATCATGTATCTAGTATAGAGGTATCACCCGTGTGACTCTTTGCTCGGAGCTGCGGTACGTCCCGTGTGTTTTTGTGTCCGGAGCTACGGCTTTATTTTAGATAGCTCACGCATCGAAAATTATCTTCAAACTGTGTCACACTTGTTTGGTTATGATAGAGTACCCTGTTGTTGCATTTGTACTTTCTGTTTACTTGGCATGCTGTATTTTTGTACCTTGTTACGTCCCTCTGAGGAACTGGTTCCCTTCCAGGTGTAGGCGACGAGGATTACCCGGAGGAGTACGGTCCGGGCACATATCCAGCAGCTGTACTCACTGCCGAGGATGAGGTCATCCCTGAGGACTTTGCCTGATCGCTGGTAGTGACTCTTTCCTTGGGACGGTATCATTACCTAGTTACCTGATGCTGTTCCAAGTTATCTTATTGCTTACTTTCATTCCAGTATTTTGTACTAGCGGGTTTGTTCCTATGTGACTACTCTAGTATTTGTACTTGATACTTATCTTGGATATTTCCTTTCTGCACTTTAGTGTTGTTGTTTACCTCTATTGTGCTCTTATATTTGATGTCTGTGGATGAGATTTAGATTGACTATTTATGTGTTATGTGATGGGTTATTCATTGTACTTTACAGCTTAAGTGTACTCCGACGGGCCCATTAGTTTAGGATGCCCGCCAAAGTGCGCTGCTGGCCATTGCCACGTGACTCGGTTCCTTACCTATAAAACCGGGGCATGATAAGATTTTTGTGGTGGCCCATGCAGGTCTGATTTAAATCGTCTTGGTCACCTGACTGTGCCAAGTGAGCCTGCAAATTAGGAATAGATATTATGAATGTTGAATAGGATCTCAATCCATAATCGATTTTAAAAACTCACCATGTATGTGATTATCGCCCTTGGACTTCCAATTTATATTCGTTCAATCTCCGTCAATATCGTTATCATTGTTTCTCATCCCCTATTATTCGGGAAGGCAAACGCTTGTGCTTGATGGTTCCCTCCAGAAGAAGAACGTAGCCCAGACGATAGAAGACAGAGTTCGTAACATTCTCTGAGAAGATTGTTGCCCTGAGTAGGATAGATTGATAGGTTCTTTTAGATGCTAGGACTAGTGTAGAAGGATAGCAAGAGAATTGGACCCAGTAGTACCCTACCCGTGCTTGAGATAGCAGTGATCTTGGAAGTACTGGGAGCAGGAAAGATTATTGATCATGACCTAGAATAATTTATGGAAGTGCATAGCCCGATGCTAGGAAATAGTTATTATAAAAGATAGCGATACCAAGAATGATATTATGGACTAGAGGAGATAAAATTTCAGGCTCTCACTTGGAAGATAAGGATCTGATTCTAGAATTCTAGTATGTACTTGAGTGATACCACTATTGTACTATGTGACTTGGAGAGATAAATGACGAAAAGAAGAAATTCGAGGGATAAAATTTTAAGAAAAACCTTGAGGAGAAGAGAAATTATACATTAGGCAAGGAATTTTTTTCTTTTGAGGATTGATATTGAAAACAGAATGGGAGAAATAGTTATGAGGTTTAGTCTAGACTATGACATTATCCTAGACATGGATTGGTTAAGCCAATACCACGTAATGCTAGATTGCCGTCGTGGTTGGGTCATCTTTAGACCCCCTGTCATGCCCCAGTCCCAAAATACGTAGGACTAGGAATACGTGATACGCCCAGCCGTATGTATACGAACTCCAATATATGGAAATCATATACACACGTACGCTGTATATGAATATGCAATCCATCAGTGGTAATATACTGTCACAACAAGTCACACATAATCTATATCTCATCCACAGCACAAATAATAAGTAGGAATAAAGAGTTGGAATATAACTAAATATCAGGGTTAAGTATCAAGTATGATAGTTCGGTGGAAACAAATCCACTACAAATGACTATACTGAAGTAGAATAAAATCTCTAAACTGTGGAAATAATCACAGCTACTCTGAGGGTAAGCCCTCATCAGTCTGGTATGTAGAGTCGGGTCCATGTCCGTACTCCTGTGGATACTCCTGCTCATCCATATCTGGAAAGGGACCAGGTCCTCAGAGGGACGTAACAGGATACATAATAACATGCCAATAAGTACTAAAAAATAAATATCCAGTGGGTTACCAAACCGTCTAGGTGAAATACAACTTTGAGGCAACTTTGGGCGTATGGTAAGTGTAGGCTAGACATATGCTGACGTAATTCACCAATTATGACAACTGGCTAGTATATGCCACATATGCCCCCAGTACAAGGGCGCAAGTATACAGTAATCGTCGAGTGTGGAATCTGTATAGAGGAAGTGGGGTATCCCATACGCCTACTAGTAGTCCTCCCCGCCCAATGCTTTAATCATGCCACATCCATGCCATGGTCTGGTTCATAGCCTATTCTTAGTACCCTAGCCCAATCCTACAACCATACAAGGACAAGGATTGGACCACCGTATTATAATAGACTATGTCCATGGACCTATAATAACTGCAGAGTCTTCTAGATACAAAGTTTTTATCAGCAGTTATCTCTAACGCACAGCTCATACGTACAGGAGGCCAACCCGGTACGTCATCCGAAATCTATATGAGACTCACAACTCGTGTAACAACTGTATCACGGCCAATGAACTTACTGATGCTACATGATACTGGGTGGTCTCATAAAATAGGTCCAAAATCTACATAAATAAATATCTATATAATCAGAAATAATATGCATGCTTCAGTTGGAATGTAAATAATCAGTATAATAGCAAGGTATACTTGCCGAGCAAAGTTTTATAGAGTGTAATGTTCAGCACAGTATTTTAGTTAAGTAAAAGAAGAATTATAGTTTGAAAGAGTTGTAATAACACACGTATTTATAGTGATAAGGGGCGGTGGAAGTTACTTAATATTTAAGAAATTACAGCTGCTGCTATTTCTCTTTCATTGGTTTAGGTTTCGGCTGAGGAGAGTTTTGTAATAACAGGTAATGAGGCGGTGGAAATGAGGCGGGGATGTTTGTTTTACACGTGGCGTAGGATATTAAGCGGTGGGGTTGAGTTTACGCGCGGTAGTTCTACTTTTACGCGCAGAGTTGCTTTACGTGTGGGATTTAAACTTTACGCGCGGGCTAAAATGTTGATTTGCTACTGCTGATGTTGATTTCTTACGCGCGGTTGATAGGAAAGTATACGCGCGATGATTTATCGGGTTTGGGCTAAGGGTTGCGGGTTTCGGTTTGATATCCAATAGAAAATATATATATATATATACACATATCTATTCACAGGAAATTCTAAGAATTATATTGGTGCATACAGTTGAACTAGCAACTATCCAAAGAATCTCCTACATGGAATAAATCAGGAAAAATTATAATGGTCCCATAAATCTTCTAAATATACAATAACTCAAAAGATGTAAATCTATTCTCTCTATATTAGCTTATAACTACTTTAAATAAATTATATAATAGAGAAATACGATTTTCATGATTAGGGGTCTTACATTCTACCCAACTTATAAAAATTTTGTCCTCAAAATTAAAAATAGGGTAGGGGTCTCTCTATCTAATCTCTCTGGATCACAATTTAAAAGAATTCACCTCATGTTTAATAAATACAATTTCTTCCCAACTTAGGATTTACCCATCTATCACTTAAGGCTATATATCCAAGAATATTATTCCTCGAATCATTTAATCATGTTATTCAATCTTCAAGGATTACACAAAATATATCACTTATGGTATATCCTCAATTACGGGGAGTAATCATCAGATAATGTGATTGGCCTATAGGGAATCTCTAGTACTATCTGTATTTCAGCTTTATACCAAGCACGAGGTTTCATCTTTCCGAAGTAAGAGAAGATGGAGAACAATAATAAAGAATTCCAGGTGAAGGGGATAGAATACAAGCATATTCGTCTACTAGTCAACTATATATCTTAATCCTACGTAAAGTAGTATTGCGAAGGGCGAACCAAGCGCACTATGGTTGATCAGACCGTAATACACTGATTCTGAAAATATATTATTGTATGCATCCACTAATACATTTTTCATGAACAAGCTTGATAAAAGAATAAGCTTGCAAAACTAGGCTGTAACAGCAGTCATAAGTCAAGCTAGTTTAGAAAATATAAATACGTTGGATTATGATGAGAGATGTTACAAAATATTTTAAGTTCGTAGAGAAGATAAGACTCATCCAGTCTCTATAGTTGTCATACTAACTCCTGTAACGACATGTCCAAGAAATGAACTCTGTCCAAAAAGTTTATCCATAAAAGAGCTCATATTTGCTGAGCTGGCCTTGGTGCTGGTAGCGCTAGCCTTTGTGCTGGTGGTGGAAGTGTCAATGTTTGTGGCAAAGGACAGTCTTTTATCATATGCTGTCCGAAACCACATCTCATACATTGTCCTAAGCGAAGTCGACAGTCCCACCTAGTATGTCCACATTTTCCACAATGATGACAGTGGGGCTTCTTTGGGATCTGGTATGGTTCTGCTTGGTGCTGGTACTGTTGCTGCTGAGCTAAAGGATGTCTGGTAGGTCCTTCTTATTATGTCTTCTGCTGACATCTCTTTCCTTTGCTAATAGTTTCTTGCAATCTGGCTTCTGTCAGTAATTCGACATAAGAGATTTGGGACTGGAAGCTAGTGTAGTATTGTAGCTCCTGAGTCAGTCCGCGGTAAAATCTCTTAGCTCTGGCCAAGTCATCTGGTATCAGGGCAGCGCCATATTTGCTAAGGCGACTAAACTCGGCATCGTACTCGTCAACTGTTCTGTTCCCCTACTCCAGGTGGAGAAACTGATCGTACAATACATCTCTGATGGTGTCCGGGAAGTACTTCCTTTCGAAGCACTCCAGGAACTGCTTCCATGTCTGGTATGTACCCAGCTAGCGTTCCATGGATTCCCACCAGTGATGAGCATTACCATCTAGGAGTGTCCTTACACCTGTTATCCATAGGTCTGTAGGTAGCTGTGATGCCTCTAATAGCTTTCGAGTGTGAGTGATCCAGTTGGTAGTTTCTTCTGGGCTCTTAATGCCTTTGTACGGCCTTGGACCCATTTTTACAAAGTCCTTTACTGAACCAACTCTGGCTGGAGCTAGTGCTTGAGTTGGTACAGTAGTCTTTGTAGCCATCCTTTCAAGTGCTGCTAGGAACTCTTGTCTCTGTTCTGCTGTTTGTTGTCTCTGTTCCTGTATCATTATCTGGAAGAATTGGAACAGTTGTGCCTGGCCATCCTGCAGTATCGATGAGGTTGGAAGGTTCCCATTAGGTGGAACGGGAAGATCGGATGGAACTAGATTGTGAATCTGTCCATCTGGTCCTGGAAGTCTAGGAGTGGTTGAGGTCCCTCCTTGAGTCTGACCATTAACTCCAGGAGTTGGGTCATTATTGGTGATAGTACATCCCTTCTGCATATCCATCTTTTTGTAGGTGATGTATACAATGTTTAGAAGGGGTACAGGAATCAAACAGGATGCGAATATAAAATAGGGTGTAGTAGCATGAAATACGCTAAAGAATTTGCCCGTGGAAAACATAGATTCAAAACTGTCAGTGTAAATCATGGTATTAGAATTATTCGCGTAAGGCAGAGAATCAAGAAAGTTTGGCGTAAAACATGGCTCTTGGAAAAGTCTGCGTAAAAGTCCGTCCGCGTAAATCTGTATAAAAGTTCTACACGAAAAAAGATCGGTTGTGCAAAGTTATGCTGTGTAAAGTCTGCGCGAAAAATTTACCCGTACATAAAATCTGCATAAAAAATTGTCTGCGTAAAGTATAGTATACTTTGCAGCGTAAAGTTGTACGAGTAACTCTTCATTTTTCCTCGGATGAGTTTGTCAGTCAAATCAGTGAATCTGATATCTGACAAAAGTACCGCACGATGATCGAGAGGGCGGCCGTGATGATAATTTTTGCACAGAGATCCAGGTTGTCGTTTAGTGACAAAAGTCATTTTACGTATCTATAGGGAAGGAAATGGGTCTTCGAAATACGCTGCCTATAGAAATGAGTTTTACGCTCAGGAAAGGACAAAATCAAAATGCTAAGTCAAAAAGTTGTTTCTGCACAGGGCTCGAGACATATCTCTGCATTTAATGCAAGAGATTCGGTTCTAACTAGTTATGACTGGGAAACTAAGGCTGTGCCAAATACGCTCACACCACTATCCTTACATTTTACGCCTAATCAGGCTATTCTACGCTGGTTATCTATATTTCAGGAATCATCAAGTTTATGCTGGGATAGTTTACCTACGTGGCTTGCATGACGTGTCTTATAGATTGAGAAGACTAAGGGAACATAGTTTAGCAGTTGTCATATCTGCAGCATAAAGTAAACAATATTCTGCATAGTTTGGCTTTTATGCCAATAAATTGGTTACTCTACATAGAGATCCCTAGTCTCAGCGTAAAGGGTTCTTGGCATAAAATTTAAGGAAGAATGAGGGTTCAATCATGTTATAGATGAGATCCTTATACTCTATTCCTATATGCAGGCTTGTTCGATAAAATTACGTAACTGAGACAATATATTCTGACCTGCATGGGCCACCACTAAAAATATGTCACGCCCTAGTCCTAAAATACGTAGGACTAGGAATACGTGACACGCCCATTCGTATGTATACGAACTCCAATATATGGAAATCATATACACATGTACCCTGTATATGAATATGCAATCCATCAGTGGTAATATACTGTCACAACAAGTCACACATAATCTATATCTCATCCACAGCACAAATAATAAGTAGGAATAAAGAGCTGGAATATAAACTAAATATCAGGGTTAAGTATCAAGTCTGATAGTCTGGTGGAAACAAATCAACTACAAATGACTATACTGAAGTAGAACAAAATCTCTAAACAGTAGAAATAATCACAGCTACTCTGAGGGTAAGCCCTCATCAGTCTGGTATGTAGAGTCGGGTCCAGGTCCGTACTCCTGTGGATACTCCTGCTCGTCCATATCTGGAAAGGGACAGGTCCTCAGAGGGACGTAACAAGATACATAATAACATGCCAATAAGTACTAAAAAATAAACATCCAGTGGGTTACCTAAAAGCCTAGGTGAAATGCAACTTTGAGGCAACTTTGGGCGTATGGTAAGTGTAGGCTAGACATATGCTGATGTAATTCACCAATTGTGACAACTGGCTAGTATATGCCACATATGCCCCTAGTATAAGGGCGCAAGTATACAGTAATCGTCGAGTGTGGAATCTGTATAGAGAAAGTAGGGTGTCCCATACGCCTACTAGTAGTCCTCCCTGCCCAATGCTTTAATCATGCCGCATCCATGCCATGGTCTGGTTCATAGCCTATTCTTAGTACCCTAGCCCAATCCTACAACCATACAAGGATAAGGATTGGACCACCGTACTACAATAGACTATGTCCATGGACCTATAATAACTGTAGAGTCTTCTAGATACAAAGTTTTTATCAGCAGTTATCCCTAACGCACAGCTCATACGTACAGGAGGCCAACCCGGTATGTCGTCCGAAATCTATATGAGACTCACAACTCGTGTAACAACTGTGTCACAGCCAATAAACCTACTAATGCTATATGATACTGTGTGGTCTCATGAAATAGGTCCAAAATCTACATAAATAAACATCTATATAATCAGAAATAATATGCATGCTTCAGTTGGAATATAAATAATCAGTACAATAGCAAGGTAATCTTGCCGAGCAAAGTTCTGTAGAGTGTAATGTTCAGCACAGTGTTTTAGTTAAGTGAAAGAAGAATTATAGTTTGAAAGAGTTGTAATAACACACGTATTTATAGTGATAAGGGGCGGTGGAAGTTACTTAATATTTAAGGAATTACTGCTGCTGCTATTTCTCTTTCATTGGTTTAGGTTTCGGCTGAGGAGAGTTTTTTAATAACAGGTAATGAGGCGGTGAAAATGAGGCAGTGATGTTTGTTTTACGCGTGGCGTAGGATATTAAGCGGTGGGGTTGAGTTTACGCACGGTAGTTCTACTTTTACATACAGAGTTGCTTTACGCGTGGGATTTAAACTTTACGCGCGGGCTAAAAAGTTGGTTTGCTACTACTGTTGTTGATTTCTTATGCGCGGTTGATAGAAAAGTATACGTGCGGTGATTTATCAGGTTTGGGCTAAGGGTTGCGGGTTTCGGTTTGATATCCAATAGAAATTCTATATATATATACACATATCTATTCACATGAAATTCTAAGAATTATATTGGTGCATACAGTTGAACTAGCAACTGTCCAAAGAATCTCCTACATGGAATAAATCAGGAAAAATTATAATGGTCCCATAAATCTTCTAAATGTACAATAACTTAAAAGATGTAAATCTATTCTCTCTATATTAGCTTATAACTACTATAAATAAATTATATAATAGAGAAATACGGTTTTCAGGATTAGGGGTCTTACACCCCCAGATCACCCAGAGTTTGAGTTTCTTCGGGGAGCCCGAGAGCATGGTGTCCAACCTACCCTAGCGACACACTTTGCAGAAGGTGAACCGATGTACCCTCACTATATAGCAGAGTTTGAGGATGTGTTCCCAGAGGATCTCCCAGGACTCCCACCTGACAGAGAGATTGAGTTCACTATAGAGTTGACTCCAGGAGCTGAGCTAGTACCTTCCCCATTTACAGACTAGCACCGAAGAAGTTGGTTGAGCTGAAAGTCTAAGTAGATGATCTCTTAGATAAGGGTTTCATACAGGCTAGTGTATCTCCATGGGGAGCACCCATTCTATTTGTACCGAAGAAGGACGGGACGATACGCTTGTGTATCGATTACAGGGCGCTAAATATTGTAATGATAAAGAACAAGTATCCACTGCCACGCATCGATGATTTATTTGATCAGCTTAGCGGTGCATGTATATTCTCGAAGATCGATCTCAGATCCGGTTATCATCAGATCAAGGTACGGAGAGAGGACATCCAGAAGACGACCTTTCGGACGAAGTATGGCCACTATGAGTTTTTAGTCATGCCGTTTGGTTTAACCAACGCACCAACAGTATTTATGTGTTTGATGAATAATGTCTTCCACTAGTACTTAGATAAGTTCGTGGTGGTATTCATCGACGACATCTTCATATATTCCAAGAGCCAGGAGGAGCATGAGAGGCATCTCAGGATCGTGATGGAGATGCTGAGACATGAGAGGCCGTACGCCAAGCTCAGCAAATGTGAGTTCTGCCGGGATAGAGTACCATTTCTGGGGCAAATAATCACCGGAGATGGACTAGCAGTTGACCCAGAGAAGATAGCTGCAGTTGAGACATGGCCTACCCCTACATCAGTTACAGAGGTTAGGAGTTTCCTCGGACTTGCCGAATATTATCGGAGGTTCATAGAAAACTTCTCGAGGATAGCTGTGCCTATGACGCGACTGACGCGTAAAGGCGAGGAGTTTATCTGGACCGACGAGTGTCAGTCGGCTTTCGATGAGCTGAAGAAGCGTCTGACATCAGCACCGATTTTGACACTACCTTCAGGATCATGAGGCTTTGTAGTATACAGTGATGCGTCTGGAAGCGGATTAGGATGTGTACTGATGCAACACGGCAAGGTGATAGCCTACGCATCGAGACAGCTAAGAGTTTATGAGAAGAACTATCCGATGCACGATTTAGAGCTAGCTGCAGTGATATTTGCACTAAAGCTATGGAGACATTACCTTTAGGGTGAGCGTGTTGAGATTTATACAGATCATAAAAGCCTGAAGTACGTCTACACGCAGAAGGAGCTCAACATGAGGCAGAGGCGCTGGCTAGAGTTGATGACAGATTATGACATTGAGTTATAGTACTACCCTGGCAAGGAGAATGTCGTAGCAGATGTCTTAAGCAAGAAGCCCATGGCATACTTTTTGATGACTCAGCGGCAATTGCTAGAGGATCTCCAGGAGCTTGGGATAGAGATTGTATTGCCAGGCATGGATGGACAGATGGCCAGTCTCGAGGTTCAGTCTACACTGATTGAGAGGATCATGGCAGCCCTGCCTACAGATGCGAGATTTCGACGTCTACGAGAGAGGACAGAGGCCGGCATAAAGACGGGACTCAGGATTCATGAAGACGGAACATTGAGGTATGGAGATCGCCTATATGTTCTGAGTGGCGAGCTACGCCAAAAGTTGATGACCGAGGCACATTGCTCGATTTATTCCATTTATCCCGGGGGTACGAAGATGTACCGAGACTTGAGACAGCATTTCTGGTATCATGGGATGAAGAGAGAGATTGCAAGATTCGTGGCAAAATGTTTAGTTTGTCAGCAAGTTAAGGCTGAACATCAGAGGATTGCAGGATTATTGCAGCAGCTTCTCATTCCCAAGTAGAAGTGGGAAAACATTACCATGGACTTTGTCACAGGATTCCCGCGGAGTCCTAGCGGGATGGATGCAGTTTGGGTTGTTGTAGACAGACTCACCAAGTCTGCCCAATTCTTTCCCTTCAGAGTTGGACAAACCACGGAGATATTAGCTGACATGTATATGAGACAGATAATACGACTACATGGAGTGCCTGTCAGCATCGTATCGGATCGTAATTCCATATTCACGTCGTATTTTTGGCAGAGTATGCAGGAGAGCCTAGGAACTAGTCTCAAGTTTAGCACTGCATATCATCCATAGACTGATGGCCAGTCAGAGCGCACGATACAGATATTAGAGGATATGTTGAGAGCGTGCATGATTGTTTTTGGAGGATCTTGGGAGGACTACATATACTTGGTGGAATTCTCCTACAATAACAGCTACCAGGCTAGCATACAGATGGCACCTTATGAGGCACTGTACGGCAGGAAGTGTAGGTCACCAGTATGTTGGAGTAACGTGGGAGAGCGTCAGATACTTGGACCGGAGCTGGTGACACCGACAGTGGAGAAGGTCAAGCAGATTTAGAGCCACCTGCGTGCAGCACAGGACAGACAGAAACATTGGACAGATGTGCACCGTAGACCATTGGAGTTCAAGGAGGGTGACCATGTGTTTTTGAGGATATCGCATACTCGGGGTACCATCAGATTCGGAGGCAGAGGCAAGCCGAGTCCGAGGTACATCGGGCCTTTTGACATCTTGGAATGAGTTGGCGAAGTGGCTTACCGTCTTGTATTGCCTCCATCATTAGAGGAAGTACATGACGTATTTCACGTATCACAGCTGAGAAGATATGTCGCAGACCCTAGCCACGTGCTTGATCATTCGGAGATTACGGTCGGGCCCAGTCTATCTTACGTAGAGCAGCCAGTTGAGATCCTCGATCACAGCGAGAAGACCTTGAGAGGGCAGACTATTCGACTGGTCAGAGTTGCATGGAAGCACCATTCGCCAAGTGAGTCTACTTGGGAGTGCGAGGATTCTATTCGACAGCGGTTCCTGTATTTATTTGAGGATAAAGGTATAAATTTACGTAAGATATTTGATTACTAGTTGTTTTTAAATTCTCTTTAGCTATTATCGTGCCTTACTTTTAATTTCGGGGACGAAATTTTTCTAAGTTGGGAAGAATGTAAACCTCCTCAATTAATTCTATAGATAGTCAGGGATGGATTGGAAAAATTTTGGATTAGCAGCAGATGTTTGAGGTTTAGAGTAGAGTTGCATTTGTTTGTTATTTATTATTTAAACCCTTGGCGCGCCCTACCATTGCTAAATTATTCGGAGCCCAATATCAGCCCATAAATTCTATGGGACTATTGTACTTCTGACTTGACTCGCCAATTTAGGCACTGGACTTTTCTGTCACACAAAAATTAAATTCGTTGTGCCTTAAATTAATTACACAATTTTCCGTATCCTAAATTCCATATTTAATTCCGTGTCGGACACCTGTGTCGTTACCCTCAATTTTGAGATACCAACTTAACCCGTTGAGTCGGACCAACTAAAGGGTCCAAGACTGACTCCAAGCCCCCACCATTTTTGACCTTTGTGTCATTTTCAAATTTTGACTCCAAGTGCCCCCATTTAATTTAAAAGTATGGGACACTTTAATTCTATTTAAATTGGGGATACCAATTTTATCTAATCCTATTTTTAATCCCCAATTAATCACAATGCCCATTTAATTAAACCCATGCTAAACACACAATACCCCCTCACCATACAAATCATGAAACCCCATTTTCCCCATAATTTTTGCATCATTTCATGTGTTCGTACAATTTTCCAAATTTAAGGGGCTTAATTATAATTTATTAATTTAGGTGTCCTCACCCCATTGGCCATGACCAAATGGAGAGCCTACCATTCTTTGACCTAGTCAACATCCTCCCCCCTTCCTTTGCATAGAGAAACCCAATCCTCCATGTTAAATCCTAGCCCTCCATTTGAATTGGAGCATCTCCACCACATACTCACATCACCAACCCCTATAAAGTGTCTCTTCAATGCACACATACCAAGCAGGCCCTAATCCCTAGGCATTGGAAACCCTCTCCCCCCTCTATCTCTCCTTCCTCCTCCATATTTATCCATACAAATTTCTTCTTCTTCCTTTCTTCTTCCTGAAGACCACCCTCCGGCCGGCCGACTGATCCCACTCCGGCCAGTGCAGCACCCCGCCCCCCGACTCCGGCGTATGACTCTTCTCCGGCCTGATTCCACACTGACCCCGTCTAGTACCGACGCCACAGCACAGCTCCGGCCTGTGCAGTTCCCTCCCCCGACTCCAGCTGTGCAGCTTCCCCCGACTCCAGCTATGCTGCTCCCCCTTCCTACAGCTCCATACTCCACTCCGGCGACTGCTGGCAACACCGTACCCCGTACCCCGACTCCGACCGACTGACCCGCGTTCGGTCCGAGCATCCCCCCCGCGGCGGCTCCGGCCTACTCCTCCATCAGTCCAGTTTCAGACATCCACACCACCTCCCTGTCCAACTACCACCACCACCACCACCACTTTGGAGCTCCCTCATCCGACCTCCTCCATGTCCGGCTTCACCACCACCACCTCCAGCGATCCCCCACCTCGCCGTCGAGGTATACGAATCTCTCTTCCCCTCTCTTGTTTATATATTTCAGATGTGTTATTGTTTAGCTAGGGTTTTTACCTATGTATATTCATGTGAGTAGTATTAGAGTTTCATTTTTAGGGCATGTTATTGATGATATAGGGTTGATAAAGGACATGGGAATATGACTTGTGGTATATTGAAGAGGTTTAATGTGATAGGATGAATGTAGGTTAGGGTTTGTCTTCTACAGGAATTAAAATGATTTATTTAAAATATTTGTTCATGGAGATTTAGGTATTGATCTTTAAATAAATGTTCGGGATATATTACATGGTGGTAAAATGCTAATTAATTTAATGAGAATTAAATTGAGGAGGAATAAGATTCGGATTTATTGAACGTTGATGAACACCGAGGAGCACGTGATTGATTAAGGACTAATGTGTAGTGTAAAACCCCTAATCGATATTTGGGGACTGGAAACTAAAGGTGATTAATTTAGGGTAGTACTTGGTGATTGGTAACAACGATATTAAACGAAGGAATTATAATCGTTAACTGTGTTTTGAGGATGGTTTGATGATGTGGTACTGATGACTAGATGATTTGACGTATCGTACCGATAGTCAACTGTGGTCAACCCCCTAGTGTCTTGTCCCTGGGAGTCGTATCTGAGACAGAGTTTAGGTATAGATGTGTGTCACATCCCTGTCTGACGTAGAATAGATTATTGATTATTGGTTTGTATCTCATCTCTAGGTACTGCGGGACCAGAGGGTTTGGACGTGGTACTGGGACCCCGTCATCAGCAGCCGCATGCAGGCAAGTATACCTTGCCACCCTGTATTTCAGATTACAGATATTTGTTGTTCTTTATGTACATTGTGCACGTGTTTATGTTGACGTTCGATACTCCGTGTCCGGATCACAGCCGGGTGCTGACATTCGTCGTAACATCTTAGAATAATTGATAGATGCTTCGTAGCACCTCGATGTACGTACCTGAGTATATCGACACCCTAGGACATACTCATACACTGTGATTGTGCTAGACTCATGTATCCTGATACTGACATCATGACCAGAGACTGGGACGACCTTAGGGTCGCGTCTGTCGAGTTATTTCTGTGTGTCGAGACTGTAGATAGAGGTTCAGGTTCAGCGCACAATCGTTGACCGCTTGGAAAGAAGAAGACAGTTACTAGACGTTTGGGCTCCTTTGCACGCGCTTATATATTTATGTAGTATCTATGTAGTGATCATGTATCTAGTGTAGTGGTATCACCCGTGTGACTCTTTGCCCGGAGTTGCGGTACGTCCCGTATGTTTTCGTGTCCGGAGCTACGGTTTAATTTTAGATATCCCACGCGTCGAACATTGTCTTCAAACTGTGTCATACTTGTTTGGTTATGATAGAGTACCCTGTTGTTGCACTTGTACTTTCTGTTTACTTGGCATGCTGTATTTTTGTACCTTGTTACATCCCTCTGAGGACCTGGTTCCCTTCCAGGTGTAGGCGACGAGGATTACCCGGAGGAGTACGGTCCGGGCACATATCCAGCTGTTGTACTTACTGCCGAGGATGAGGTCATCCCTGAGGACTTCGCCTGATCGCTGGTAGTGACTCTTTTCTTGGGACAGTATCATTACCTAGTTACCTGATGCCGTTCCAAGTTATCTTATTGCTTACTTTCATTCCAGTATTTTGTACTAGCGGGTTTGTTCCCGTTTGACTACTCTAGTATTTGTACTTGATACTTATCTTGGACATTTTCTTTCTGCACTTTAGTGTTGTTGTTTACCTCTATTGTGCTCTTATATTTGTTGCCTGTGGATGAGATTTAGATTGACTATTTATGTATTATGTAATGGGTTATTCATTATACTTTACAGCTTAAGTGTACTCCGACTGGCCCATTAGATTGGGATGCCCGTCGAAGGGCGCTGCTGGCCATTGCCACATGACTCGGTTCCTTACCTATAGAACCGGGGTGTGACACGCAACAATGCTACCTTCCCTGAGGATAGTGAGACTCAGGTATCAAAAAGTGAAGCTTCCATAGTTCCATCCATCTCTTCCCGTGTAATCCCTCCATACATGGCAGGAGACGATCAAACCTCTAGTGATCAATAGCGTCTTGAGGCACTGGAAGCCCTGATGCAAGCCATAAGTGCCTCGATGCAAACTTTGACACAAATTGTACTGGACATCAGGGAAAGTATAGTCCCACAACCACCAAGGATCTCGGAGCAAGCTAGCCCAGAACCAGGAAATAATATAGAGTCAAGTATGATCGCTTTCGCTCCCACTATGGTGGCCAACCATACCTTAATGTGATCATCCTTTCCCCTGTCATCCGACGACGCTCAAGACGCAATCCAGGAAATCAGGGAACTGCGAGCTCACTTTAATTCAATGAGCAACCGAGATGCACTTCAGAAAGGATACAACAACCTTATCCTCTTGAGTGGAAAAATATGGTGTAGCCTCCCAAGTACAAGATGCACCCGATGATCCCATTCGACGGGAAGACATCAACTCTTCAGTACATGAATTCAAAGAGAAACTGCCTCTGGGCATCCCCTATAGCCATTTGATGGACACTTGCAGAAAGAATCTATTACCTGCAATAAAGTTATGGACAGCTTAAGTCCCACTTTAGGATTGGACAGCATTCATCATAAGCGCTGCCATCGCAGAAAAAATACAAAAGACGTCTGTCTGCTGGGACTGCAACTCCCTACCGACGAAGAAAGTGACAAGCGTCCCTTCAACAATAATATCAGCACCAATGGTCGTGACAATAAAGGGAAGCAAGCTCTCACTGTCAAAGTATCTAAAAGCCCGGCCACGTCCGCCCAGAAGCGGGCAAAAGTACCTAAGCTGAAGGAAACTTACTCCTTTGATGATGATGATGTCCTTAAAAAATTTTATGTATTGATGAATGGCAATAAACTATAGCTACCCAACATCAGACGGCCAAAAATGGCAGATAAGGTGGACGACCGTAAATACTGCCACTACCACTGGTACATCCATCATCCAACACGAGACTGCTACATATTGAAGAGGCACATCCAACGACTACTCGACTCCAAAGCTATCACTCTAGACTTTGAGGATAAGACAGTCACTGCTAACATAGTCTTCCTCCAATTTGGCAACTTTCCAACGATAGAAGCCCAAGATGGAGTTATCCTGATACCTAGGACAACAATGGAGGTCGTTAACCTCCCTCTAGCTTGAGGAGCCGGGCTGGTACCCCTCACTTCTCTATGAGGCAAAGTCATGTGGGTTCACCCAGACCTTGTCCCGGATCTGATACGGCAAGCAGCGCCTCCCGCTGCCAAAACTAAAGAAAAAAATACCAAGTCTTGTCACACGGCCTCTCTATCAATTGACGAAGCCTTAGCTGGGGTAACCAAGTTAGGGCATACCTACCTACGAGACTACAATGTGGCCATAGATTACAGTATACCTTCGGCGACTGTACCTACAGCACCCGCTGCATCTGATCAGGGTCCGTCCCAACCTCCTATAGAAGATAGGATGAAGCAGAAAGAGGTTTGCTTCAACAAACCTCTAAGAAAAGATGTAACTCAAGGGCTGAAGAAGCCTTATAACTTTGACATATTGGCACAGCTTGCCAATACCCTTGCAAAGTTATCCCTCTTCGAGCTCCTCCGTCTCTCCAAAGAGAAACATGACGCTCTGAGTGAGGCACTACAGAATGCCAACTCCTACCTCGCCTAAGTCAAGATGCCAGCCGAGGATCCAACTTCATGTCCCCACTGCAACAACATAATAGAGGAATCCCGAACATTACCTTTTCACAACAAGATCTGTTACTAAAAAATAACAAGTAAGATAGACCCCTGTATTATACAGGGTATATTTGGCGCCATCAAGGTGGACCGGATGCATATTGAGGCCAGGTCATCTCTCAGCATCATTTCCTGGAGTCTTCTCCAGACCTTGGGAATCTCCATGCATCGGTTGGCAACGACCAACTCAACCATCAGTGGCTTCAATGCGGGAAGAAGTTATTCTCTAGAAAAGATCCGCCTGAAATATCAAATAGGCGACCGCCTGAAATATCAAATAGGCGACTTATGAATAGAGGTGACTTGCTACGTCATTGACGTAGAGGTGTCCCACAACGTCCTTCTGGGACGCCCTTGGATACATGAGTACATGATCGTGCCATGTACTTTGATACTCATGTCAGAACAAAACATAATAGATCCCCAAGGAATGATGGCGGTAGGGTTAATGCCCCGAATAGTATAATCCACAGTATCTTCAATATGGGAGGGAAGCCTACAAATGCTACTAAAGTACGTTGTTTGGAAGATGATGAATTTGAAGCCACTCATCGGTATATATTGTTAAATAGTGGTATAAAAGAGATGCAAGATGTTGAGAAGTAAGCAACACATTTCCTAGATATTTTAATTTTGTATATACTTGAAAAAGAATTGCTCTAACTGTTCTCCTTATTATCACAGTACTTTTAGAGCTGAGGTAAAAATGGAGAGACCTAATATTAATAAAGATGATCTTCCTAGAGAGGTTGATAGAAAATTCTTATTGTGGTTCCATAATTATGTACGGATCCTAATATTAAGCATTCTAAATTTAGCATTCAGACCAATCTTTATCTAATGTCTATATGATACGTGATGTTTCAGGTTTTTTATCCTGGTATAGACTTATAGAACGAACGACTTCGAGCATTAGCTATCGGACCAAGCAAGAGGACAAAGTGTTGGGATGGATACGCAATCAATAACTTTAAATTTAGAACCACTGATAAGTCTATTAATCAATCATTTGTCGATAAGGAGGCTAATTATACAAAGAATTCTGGAGTATGTGTGAGTGGTTCAGTCAACGATGCCATTCCAGAATTTGACTATTACGGTGTACTAAGAGATGTCGTGGAGCTGGATTACTCTTATGAGACAAAAATTGTGATGTTTAAATATGGTTAGTTTGACACAACACCCAAGCAAAGATGGAAAATTGATAAATAGTTTGGGTTTATTGATATAAAATATGCAAAAAGATATATAGGTTTTGAACCATTTGTGTGGGCTAGTCAAACAGTTTAAGTGTATTATACGAGCTATCCTAGTCGATGATGCAATAATAAAGATTGGTGGGATGTATGCAAAACTAAAGCTAGAAACACATATAATGTTGGGGATCTAGCATACTAAAAGGATGAGGTGGTCATGCCTCAACTTGCATATATGAGTTCGGCCGGTATTGATGGTATCGGGGTTGACGTTATCGTAGATGATGTAGAGTTGACAAAGAGATTGATATAGAAAATTTACCTCATATAGAGAAGAACTCTGATATAAAGGTATCGAGCGAGGAGCAAGAATTGGAATATGAAGGTTATAGTGATAGTGATAGTGGAAGTGAAAATAAAAATGAAGAAGTAGAAGATGAAGACAATTCAGAAAATAATTCGGAAGACAATGATGATTCAAAAGATAAAAAATATTAGTACACAGATATATATGCATTAGCTTAGATATTTATTTAATTATTTTATGACACGATTATTATTTATTTTATCATCACACTAGTATTTACTTATTTTACCACACCATTACTTTATGATTAATTGTTTAATGATACCATTTTTTTATTTGCTGCAGATTTACCTATAGTATGGCAGGACGATGACGACGACAAGTTCAGAGAGGATCATCTTCGCAGCATCCTCCGTCCACTATACATGCTACCCCAGATTCTCGTACACGACCTGAGGACGAGTTCATAGATGCAACGGATGGTTTATCCCCGCCATTTACTCGTTCTTCAGTAGGACAACAGATATTGGCTGGCCGCTCTCGTACACGACCTGAGGACGAGTTCATAGATGCAACGGATGGTTTATCCCCGCCATATACTTCATCTTTTGGATTGCCATCAGCTGCTACCCCTTCAACTACTCCAGCCACTACCGGCACTACTAAACCAGCTACTCCATCAGTTGCTTCCACAGGAGCAAATCTATTTACAGGCCTTCTTGTGGATAACAGAGTATATATTCGCCATCCAAAATTTATAAACCCTCCTACTCTACCAGAGCGGCCAGCCAATATCTGTCGTCCCAAGCTATGGGCCGATGGAACGACGTAAGCATTTATTTGTCAATTCACATATTTATTTTATAATTTTTAATCTAATTGTATATTTTTTACTTATTTTATATTCTTCCCGATCAAGGCTGGGAATGATCTAAGGAAGACCATGCGGGGCTATTTTGATAGCCCTTATATCAACTTTAGTGACATCCCGCTCGATCAACGATTCACTTGGCTGGAGAAGCTCGGGGTATGTATATAAATTTTTTTATAATAATAATTTTTATTACAATAATATAAAATATTTTTTTAATTTGTAGAGGTTGTACTGGTGGCCGAATCATAGAGATAGTGATATCCGAAAGTGCTACAAGACCGTCGTCAGCAAGAGGTTGGAAGATATGATCAATGACCAGAAGGTACTGGCGTACTTGGACTGGATCATCACAAGGAGTGGCTGAAGGAGGAGTACTGGGATTAGATGAAGAAGAAGATGGATACCCCGGCCTATAAGGCCAAGTGCGAGAAAGCGAAGGCTGCCCATGCTAAGGGTGGTCTCTATACTGGTGGATCCATTCTGACCGTCGAACATTTTAGACGGATGGTTAGTATTAAAAAAATTTACTATATCAGTTTTTTATAATTCTATTTTTTTGCTTATTTATTAATTTCTTAATTTTTACAGTGCGACGAGACTGCCAAAGCCTGGGAAGACCCCAAGACCGTCGACTTCCCATCAATCTTCTAGCGGACGAACAAAAGAAAGAAGGATGGAAAGCTCGTAGATGAGCTACCAAAGCACATATAAGTTATCTTTATAAAATTTTGTTATTTAATTTAATTATTTTATAATTTAATTAGATTCTAGGTTTCTAAGTCATACGAATGGTCCGATATCGATTCCGATTTTGATATTTTAAACCTTGGTTAATATCATATTTTAAAGATATCATGGAAATTAAATATAGCAAATATAACTCAATATTATATACATATACTATGATATCTAGTATCTAATAAGATACTCTAACCAAAATCAAATATACCACATATAACTCTAAAATCCTTAACTCTAAACTTTTTTATATAAATAAATATAGGAGACGTATGAGACGTTAGAGGGGGCGCTGAGAGCAGTATGCCGACTTAAAGAAACGATCGGTGGGTGCAAACTGTCGGGAGAGAGAAATGATGCAGCATGTACGGTACCGGATCGTTGGCATCGATACCGTCGATTCTTTCTAGAGCTCCTCTGATGGCTACTCTAGCTCCATCAGTGCCCGGCTCCGACGTTCCTTCTGGTGTGATATCTCTAGAGCAACTCATGACGACTGTCCTGAACTACATGGACTGGTCCGATATTTGATAGACACTCATGATGCTGCAGCATCTGCTCCTTCGACGTCTACTATGACGGCTCCTCTGACGGCTACTCCGACGGCTCTAGCTCCTCTGACATCTCCAGCTCCTCCGACGGCATCGATAGGTCCTTCAAGGTCCTTCGACGGCTCTTGCCACTACTCCGTCTGTCGTTGCTTCTGATGATTTACAGGATATCATCGCTATGGTTGTGGCGCAGTACATGGCTAGCCGACAGCCACCGCCGCCTCCGCCTCCACCATCGACTTGATGGATTTTTTATGTTTGTTGAATTTTTTTTTATTTGGACGTATTTTTTTAACTTGATTGAATTTATTTGACTTTGTGGAATTATTTAACAGTTATTTGTACATGTTTCGATTACTATACTTTATTATTTCAAAGTGTATATAACATTTATACATGTTTGTGTGGGTTTTATTAGTTCTTGTGGAATTTGCTTGTGTGAAATTTTTTTGTGTGAAAATTGTGAATGTATAAAAGGTATATGCTCAGCAGAAATTAATTTCTAGAAAAAACATTACCTTTAGCGACGGACAGGCGACGGATAGGCAATGAACAAGCAACGTAATAGTGACAAAAAATCTAGAAAATCCCATATCAGCGACAAATTTTTGACAAAAAAAATAGAAATTGTCAGGCCAGCTATGTATCAGAATTCGTCGTTAAAATCCATCGCTAAGAAATAGAAAATTTTGTCGCTAAAACGTCTGATACACACAAAATATGCCAAATATGTATCAGAATCCGTCGTTAAAATCCATCGCTAATCCGTTACTGAGAGCGACGGATTAGTGACGAACTCTGTGAGCTTTGAATGTGCAAAACCTTCTGAAAAAATTGGCAAATTTTGGCTCACAAAATTTATCGCTAATCCGTCAGTAAGTAGTCAAAAAATTTAGCGATGTAACTTATACATCGTTGATCCGTCGCTAGTTTTATGTCGCTCAATCCGTCGCTAATCTATCGATATAGCAACGGATTAGCAACAAAATTTTTGTAGCGACGTTAGTTATTTTAAAGGAACCTTTTCGGTCGTTAATCCGTCGCTAAATGCAAATAGCGACAGAAAAATGGCGACGGATAATTCCTTCGCTAAATAGTGTATTTTTTTAGTCTCTCCCCCAGCATCATCGTCCTTTGCAAAGTCAAACGGGGGTTACCATTGATCGAAATGTACTCGTCCAAAGGGATGTCCCAATCATCAAATTCCCCATCAAGGGGCACCTCTGGGATAGGTTCCTGAAGAGTAAGGTCCTCAATGGCAGGATCCTCGGGTAAGAATTCCCTAGGGGGACTAGATGCCACTTCCGCATCCTCATTTAAAAAAGGGGGAGCTGGGCTCAACTTATGCTCAGCAAATTTAGTCGCAACAGTGACCCTGCATAAAATAGGAAGAAAGTCAATAGCACGAAAAGGCTAAGGGAAGAGACCAGATAAACAAAAACAGGATATAGTATTAATACCGACGAATCAGGTACCAAAGACTACCCTCTATCCCTTTTGATGAACGGGGGAGCAGGACGCACTGTCCACGTCTCATTAGAAATCACAGCTTTCTTCCTTCGCTTGGCAGCCGGAGAGTCTGCCTTTCTCATAGATCATCGCTTCAAAATTGCATCGGTCGGCCCGGTGGACGGGTCCTCACTTCGGGTTTCTAAAGGGGCTCCCCCAGGCCGGTAGGACCGAGAACTCAAGATGGCATCGCATAACGTAGCCAGCTTGGTCCTAGCAGTAAAACTCTACTCTCGGTCGTAGCCCGGAGACAAATTATTCGTTGAACAATAAAATTTTATGGCTGCATACAGAAAGTGAGTTTTAGGTCTCTACAAGAGTGCGATAAACCACGCTTTGGTATACCCGACGTTATAATACTGCCAAGCCCAGGCTCCATCAGGCAAACTCCTCGTGTACCCCAGACTTGAGCTCGGGGTACCTAGAAACCACTAGCTATAGCCGAATTGACGAGCGAATTGACTCGGGAGATACGGCTACAGATATACCTTATCCTTGTTCCGGTACACCAAATGGGAAGACCGGATCGACAGTAGCCAGTGGAAAGCTTTCCTCGGTAGAATGGAAAATACGATCCCAACATCCTAGAGATCTTTACCTTTGGTAAAACCCGCGTAATAGAAAGGTACAACAAAGAAGTCATAGCTATTCAGGCGACTCAATACCTTCCAGCAAACGGGCATACCTGAATGGCGCCACTCTATTCCATGGTAGCGACGAAGGAAGACATCCCCCTCACGGGTTTCTTCCTGTATACCGGGGTTCATTACAGCAGGGTGGTGCAGGATGAACCAACCCAGCAAATAGTGGTAAGGTAACTCTACCTGAGGGAAGTCACCACTATTCCCTCCTTTTAACGTCAGCTTCTCCAAGAATTCTTGAAGCCTGTGATTAATAAATTATACCATCGCAGGGAGGAGAGGGAGTCTGAGACCAAAGATGAGCTTTACAACCGGCAAGATAGGGTTCCTACTCACTCTTTCAAGAGATCCCGAGTCACCCGAAACTATGCAGTTGCGAAGCCAAATCATCGGGTAGCCCGCGAGCGCCGGCTTTGGCGATAATTCAAATATATTATGGGAGAAATAACTATAAATATCAGGGTCCGATTCCCTGGATGTATCCACCGTGGGGACCTTTTCGTCCAAAGAATTCACCAGAGCTTGTATAGCCTCCGGTGAGGAGGCCCGACGAGTGGTGAAGTAGACATTGTCATCTCTCCGATGCTCCGTAAAAAGATATATTTCCAGACAATAACGTGAGGAGAGGCCTCTGTCCTATCCAAGTAATGACCTACTTGGTGATAGCACAGTAGTTCTTTATAGACAGCCATTATCTCGGGCTCTTTCGCCTCCAAGACTGTAAGCTCCTCATTACAAGGGTATACTCCTCATATGGCTCGGTACCCAACCGGAGCTTAGAGATTTCATACTTCTCATGAAGAGCCAGGCCCATCTCTCATTCTGATGTAAAGAACGATCCAGAGCGACAATTATATATTTCAATAAGAGCAAGGAACATATGGTGGTTCATATCCACCCCATATTGAGTAGCCCTAAGAGCCTAGTATAGTCCCAGGTTTCTCAGGTCTACCTCATACGTTGAGCGAATCCACGTGGTCAAATCATTCCATTCACGATTAATGTGATTCCAGCTAGTCCCTCGAATGGAACCCGACGGATAAGAAAGTTTATTCTCCAAAAGGCGGTTCGTGAAAGTAGACGTACTAAAGGGGAAAAAATTTAGAGCCACCTCACTCGCTAGACTACTGGTATGCAACACCCGCAGGGAGTAATAGGGTCCACCCTGGGCATATCCAAAAGTTTTCCTATGATCAGTGCTCGTCTGGATTGTGAAATAATCGGTCAGCATCCCTCTTTAAGTAGGAGTAAGCTCCCAGTCCATGTTCCTCTTCAAAGCCAAACATGTGAAGGCCGAGAATGTCAACTGAAGTTTAATCTTAGTGATGTGCATCTTTACATCATTAGCCTCCAAGTACCATTCCTCTTTGAATTTCAGCTTCGTATCATCCTTATGGTTCACCCTATCCCCAAATAGGAACTGAGGCTTCAAGAAGTACTCTTTAGACTCGTCCGCCACGGGGATCTTCCTTGGGTCCATCAAACTTTAAAGAAAAATAAAGTCCTACTCCTCGATAAGTCTTATTCTCCTCGGATGTTGGCCCACCGAGATAAAAGCTTTTGTTGGATTAACCACTTCTTCAGTAAAATCTAAACCCAGCAGGCTGAGAGTAGGACAAAAAAGGATCTCGCCCAGTGAAGGCATGGTCATCGATACTTCTTAAAACAAAGCGAGTGGAAGATTAGATCCAGCAAACATGAGGTATCAAGCATTTCCAAAAGCACATGCGCGCAGAATAACCGAGCGCATAAGTTGGATACTAAGGCAAAAAAATTATTTATCCGCACATAATCCCTTAGCGCATGACCATGACCAGGAAAACAGTACAGCATAGGCACATAACACCTCGGCACATTTTATGAGCACAGCACATGAACACGAAGAAAGGAGGCACATATTCTTTCAAACGCATGCTCCATGACGGGCGTCCTAAAGATAGCCACACCCATGCGCAAAAGTTTGGCAAGCTTCTAGCGCATCTACAAGACGAAGCTTTTTATTGACGTCCGTATGCTTTAGCATTAATCTATCTATGCATGCTCCATAAAGGAGAGGGCCATCCATGCAGCAAATCTTATAAAAGTGTGTGTGCTTAAATCGAAAGAAAAGGCGCGAATAGGTACAGCTGCCACTACCTTTGACCGACCCCTTCAGGTAGGGGTACGTCGACTCAGCAACAATCGACTCGACCGTGGTCTCGGCCGACTGCACCTTATATATATATATATATATATATATATAAGGGGAGGGAACGCACGAGGGAAGAGAAGGCGGCCGGCGCTTCGGTTCCTAGAACTAAGTGGACACCGTGAGACCCCCAAAGATGAAACGCCATCATTGACTTGACAGCCTGTCAGCAGCACAGCAATGTCCCATGCACCAAAGAGTGTATGTGCCAAAACAAGAAACGTTGCTGCGATAATCAACCGTGTGCCAATGAGATCAATGCGCAAACAAGTTAATGGAGCAGAAAAAGCTGATGCGCCGGATCTGTCACGACCCGCACCCGGAATTTGGGCATGAGTCGTGGGTACGTCCAGCCTACGCCGCAGCATCGGCGGTAGAACGCTGTCTAGGTCACAAATAGTACATCCTGTCAATAGTCTCAACTCCGTACGGAGGACAATGATAAATAAATCACATTTCTATAATATACTCAATCACAACTATAAACATAATGGCACGATGAGAATTGAAAAGAGTTCTATTTAAAACCAACCACAATAAATCTAACTCAAATCCTGGTCCAAATGACCTCACAAAGTCACAAATAAAAATAAGTACATCTCAGTCTCAGTCTCAGTCTAAAACAATAAATGCAGAAAAAATAATCTAAACATGGGCAGGCAAGTTCTCCTCTAAGATAGGCACCTCCTCTGGGATTTCTGGGGTGAAATCCTCCTCTATTCCTGGACCGTAATGAGTAGGGCAAAAGTCCTCCAGGTCCTCTGAAAATGTTGTTATCCAGTCAGGATTAGAGCGAAGCACAAATACTAACAGCAGTTTCATTAAATTGACAAAATCTATAAACAGTGTAAGAGATACAAGATGGAAATAAAAACTGAACATGTGGAGTACTGGAGAAAATGAAATAGACAAAAGAGCAACTAGCAATGAGCAATAAATAGTGAATACTAGAACAGGTAAATCTGAATAAAGATAAAACATCTAGCTAAGTGGTTGAAATATTAGTTTATCATGTGATCGGCTTGGGACTGGATCAGGCTGGTTATATATGATTAGCTATGATTCTTGAAGGTCAGGCTAACCATATGGTTAGCTATGATGCATGATAATGGTCAGGCTAATCATATATAACAGCTATGAGGCATGATGATGGTCAGGCCACACCCGACGTGAGATGTGGGGTGAGCTATGATGCATGGTAAGTGTGGATATGATCACATAATCTACTAATAGTTCCCCATCCCCCAGCTAGCACGATGGATTCCAATCACGACTCCTCATGATGGGGATCTAGGGTGCTAACCCGTGTATCCATAGTGTCGGAATCAAGTATGTAATACACTACAATTTATAGAAGTAATCAACCATGAAAACTGTCAGAGAATGTACTCGCCTGTGGTCCTGAGCAGAATGTGAGGATCGAGGTCCAAAATGGAATCACAATGACCTGCAGGGAAGGTTTCTTCAATGAGATTCTTCTTCTCCCAGGCTTCCTGACCCACGTTCCTTGCTTTGGAGGAAGAGGAAAGGGAACCTAGGGTTAGGGTTTCAAATTTTTGGATGGGAGATGGTTTTTCTCTAGTGGAGGCTAGGGTTTCTCCTGTCTATATTAAAGGATGGCTTTGTGAGAAGCTTTATATATATATAAACCTAGTTCTAGGGTTTCCTATGCACAGCTTTTAGACTAAACCTTTATGTTAAGTCATGTAAGACCTAATAGACTCAAGTTAAGTCAGTCTAGGGTTTTGAGGGTTCACCCTAATTTTGTATTCTAGGGTTTTGCTAGAATAGGGTTTTCTAATCAGGGTTAACTCATTAGGGTTGTCCTACTGTATTCTAGGGTTTTGACCTAAACTCAAATATCCCTAATAATAATATAATAGTTATAAAACTCAGCAATCAATTTAAATTCATAATTATTTAAAACAGCTAAAATTACAGAAATACCCTTATATGAAAAAGTGGTAGTGACAAGTCTACCCTCCTAAAAGAAATTTCGTCCTCGAAATTGGACTGAACTACAACAAGGATGAAACCAGAAAAGGAAATATACCTCAAGTCTGGAAGAGATACGGGTATTGCTCGCGCATTTCGTCCTCTCTCTCCCAGGTCGATTCCCCTGGAGAGTGATGTCTCCATGCTACGCGAACCAAGGGAATAGTTTGGTTCCGCAACACCTTCTCTCTGCGGTCCAAGATCTCTACGGGCTGCTCAGGGTAGCTGAGCGTTGGACCAACCTCAATCTCCGAGTGATCAAGTACGTGACTAGGGTCTGCCACGTACCGTCTCAGCTGCGACACGTGAAACACATTATGCACTCCCTCCAATGCAGGCGGCAAGTCCAGTCTATATGCCACTGCACCTACCCTTGCAAGAATACCGAAGGGTCCGATGTAGCGTGGGCTAAGCTTCCCGCCTCTGCCAAAACGAATCGTTCCACGCGTCGGAGAAATCCGTAGGAATACTAGATCGCCAACCTAACACAAAACAGTCTCAACACGCAGTCTAAACAAACAAACAACACAACCAGAAAACAACAATCTATACCTGAAACTCAAGGGGTCTACGTTGGCTGTCGGCCCAATGCCGCTGTCTGTCCTGCGCCACTCGCAGTCTGTCTCTGATGAGTTTCACCTTTTCCGCTGCATCCACGACCATTTCTGGTCCTAGCAAGGCTCTCTCTCCAACGTCGTCCCATGATAGCGGTGTACGACACCTCCGTCCATAAAGAGCCTCAAACGGTGACATCTCGATGCTGGCCTGGTAGCTGTTGTTGTAAGCGAACTCTACCAGGTGCAGATGATCCTCCCAAGATCCTCCGAGATCTAAAACGCAAGTGCGTAGCATATCCTCGAGAGTCTGAATAGTCCTTTCCGACTGCCCGTCTGTCTGGGGGTGATATGCGGTACTGAACTTGAGCTGAGTGCCCAAGCTAGCCTGCAGACTCCTCCAGAAGTGGGAAGTGAAACGACTATCCCGATCTGAGACGATGCTCACAGGAACTCCATGAATCCTAACAATCTGTCGCACGTACATCTCTGCTAGCTTCTCTGTCGACGTGCCCACTTTAAAAGGTAAGAAATGGGCTGATTTGGTCAACCTGTCCACGATGACCCAAATCGCGTCCTTCCCTCCTGGAGAACGGGGGAGCCCTGAAACGAAATCCATGGTCACGTGCTCCCACTTCCATTCTGGAATCGGTAAAGGTTGAAGCAAACCTCCTGGCCTCTGCCGGTCTGCCTTTACCTGCTGGCACACTAGACACCGAGATACGAAGCGTGCTACCTCGCGCTTCATTCCGTACCACCATACGTGCTCCCTTAAGTCTCGATACATCTTGTTGGCACCGGGATGCATTGAGTACTGAGAGCGGTGTGCCTCCTGTAAAACCTCCTCGCGCAGCTCCCCGCTAGGCACACATATCCTTGTGCCGTGCCGTAAGGAACCATCATCTGCGATAGTGAAATCGTCCGACAATCCCATCTGAACGTGGGCTCTGATACTCCTCAGAGTCTCATCATCGTACTGCGCAGCTCTGATCCTGTCCATCAGTTCGGACTGTATCTGTAATCCCCACATCTGAATCTCGGTACCGGGAACTAACACCTCAATCTCCAAGCTCTCTAAATCAGCCAACAAATGCCTATCTGTTGTCAAGTACATAGCCATCGGATACCTGCTCAAAGCATCGGCGACTACGTTAGCCTTCCCTGGATGGTACTGCAATGATATGTCAAAGTCCTTCATCAGCTCTAACCATCTCCTCTGCCTCATGTTCAGTTCCTTCTGTGTGAACACGTACTTCAAGCTCTTGTGGTCTGTGAAGATTTCCACACGCTCTCCGTACAGATAATGTTTCCACAGCTTTAGAGCGAAGATAACTGCTGCCAACTCTAAGTCGTGGGTGGGATAATTCTTTTCATGAGGGCGTAACTGCCTGGAAGCATAGGCAATTACCTTCCCGTGCTGTTGAAGAACACATCCCAGACCCTTCCCTGAAGCGTCACTGTAGATGGTAAAACCACCTGTCCCTGATGGCAACGTCAAAATTGGAGCTGTCGTCAACCTCTTCTTCAGCTCATCAAATGCAGCCTGGCACTCCTCTGTCCACACAAATTCCACATCCTTCCTAGTCAGTCTGGTCATTGGCGCTGCAATCTTGGAGAAGTCTTGTACAAACCTCCTGTAGTATCCTGCAAGCCCGAGGAAACTCCTGATCTCAGCTACCGAACTGGGGGTAGCCCATGACTCCACTGCCTCGATCTTCTGTGGGTTAACCGAGATTCCGTCACCCGATACCACATGCCCAAGAAATTCGACCTTGTCAAGGAAGAATTCACACTTAGAGAGTTTCCCGTATAGCTTCTCCCTCCTGAGAGTCTCTAAGACCAATCTCAGGTGCTCTTCGTGCTCCTCCGGTGTCTTGGAATACACAAGAATATCGTCGATGAACACCACCACGAACTTGTCAAGGTACTGGTGGAACACCTTGTTCATCAAGTTCATGAATACTGCCGGTGCATTGGTTAAACCAAATGGCATCACCATGAACTCGAACTGGCCGTATCTGGTCCTAAAAGCTGTCTTCGGCGTGTCTTCTTTCTTCACCTTCACCTGGTGATAACCTGACCTCAAATCAATCTTTGAAAACACCCTCGCCCCGCTCAACTGGTCGAAAAGATCATCTATCCTCGGCAGCGGGTACTTGTTCTTGATGGTGATATTGTTCAAAGCTCTATAATCAATGCACATGCGCACCGTGCCGTCCTTCTTCGGTACGAACAGTACCGGAGCTCCCCATGGTGATGAACTGGATTTGATGAAGCCTTTGTCCTGCAGCTCCTCAACTTGCTTCTTCAGTTCTGCCAGCTCGCTGTTGTTGACTCTATAGACATGTTGTGAAATGGGCTCCGCTCCTGGAACCAAGTCTATAGAGAATTCGACATCTCTGTCTGGCGGCAAGCCTGGCAATTCTTCTGGAAATACATCCAGGAACTCCGCTATCAGAGGATGTGGCAACTCCTCTTCTTCCGCCCTGGCTCCGCAAAATGTGCTCCTGCTCTGTTCCACTGTTCCTCTGACGACCTCAAATTCCGGCTCTCCTGGTGGTCTAAACAATACTCTGCCTCTATAACAATCTATAGTAGCATGATGCCTACTCAACCAGTCCATTCCGAGTACAATATCGTACCCCGGAAGTGGCATGACAAGTAAGCTCACGCTCAAGTCTCGGCCTCCTACTGATACTCTCCGGTCCTTGCAGTGATCACGGACTAGGATAATACCTCCACCAGTCATGATCTTGCAAGTCCTAGCTAATGGTTCTGTCTCTAAATGATGTCGAAGTGCATATGATACAGACACAAAACTATGGGAAGCGCCAGAATCAAATAAGGTAAATGCGGGAATACAATCGAGAAGAACCGAACCTGTGATCAAGTCTCCTGCTGGCTCGATTTCCTCGACTGCCATGGCGTATGCTCGCCCCTGGGGTGCACCTCTCTGCTGCTGATGCTGGGCGAACTTCTGATTTTGCGGTGGAAGTGGTCCCCTCTGTTGTTGGCCTCCTGGTACGGTAGGTACCCTGCCTGGTCCTCTCTGGGCGGCTGCTCCACCCTGACCTGGACGAGTCCGAATGGTAGGGCAATCCTTCAGCTGGTGTGTCGTCGATCCGCAGTACAGACATGAGCCTAACCTCTTCCTGCAGTTCTCTCTGGTATGTCCTGTCTTCCCGCAGTACGCACACTGGATGGCAGGCTGGTTCTGTCTCTGTTGCTGCTGGATCTGCCCTCGGGCTGGTGCCTGATGCTGCTGCTGAAAGGGCCTCTGCTGCTGCTGAAAGTGTGGACGCTTGCCTGTTCCCGTACTACTGTTTGCCCCTCCGGTAACATCGCGTCCCCTCTTGGGTCTGAGGTCCAAGTCATCCTCGGCTACTTGGGCATCCATCAATATGCCCTCGTAGGTAGCTGTGCGACGTCCCGACGTGCGAGACTTGATCTCTCTTGTCAGCCCCTTTCTGAATTTCCGGGCCCTGTCCCCCGGATCTCTAATCATCGACGGCGCAAAGCGGCTCAGGCGGGAAAACTCCGCGGCATACTCGTCGACGGACGAGCTCCCCTGAGCTAAGTCATGGAACTGACTCTCCAAAGCTCCCAGGGCGACATCTGGAAAGAACTTTTCTTTGAAGAGCTCCTTGAAAGCTTCCCAAGAGAGTCCCCCGCGCAAGAGTCTCGGCTCCGTGCGAAACCACGTCAAGGCAATATCGAACATCTGGCTGCCAGCGGCCTCGATCTGGAGCGCCTCTGGAATCTGCGCCAAACGCAAGTTCCTCTCGATGTCCTCTAGCCAATCATCGGCGTAGAGTATCCCTTCTGTCCCCTTGAACTCCCGAGGCATCATCCTCTTGAAGTCCACAATGGTGCCCGGCCTCTGTTGTTGCTGACCAGGTTGTTGCTGCTGCTGAGCGACTCTCTCCACAGCCTGGAGAGCCACTTGGTGAGCATTATCCATGTTCACCCTCATCATCTCTGTCTGGGCCTGATGTGCCTCAGCCTGCACTCTCTGGGCCTCTGCCGACGTCCTCTGGGCGTCGACCATGCCCTGAATCAAAGCGAACATCTGTGCCCCATCGACGGGCACACCTCCTGGTTGCTGAGCTGGTGGTGGTGGAGGTGGTGGTGCCGTCGTAGCTGTGGGGACCCTCTGAACTGGTGGTGGAGGACCCCCGAATGCTGCAGACACTCCCACCTGTCCTGGAGATGTAGGAGGTGCTGCTGATGTCTGTCCGGCAGCGCGAGAGGTGGCAGACCTCTCTGAATCTGCTGCTCCAAGTCTCTGGGATCTTCTTGGCGGCATCCTGAAGACAGATCGAAAGATTCAATTAAGGCAATAGATATGATATCAAGGAAGGACAGAAAATTTCTAAAGGAAATAATCATTAAGAGTAGTATTATAAGAATCAGAATCTCCTAATTGTGATTGAGCATATCCTTGGCCTAATTCCTATTTCCTAAAACAGTCTAAGACTATGACTGGAGACCACAGACTAGACCTGCATGGGCCACCACTAAAAACGTGTCACGACCCGCACCCGGAATTTGGGCATGAGTCGTGGGTACGTCCAGCCTACGCCGCAGCATCGGCGGTAGAACGCTGTCTAGGTCACAAATAGTACATCCTGTCAATAGTCTCAACTCCGTACGGAGGACAATGATAAATAAATCACATTTCTATAATATACTCAATCACAACTATAAACATAATGGCACGATGAGAATTGAAAAGAGTTCTATTTAAAACCAACCACAATAAATCTAACTCAAATCCTGGTCCAAATGACCTCACAAAGTCACAAATAAAAATAAGTACATCTCAGTCTCAGTCTCAGTCTAAAACAATAAATGCAGAAAAAATAATCTAAACATGGGCAGGCAAGTTCTCCTCTAAGATAGGCACCTCCTCTGGGATTTCTGGGGTGAAATCCTCCTCTATTCCTGGACCGTAATGAGTAGGGCAAAAGTCCTCCAGGTCCTCTGAAAATGTTGTTATCCAGTCAGGATTGGAGCGAAGCACAAATACTAACAGCAGTTTCATTAAATTGACAAAATCTATAAACAGTGTAAGAGATACAAGATGGAAATAAAAACTGAACATGTGGAGTACTGGAGAAAATGAAATAGACAAAAGAGCAACTAGCAATGAGCAATAAATAGTGAATACTAGAACAGGTAAATCTGAATAAAGATAAAACATCTAGCTAAGTGGTTGAAATATTAGTTTATCATGTGATCGGCTTTGGACTGGATCAGGCTGGTTATATATGATTAGCTATGATTCTTGAAGGTCAGGCTAACCATATGGTTAGCTATGATGCATGATAATGGTCAGGCTAATCATATATAACAGCTATGAGGCATGATGATGGTCAGGCCACACCCGACGTGAGATGTGGGGTGAGCTATGATGCATGGTAAGTGTGGATATGATCACATAATCTACTAATAGTTCCCCATCCCCCAGCTAGCACGATGGATTCCAATCACGACTCCTCATGATGGGGATCTAGGGTGCTAACCCGTGTATCCATAGTGTCGGAATCAAGTATGTAATACACTACAATTTATAGAAGTAATCAACCATGAAAACTGTCAGAGAATGTACTCGCCTGTGGTCCTGAGCAGAATGTGAGGATCGAGGTCCAAAATGGAATCACAATGACCTGCAGGGAAGGTTTCTTCAATGAGATTCTTCTTCTCCCAGGCTTCCTGACCCACGTTCCTTGCTTTGGAGGAAGAGGAAAGGGAACCTAGGGTTAGGGTTTCGAATTTTTGGATGGGAGATGGTTTTTCTCTAGTGGAGGCTAGGGTTTCTCCTGTCTATATTAAAGGATGGCTTTGTGAGAAGCTTTATATATATATAAACCTAGTTCTAGGGTTTCCTATGCACAGCTTTTAGACTAAACCTTTATGTTAAGTCATGTAAGACCTAATAGACTCAAGTTAAGTCAGTCTAGGGTTTTGAGGGTTCACCCTAATTTTGTATTCTAGGGTTTTGCTAGAATAGGGTTTTCTAATCAGGGTTAACTCATTAGGGTTGTCCTACTGTATTCTAGGGTTTTGACCTAAACTCAAATATCCCTAATAATAATATAATAGTTATAAAACTCAGCAATCAATTTAAATTCATAATTATTTAAAACAGCTAAAATTACAGAAATACCCTTATATGAAAAAGTGGTAGTGACAGGATCTCCTTGCGCCTTTATCATCCATGCTTCTGTTCAAACTGTTCCAAACTTAAATTAAGTTAAAGTTTGAAACTTTGAAGGGGGTCTTATTGAAGTATGGAAAAATCCACACCATGTGCCCAATGCAGCCATGTGCCCTACGCAACCATACTCCAAATATGTAGCCATGCGTAGCCATACAACCATGTGCCATGCGCAGGCCTGCGCCAAAGTATAATCATGCGCCGACAACTTCAAGAAACATCCAGTGTTTATGACATCATAATGAAGGTCCCAAGCGGCAAACACTCTCATGTGCCAGCCCTCCATACGCCAGAGCTCCAATGTGCTAAAGTTATTATGTGGCAGTATTCTCTTAAGGGCCCCACGCAATCAAATCTTGCGATCATTAACATCCAAGATCTTTAAATAACCAGTGCATGACATATGTCATGCAGGTTATGGAAATTAGCAACCACATATCGTGACCATATATCAGCCACATCATGACATGCACTTCTGAGAGCCGTACATGCACATGCATGCATGGCCTTCTAAAGGCTATAAATAGTGGGTGTTCCCCACGGGACAGAGGAGAATCGGAGGAGACCATCACTACCATAGTAAAAAGAAAAAGAAGGAAGAAGGGACATCAACTGAGTCGCATACTAACATTCCATGAAGCTTTGCCATCTTCTTCGATGTCGGACCATCAACGGAGAAAAATGATCGACCGCAGATCATATCTCCACCGTAACACTTACCCAGATTAATTGGTACTCAGAGCTCTATGCATTAGAGCCTCTTTGTACTTTTTTTTCCTACTCCAATCAATACAAAAGTTCTTACAACTTTACCCTCCCCGTATTCTTTGCAATGTCGACAGTATAGTTATACAAAATAACATTCATATAGATGTGAAACAAGTAAAATATATACGTAACTATAATTGGTAAATATTTGGAAACTTATTTATACTTATATACAAGTTTTTATTTGTTTATATATATATAATTGTACTCAAAGCTATAATTATATCTAAATAATTTATACATAAGCATATACTATGAATACAACTAAAAGTAAATCACTTATTTATAATAAACTATATACAAACCTCAAGTTCATATACTAATTATATACTACTTAACACAAGAACTTAAGTGTAAGGAAAAAAAGACAAGGGTAATATATCTACATTATAATATATAACAACATTCAGATCAACTTATACTATAGGTAACAGTGAGAAGGGGGTACTGCTATGATTACCAAACTCAGATTATGAGTTGCATGATACTTCTTTTCTTCAACAGAATGCAAAGAAGGGAGACTAGTTCGTGTTGGAAAATTTTCTAAAGAATGCAAATTGGAAGATGTAAAATTAAAGATAGGAAATATGTAGAGGATTCGAGGCACGTTACACGCTGTCCTTAGAATAGAATTTTGCCCCCACGAACAGTACAACGGATTTCTGGCGACCTATCTCTGAAATACAACGAATCTTTTCGATCTACTATACCGTACACCCGGTGGCGAATCTCACGAACGATCACAGCCTTGCCTGAAGAAGAGAGATCGGACGGAGGACTTTTTGAAGGAATTTAGGTTTTGGTGGTTTTCTTTTTTTTTAATCTCTGTACGATTTTTCTTTCGTTACGAACAGAGAACTAGGGAGAGAGAAGAGAAAATCAGATTACTGTTATCTGATCTCAGGATCGTGTCCTGGATATATCTCTCACGTAACATTTTTTACTCTTCCTGTAACGGGATTACGTGAGAATGGTTCCGCGAAAGACTAGCAACCCACTAGACCAAACCAACGGAAATAAAAATAAAATAAAATAAGTTATGAAATTACCTTTGTACCCATGTTCGTTCCGCGGTGCACAAGCGTGCAAAGTGCTAAGTGCGCGACTAATAAACGCATAAAATAAGTTATGAAATTACCTTTGTACCCATGTCCGTTCCGCGGCGCGCAAGCGTATAATTTATATACCCTGCTTTACAAGCCACAGATTCATTAAAGATTTTACCATCACCCTTTTATTTATTGCAGATCAACACTATACAGTAGAGGAATGGTTCTTTACAATTACTATCAGATAGTGTTTCCAGTCACACATTAATTTTGTTGTTATCCATTGAACCTTTTCTTGGTACTTCCAATCGAAGGTCGGGTTGCCTTTGAGGTGACTCAATCTATGGGCTTTAACCCCATTCCTCTTGTCGTCTCCAACACTAGTCTCCTCGAGAGCCCTTTAGTTAGAGGATCTACTAGATTGTTCTTTGATCTGACGAAGTAAATTGTAATTACTCCACTGGATCGCAATTTCTTCACCTGATTGTACCTCAGACGTATATGTCTGGATTTTCCATTATAACTTGTCCTCTGAGCCTTTTCTATTGCAGCTTGGCTATCATAGTGTACAAGGATAGCATGAACTAGTTTGCTCCACAGAGGAATATCTGTTACCAGATTCCTAAGCCAGTCTGCTTATTCACTGGTGAGGTCAAGAGCTATAAATTCTGTCTCTATAGTAGATCTAGAAATACAGGTCTGCCTGGTAGAGTTCCACTCAACAGCAGCTCCACCCAGTGTGAATACATATCCACGTGTGGCTTTGGTCTCATCTGTATCGGAGATCCAGTTTGCATCAGTATACCCTTCTAATACATATGGATATCCTCAATAGAATAATCCATAGGATATCGTGCCCTTTAGGTATCTCATTACCCGTTCTAAGGACTTCCAATGTGAACTATTTGGATTGCTAATGTACCGACTAAGCTTTCCTACTGTATAGGAAATATCAGGTCTGGTACGATTAGCAATATAGTTCATGCATCTGATTTGCTGAGAATACTTCAACTAAACCATATTGTCTCCTTTATTCTTCTTTAACCTGATACTTGCATCACATGGACTGCTTACAGGTTTAGAATCAAAATAGTTAAATCTTCTTAGAACCTTTTCTATATAGTGAGATTGGGAGATACCAATTCCCTCAGAAGTGCGACTTAATTTAAGTCCTAAAATTACATCAGCGGGTCCTAAATCTTTCATATAAAAATTTTGAGAAAGGAATGATTTGATATCATAAATAATATCCATGTCAGTACCAAAAATAAGAATTTCATCAACATACAGGCATAATATTACACTTACACCCTCAGTCATATCTCACTATCACTTACACTGGCAAAGCACTAACTAATATCTTAACACTCCTACTCTAACACCAATTCAAACTACACCAACTAACTACAGTTCAAATCTAGTTCCCCCCCCCCCCATCATACCTACTGTTGAATACTTGCCTACATTATGTACAACCTACCCCTCAAATCTGCTTCTATTACCTAAACACAGTTATACTAACTCTCCTCCTGCTACTACTGCAACAATGGCTCTACATTTGCTACTACTTCAAGTATTTCAAACTGTGAACTGTTTCTACTGATACACACATGAATTCCCTCCATCTCGAGTACCCACTACACCTAGATACTATTCCACACACACCATAGTTCACATACACCACACTCATAATTCCCCCATTCTTGTACATGTGTACACTACTTCACACACACTATCTCATCCTCTCACTTAAACACTCTAATAATATATCACATAAGCACTCTTATTCACTCCTTAATACCCAACTTATATGCTTATACCTACTGTAATGTGCACTACCCCCAATTGCAGGTCACCCACACTCATGCACTGCAGGACTTAATAGAGTTGCTATTGTACAATCGAGAATTTCCCCCTTGCTGCTAGAATTGCTTAACACTCACATAGACTGAGCATGTTTTATCCCTTATTGCATTTCCTTCATAGAACCTCTCCAAACCCACCCCTTGTAGGTGATACATGCTCTCCATACATGGATACCCACCTTGATACATATCAATGCTTCCCAATATCCCAATGTGCACCTGACAACCACACACCCTGCTCTCATACCCCAACACACTCAAATCTAACACTAAGATATCAGCACATCCTAACAATACACTTTCTAGTATCACCTATATCAATACACTCTACACTTCCCAATGATATCAACAAGATACCATGGGTGCAACATAATATAATCCACTCTAACCACACTAAGCTGTCTGCACACTGCTATGCAGTGCTACTAAAACTCCTACTTTCTTTCACTCGATCCCCAACTCAACTGCAAGTTGAACATCAATATGTTGTTGTTGTGCTAATTTTCTGTACATCACAGTTTTGCACACATGCAAACTGTCAAACTCCAACCTACACACACACATATATCTCCAACCACTGCATACCCTACCTGGAATAGGCCTTGCACCTCTTGCCACACTGCCAGAACTCAGCACATCCCTTCTCACCCTACAGTCAACCCAGTGCAGACCTGGGAAATTTTATCCCCGTACATTACACAACCTACTTCCCCAATCTCCTAGACTAGAACACATAAACACACACACACACTTTAAACTTCTTGCAGTCACATTCATTCCCTCTTCATCACACTAACACAATACACCAAGGCTCCCACACTAACACCCATGTAACCCATGACGTACCTCACTCCTCATGGATACCAATATATATCAAATACGCACTAGCTCACACAAGCAACACATACACTCAAATGCACACACAATCCAAATATCACATACATGGTGTTCACCAAGCCAAACATGAGTATCATGGTAACACATGAGTATCACACCATGATACTCATGTGATACACCCCTCAAACACCATGATACTCCACCCAAATCATATGGAACACCTCACAATCAATATATATATATATATATATATATATATATATATATATATATATATATATATATATATATATATATATATATATATATATATATATATATATATATAATAGATTAGATATAATATAGTGTATTTGACACTAATGGATACCAAATCAAAGAGGACTCTAATCCTAACCATGTGTATCATGGCGTATCATGATACGCCTCCACGTATCCAAGTTTGGACACCAAGACACTATCACAAGTACCAATAGACACCAAATAGTCCTATTGAGAATATGACACAATACTTGGTGGACATAATTCTGATTTTCTCCAAATTGGCCACAAAAATACCTAGAACTATCAAATTAGAGGCCAATACTACCTAATTCTTTCTCTATAGGGTTGTTCCTAGCCATGGGTTGGTTCTTAAAGGTTTAACATGATAATTTAACATAAAAATTAATATAGGAAAAGGACTATACCTATTGGAAGTTGGAATCCTAATTAAACTCCTCCAATGGACACAAAAAGGATGTGGATACAAGTGCTCCTAACCAAGCTCTTCTCCAATGTCCTCCTTGCTCTCCATGGCTTCTAGATCTCTACAAGGATTGGTATGAAAAGGAATGAGTGAAATTGGTTGGGAAATTTGGTAGGGATTGAATGAATTAGGGATTTAGGGTTTTTGGAAAGAAGAAGGCTAAAAATGATGAACTAATAAATGAACTAACCATAATTAGATCATGCCTCTTATAGTAGGGTTAGGGTTGATTTGAGATATCCAAAATGCCCCCTCTCCATTATCTAGTTGTTGTCATGAATGGAATCTTTAAATGAGTGAAAGGGTATCTTCTTAATTAAAGGAATATTCTATTCATGAACCAACTTAAATTAATTCTAGTCACTAAGTCATGACTAACCCAATCATTGCTAACTATCAGTAACTAACTAACTCTTAACTAATTATAGCTAGCTACATTATAAAAATTCTAATACAATTATGACTAAATAAATATCATACAATATTGAAATGACTAAAATATCCCTCTTCCAGAATTAGTTGTTACAATCCTACCCCCTTAGAATAATTTTGTCCTTGAAATTAAAAGACGAAAGTAGAACAAAACAGAACAAGCACAATCAGAAGGAAGATACCTCACTATTCAAGATAGGATATTGCTTAATCATCTAGTCTTCTATTTCTTAGTTAGTCACAACCTATTCATCTGAATCTTCTTTACGGTCACAACTCTGATCTATTCATGGTGTAAGAAATTCCTATCTAAAATTAAACAACATAAAACTCTATAAAAAGAATTATTCATTATCAACAACATTTAATCCTACTAGTCATGATATTACAGTCTCTATCAAGGGTTACTACTAATTATATCCTAGCATAAAAATTACTGATGCAAACTATAAGGTACTAAGGAATCAAACATATCAATATCTGGAAAGGAAAGGAATGACATAACAGAATAGAACAGAACAGAACCTACTAACCTATCACCTGTAGCACTGGTCTCCTCGACCGTCATCTAAAAGCCCAGTCCTGTTGGGGTGTCTCCCTTTGCGGGTGTTGGACAATTTGTTGTGCCACAAGTAGCCTAACTCCACCTTTTTTATTTGGAGCTGTACCCTGGGCTGGATGATAAGGGGTTAGGATACAACCCCTCACCTGGTGCTCAGTAGACCCACAGTATAAATATGCTCCGATCCTCTTCCTGCAGTCATCCCAAGTATGTCTGGTCCTCTTACAATAAGCACAGGTGGGAGTATGATGGATCAACCTCTATGGTTGTTGCTGCACTTGCTGAACTGGAGCTTGATCTGGGGCAAGAAACTGCTGCTGAGGCTAGAACGCCCTCGGTTGGAACTAAGGATGCTTCTCCAGTCCTGCACTATTGTTGCCCCCAAAAGCATGTCGACCCCTCTTGGTCCTGAGTCCCGGATCAACCTCGACCCTCTGGGCCTCTGCCAGAATAGCAGCAAAAGTAGTATGGGCCGAAGAGATGTGGACCTTGACCTTCTAGGTCAAGTCTTCTCTGAAGTGACGTGCCCTATCTTCCGGATCTCTCACCATGTACTCTACGAATCGGCTCAGTCTGTCGAATACCGCAGCATACTTGTCGACAGACATCCCATTCTGCTCCATATTTTCGAACAACCTCTCCAGAACTACTCTAGCTGTGGCCAGGTAAAACTTTCTCCGAAAAATATCCTTGAATTGCTCCCATGTAAAGTCTGGATCAATAATCCCTGGTTTATTTATGAACCACGTACGAGCAATATCGATGAGTTGCAGCCCCACCGCTCAATCTGTAGGTCTACCAGAATACGGACAACCCGAAAGATGCGTTGGATATCCTCGAGCCACTTATCAACATATAGCATACCCTCTATACCCTTGAAGTCACTCGGACCCATCTTCTTGAAGTCTAGAATGGTCCCTACCTTCGGCTGGGCAGGATGCTGTGATGCCTGAACTCTCTCTACTACCACCATAACAACGACGTAAGAATTCTCCATGCCCGGCCTCAAGACATAGGCATGCCTCTGCTGAACCTCAGACTGAGCTCATTGAACTTCTATCATCCAACGAAATAGCTCAAACAAATGTGCCCCATCAGCAAGCACACCTCCCTGAGCTGGAAAGTAAAATAGTTGAGGTACAATATCCTTTAAGGCAGCTCGATCAGCCTCATACACTGGTGAAAGAGCATTATCCACTACCTCCTGAGTATCAGATCTAGAAGTGGCTAACCTCTCAAAATCTGCCGCTCCTGAGCTACGTGACCTAGTCTTGGAAGCCATGTAGAAAGATATATTGTGTCACTCCTCGTTCTTAATATATGTATTTGGAGCGTAATTATTTTCTTGCTAGCGTAGTTATATGTTGTAGAGAGACTAGACCCATTCTTTGGTTTACTTGGCTCTTGGTTTATTTGTTTGGTTTGGTTTTATCAATAGTTAAACCCATGGTCCAAACCTCAAACCCTCTATATATAACCCAACTTCACTCTCTTCCCTCTCATTTTTCTCTTCCATTCTCTTTCTTAGGTTTTCCTCTCCCCCTCCATAGGCAAGTACATCTTGTAAGAAATGGAGAAACACTTTATATTTTTCTTTTATTATGTTGCTTATATGTTTCCCTATGCATTTAAAACTTGGTATTTTGGATTTGGTGGATAGATTAGTATAGATCTAAGTTTTAAGTTTTAGGATTTTTTTTCTGTTCTTGAGTATCCTTGGGTTTTGATCTCTTAAAACTTAATATTTTCAAAAACTTATTGTTCTAGATTGACGAACACTTGATTTTGAGTAGTTTAGAACTTTATTTTGCTGGATTTGGACTTCGTTTGAGATTTCTGGAAAAGAAATCAGGTTTGGATTTCAGAGCTTTTTCGTAGCCAAACTTGCTGGATGGGATGAAGGAACTCTATGTGCCCAGCAGATTGCATGCGGCCTGGATTTCTCGCCTAAGAGATTTTATGCGGCCATCTTATTGGACGCATGGAATAGATTTCTGCACATGCGTTCCCTGGCCAAATGCTTGAAACTTGAACAAATAAAATTTTTCTAAGTCCCAAAATATTTCATGTGGCCAAGTGTGCATGCGGCCCAGAGGAGCATGCGGCCTAGTTGACCATACGGCTAGGAGTGATGCATCCCTTATCTTTTGGAAGCATAACAACTGACTGACTTGGTACCACTTTTCCTACTTTTGTCTTTTCTTCTGTCACTTTTATCACATGTCACATCATCCACTTTTCTGACTTGACTTAATTTGTATTTGTTGTTTGTCATATCACACGTTTCTCCAAGAGTGGACTTGGCTCTTCTCATGTGGCCTTGACCTAATGCGGCCTTGAACTCATACGGTCTGTTGGTTCATGCAGCCCGTTTGGTCATGCGGTCAACTGACTCATGCGTCAACTGTTCCCATGCGTCCACATTGACACATGTTTGATTTAATATTTTCGTTTGATTAAATGATTGTGATGCTATGTGTTAACTTAGAAATAAATTATTTGACCCAGATGTGACCACGTGCTAAATGACTAAGCACCTGGCATGAGCCTGTAGATATGGCCCTACATGTACTTACTTGCTGATTAGGCTACTTTTTTTGGATCACCTTATTATATGTTAGACAGAATAAGGGGCGTAGTTCAACTCGATGGAGGGTATGCAATCCCGATCTTTGTTTGGTTTAAGGATTATGGATCTGATCTCGAGGGGTTCTCGCACTACTCTTATTTTATCTATCGATATAATAAAGTGACAAATTATTGTGACCATCATTTGCTTGTCCTATCCTGAATACATTTCTACTTGATAACTTGTCTACAACCTTGATACTAGAACTCGTTCATGTCCTGACTATTTGTATTTATGCTGATACACTTGATCACACCAAGAGTGCTACTCGATATATAGTGAGTCGTCGTACAATATAAACTTGCTACGAGATATATGTAATTATTTTCTTATACGTATCTAGTAGTTGGACAGTAACTTTAGCCATGGCTAGATAGTATTGTTGGGTTGTGCTATTGTGTTACGATAGCCTGTGGACTAAAATTATGACGCGGAGTTATTCTAGCTTGACCATAATCAAGGGACGTATTCTATCTTGATATGATATGGCACTTCATGTCCTTGTTTGGTGAAGGGGTGTCATATCATGTCATAGATGGGATATATGCCATTGATTGTTGGTTTAAATATCTTATGCTATAGAACTGGTTTTGTTTCTTTATTTCGTGCTTCCTTGTGGTACTTGCTATTTGGGGTCTGACCCCACTAGCTTTGCATGGCCAGGTTTAGAGCCAAAACCGGAGGATCAAGCGTATCTCTCCCTCACTGATGGCACGCACAAGAAGAATGGCTGCTGAGGGTCACGAGTGGGTTCCTTCATTCACTGTTCATATTTTGTAAACTTGTTAGCCAATCGACACCTGTTAGACGGATAATCTGGACACTAGTTTCCTACATGACTGTAATATATTCAGACTGCAGCTGACTCACTGTCATGTATATTTTTGATTGTGTATCTAATATATTACTCGTATTTGCTAGATCTCTAGAATATTTTGATATGACGTTGGGGACTCCTTACTGGTTATTCTAAAATATTCTATGTTATTGCTACTTGTTGAATGATTGAGATATAGAAGTTCTTGACCCTAGAAAACTTGATTATAGTATGCACCCCCTTGTCTCTAGACAACCTTAACACATTACGGGTTGCTGGTTAGCTGAGTCATTCCCCTGCTCTCCAGTATTCTAGATCTGGGGTGTGGCAAGGTTTTAGTGGTGGCCCATGCAGGTCTATTTTTCAGACTTGTAGGGTGTCCTGATTATAGGAAATCCTAACATGTTCCTCCTTGAAATCCTGAATCTGCCTTCTCGAACTCAGCTTGACTTATGTACCATTGATTCCTCGATCCTTTCTTGTCATGTTCTTGATTTATCTTGTGTCCTTTTTCCTAGGGCTTCTCCATAATCGGTGGTTGGAGCACTAGTAGTCTCAGCAGGACAAGGATCCGTTGGCCCACAATAAGAGATATCATATATTCCTGGAGGGATCATAGTAGAACCCGTAGAGGGGCATGAAGAACAACATGTGCAAGAAGTTCCAGTACCCCAGTTGTGCCAGCAGTGTTAGGAGTACTTGATACACCGGCATTGCTAGAGATTATTCGAGGAATGATGGTTGCTCAACAACATCAGCTGCTTCAGCAGCAGGAGCAGAATATCTTGTTGCATCAAGGATTACAGACGGCCTTAGAGAGAAGTGTTAGAACAGACTCAGGGGCATCGGTGAGGTTCTGTCGACTCAACCCTAGGTACTTTGATGGCACGGAGGATGCTATTACCGTAGATGCTTGGCTGCAGAACATTGAGACAATACTGACAACAATAAGGGTTCCAGTTGAGGAACAAGTTGATCAGGTCCGATTGCAACTCCAGGACCTTGCCAGAGATTGGTGGATAACAGAAGAGGTTGGTTAAAGACAACCTGTCTCATGGGACAACTTCAAAACCCATTTTAGGGTCAAGTATTTCAGAGTGGTAGCACAACATGAGCTACATCAGAGGTTTATCAAGCAGTCTGGGAGGACGGTGGATGGCTACGCAACAGAGTTCTGCAGGCTTAGTAGGTTTATCCCAATAATGGTGGCAACAGAACCAGAGCGGACGATGAGATTTCTGTATGGACTTTATCTAAAAAATTCGCAACTGGTAGAGGGTCATAACTACCTGACCTTCGATGAAGTATTGATCGCATCAAGGCGATATGAGCTGACAATGCAAAGGTTAGCTTCAAGGACAAGAGGACAGAAGAGGTCTTATGCACAAAGCGGAGGAGAAGGACCAGAAAAATGGACGTCAGCACCATCTTCTTGCGTTCGCAATCATGACACAACCCCAAGAAGGCCAGTGGCATCGGCAGCAACAGTACCAGCTCGGCCATATCAGCCGAGGCAACAACAACAACAATTGGCAGCCCTAGGCAGATTTACATATTATGGCAAGGGAGACAATACCAAGGATGTGTGTAGGGTAGCACAAGGGTTGTTCCTACGATGTGGTAGTCTAGACCATCGGATCACTAATTGTTCGATGATGCAGAGGATTGAAGGGCCAGTACAGCGATTAGCCTTACCAGCACCAGGGGCAGCTCAGTACAGGGGACCAGCACTGGCAGTCAGTGTCACGACCCGCACCCAAAATTGGGGCACGAGTACACGAGTACGTCCAGCCTACGCCGCAGCATCGGCGGTAGAACGCTGTCAAGGTCTTGATACTATCTAGCAAATCGCACACAAGCATCCAATCTCCATAAGGAGGCACGGATGACACAAATAAAATGAACACATACTCAATCACAGGATTATAGCATGATAAGATAGCGAAACAAAATTAAATACAACACAAGTCTAAAGTAATAATCAAACTCAACAAATATCCAAGTCTCAATAAAAATGTCGGAGACAAATCCGGTACCAAATAGTCTACTAAAAAAACTAACTAAAAGATTGGTGATTCCGGCTAGACCTCCCAGAATCACAACTAACTATCAAGCCCAAGTGCGGCTACTCACCATATGGTCCATAAAGTGTTGGCTACCGATCCTCTAAGGCATAGTCTGGAAAAATGTTTCCAGTCAGAAAGGAGCAAAGTACAAATCTCAAATAACAGTTCCATTTAATTGATAAGGACTATAAAGTAATAAACATGTGATGCTAGCTACTGAGAAGACAGTGAAATAAATGCAATGGCAATTAAAGAGAGACAGGCAATATAAAGAGACAGGCAATAGGCAATATGATATAGTCAGTGCATGTATGAAAATAAAAAGAACAAGGAACAGTATCATATACGGGTGATGTAGTATATGATTTAAAATAGGAAACTGTAATCTATTCTAAGTGTTTGAAATAGTAGTTTTAAAATATGATCGGCTTGGGAACATGTACGATAGCTACAGGGCCTGGCTAATCATGGGTGAAGAGCATGATTAACACTTACATTGTTCTACACTACAATAAGAGGTTATGATCATATTTCTTACTAACTACTTCCCCGCCCCCAACTAGTACTGTGGATCCAACCATGACACGTCACGATACACGAGCAAGTCCAATCTATTATGTACGATGTCTAATATATATGTCGTGTACAATGTCAATACGATAATCAATGTAACATCTCATGACTGCAGATCCAAGCTATACTAGTCCGTGTAGCACAGTGTCAAGGATTCAGATGTAACATTTCATGATTATTGAATTTATAGAAATTATCAAGGAATTGGAAATTATCAGAGAATGTACTTGCCTTGGGTCCTTAGCTGGTATTTATGGATGTCCTGTTCCAGAGTATCCCCTGGATGAAGCAACAGTCCTATAAACATATCACAATAACACTTGCATCAGGTGCTACCCTAACACACAGTCAAAACACTGGCCTCAGGGCCATGCCAGGCAGGGCACTAGTCAACTAGGGTCATCTAGTAGGGATACGTAAAGCACATTACACTTATTAATACTTATAATATTTATACATGCACCAATTTAAATGTATTTACAATATATATATACATATATCTGCCTTTTAAATACATATTTGATTTATACTAGTTGAACATTATATATGTATACTCATATATATGCCAAAAATATATTTTAGAATATATATATATATATATTGTCACCATTATCATTTAAATATAGTAATACTAATATACCAATTTAAATTTATACTAGCATATACTTTTTATTAAATAGATAGTATATAAAAATAAACAAATATATATATATATATATATATATATATATATATATATATATATATATATACAAACCAATTAGAGATATTGAGATTATATTAAGTATACAAAATATGCATATATACAAATACCAATTTAATTATATATACTATATATACGTATTTACATGTATATCAGTTATTAAATATATACATATATAATATACAATACATATATACATAATAACACTATATGATACATAATTTAAAATACATACATATACTATTAAATACATACATTATATGTATACTAAACATACATTATACTAAAGAGGGAAGAAGGAGAGGGAGAAGCTTACAGTGTCAAGGAGTCGGCTGGCCGGAAAGATGGCCGGACGTGGTGGTGGTTGTCACAGCGGGAGGAGGAAAAGAAGGCTGGGCAGCGAGGATGGAGGAGCAGCGGGGACAGGGTGGCCGGACCTGAGGGCAGCGGCTGCGGGGAGACGGCTCAGTCCAGCGCGGGGAGAACACTGCTGCGGACCGATCGGTCGGGGTCGCACTGGCCGGTCGGGGAAGATGCACTGCGGGGAGAACGTCGGCTGCTGGAATTGATGGTGGGGGTGGTGATAGCAGTGGGCTCATCGCTGGATGCGGGGACAGCGACGGAACAGCGGGATGTCAGAGGCAGTGGGTGGAGGAAGAGCACAGCCGCTGTGCTGTGGAGCCACCGCGGGGGTCGACGCCGTGAAGTCGGAGGCTGGGGTGGATGCACTGGAGTCGGGGTGCACAGCAGGGAATGGACAACAGAACAGGAAGTCGGGCTGCAGGGAACTAGGCCGCCGGTGAACAGTATTCAAGTTTCCTTCCCCCCCTTTCTATTTGAATTTAAATTTTTGGAAGAAAGGAAGAAGAAGAAAAAAGAAGGAGAAGAAGAGAAGAAGAAGGGAAGAAGAATTTGGAGAAACTCCTACGTTGGAGTTGAGGATGGAGGAGAGAGAGATGTGGGGGCTTGTTTGGGGATGTGGGCTACCTAGGTTTTCTAGGGATTAGGGTTGATGGGACATGATATTATATAGGAGAGAGGGTTTTGATGGAGGGTGAGGATGCACTCAATTAAATGAGTGGTCCAGATTGGTCATGGAGAAAAATAATTCATGGAGGAATGAGGGTGAGGTTTAATTAATATTATCTCCAAGAATTAAATTCTAAATAAATCAATTAAATACAGAATTCTATAACTCAGACAGGTGGTCATCTACTGGCTTCTAGGTCAAGTCTGCTAGCTTAAATAAATGGACACTGCATATAATTATATTTAATTACACATCACATAATTATTTAAATTAAATATACTATCATGCAATTGTTTAATTGTAACTACAATAATATTAAATATTATAAAAAGTTAAAAATATCCCCGCTTCCGGAATGTGGTAGTGACAAATCTACCCTCCTTAAAAGAATTTCGTCCTTGAAATTTAAAATCCTCATAGTAGTGTTTAATCATACACATTATTTTTCCCTCAAATTTTAAATTCATCAACCACGAAATCAGGTAATAATCCACGATATCTTTTCACAATTTTCAAAAATTCTAAAATTATTGCATTCCTGAAAAATCCTCGAAATAAAATCAACGTCTATTTTTGTCAAAAATTTCCCCAAAAAATTTTTTAGTTAATAATTCAATACTCAAAATTTAATATCCACTCCTCAAATTTGATTTTAATCAATGCTCGTATATAAAATGAAATCTAGTCCAAAAAATTTGAATTCAGACATTTATCCATCAAAAATTTTATTCCTCGATTTTCTCTTTCCTCAAAATACTCAACAATGCGACACTTAAGGATTCTACAAATGCAACATCCCATATAAAATTCTAAAATTCATAACTTGCAATTTAAAATAAATATATTGATAATCTCCCAATTTTCCAAATTTTATAACCAATTTAATCATGTCATAATCTTCCTGGAATTAATAAACCACCAATTATGCAATGTTAATTACTTAACCCTCTATTTAAATCAATAGTTATCCTCGAATTTTAATCATCTTGTCTCTCTTGTCAAGTCATAACTCCTTCATGAATCTTCGTCATGGTCAAACCCCAATAATCATGGTCCAAGAAAAATCCTTCCTACAATCATACAACATGCATTCTAAGGGGAATAGGTACGGTCATAGTGTCTTTTGTCATGGTATTTCAGTCTCTGTATCATGGTGTACTACTAACTACATTATAACAAGAAATCATGCATACAAGCTACGGTACTAAGGTATCAGTCAATCAATCTAATAGATAGGAACAGAATAAAGAAAAGAACAGAACCTGCTAACACATTACCTGTAGTATCGGTCTCCTTGACCGTCATCGCAAATGCCCCGCCCTGCTGGGGTGATTCCCTTCGCGGGTGCTGAGCATTATACGGTTCCACAGGTAGCCTAACTGGATCTCTATAATCTGAAGCTGCGCGCTGGCCGGGGAGATAAGGGGCTAGAAGACAATCCCTTACTCGATGTCCCGTAGCATCGCAGTGCAAACAAAGTCCTAGCCTCATTCTACAGCTCTTTCAAAGGTGACCTGGCTTCTTACAGAAATAACAGGTCTGCTGTGTCTCTCTCGGAGGTTGTTGCCTATTCTGCTGAACACGGACTGGTGCCTGGTACTGTTGTTGATACTGATACGCCCATGGATGTTGCTGGATAGGAACTGGTGCTAGGTACTGCGGTGGATGCTGAAATATCCATGGTTGTTGCTGAATATGAAATGGTACTTGGTACTGTTGTTGGTGCTGAATACGGGGATGCTTGGCTGGTCCTGTGCTACCATTCGTATCTCCAAAAGTGTTGTGACTTCTCTTAGGCCTGAGGTCCAGATCCTCTTCTGCAATCTGAGCATCCATCAAGATAGCCTCAAAGGTAGCGGTACGACGACCAGAAGTGCGCGACCTAATCTCTCTCGTCAGTCCCTTTCTGAATTTTCGGGCTCGATCTCCTGGGTCCCGAATCATAGACGATGCAAAACGGCTCAATCTACAGAATTCTGCAGCGTACTCGTCGACCGACATGTTTCCTTGAACCAAGTCATGAAACTGATTTTCCAAGGTTCCCAATGCCACGTCGGGAAAGAACTTCTCCTTGAAGAGCTCTTTGAAGGTCTCCCAAGTAAGTCCTTGTGCAGTAATTCTCAGCTCCGTGCGATACCACGTGAGAGCGATATCGAACATCTGACTGCCAGCGGCTTTTATCTGCAAGTTCTCCGGAATCTGGGTCAATCGCAGGCTCCTCTCTATATCCTCTAGCCAGTCATCAGCGTAGAGTATTCCTTCGGTGCCTTTAAACTCTCGAGGCATCATCCTCTTGAAATCCACTATAGTGCCTGATCTCTGCTGCTGGCCAGGAAACTGCTGGTACTGTGCTACTTTCTCCAAAGCTTGGAGAGTCACCTGATGAGCATTCTCCATATTTTCTCTCATCAGCTCGGTTTATGCCTGGTGCGCTTCTGCTTGCACCCTCTGAGCCTCAGCTTGAACTCGCTGAGCGTCTGCCGTCACTCTCTGGGCATCTACCATGCCCTGGATCAAGGTAAACATCTGCGTCCCGTCAATGGGCGATCCTCCGGGAATCGAAGTCGGCGGAGGAGGGAGGTTATCCGTCACAGCTGCGGCAATCCTCTGAGCAGGTAGGGGAGGAGGATCCCCGAAAAGTGCAGACACTCCTACGTGCATCGGAGATGTAGGAGGAACTACGGCTGTCTGTCCCTCAGGTGGAGAGGTGGCAGACCCCTCTAAAGCTGATGTTCCCGCTCTCATAGACCGTGTCTACGACGACATCCTGAAGACAGATCCCAAAGAATCAATTTAGGCAAAATGCGATATCATCAAGGAAGGACAGTATAGTTCTAAAGAAGCAACATTTAAGGTAAAAGATTGGAAATAAATCCTAGTTGTGATTGCACAGGTCAAAGATACATCCAAGGTCTGATACCTCTATCCCTCTAAGTACCATAGTTCTACTAGAAACATACTCACTGCTAGCTTCCTTACCTACTGCAATCGCTGATACTAGTTATCCTTATCACTCAAGTGCATATCAAATGCAACACACCATACTAAGTACTGCTCTCTCTCCAATACAATCCTAGATGAACAACTAAGCCAGTTGGCAGTGAAATCTCAATCATGCTCAAGCCAACATATCCTTACAAATGTACCTCATCTATTATATACTAATATATATCTCTCACTATAAGGTTTTATTCTCCAAACAAAGTCCTCGAAACTAACTCCTCGAATAATTTAAAGTATAATGCATATACCTTCCTCAAAGGTTAATTATTTAAATACTGAAGTGAAAATTTTATCAATTCCAAAAATCCTGATAGCTTGTCTAGGTTCATCAAATTGAATCTGAATTCCTCAAAGTTTTAATGACAATATATCAACTTCTCAAAATTCAAGAATTTGAAATTCATTTTCAATCCTCAATTTAATTATTTAAATCCACCTTCTGTAGTCCAATAGCTCGAATGTTAATCATTTTCACTGTCCTCATCGACATGCGTCATCAGTTAATACCATAAAGTAGTCTGCAAATTTTATCTTGGCCGGGGTGGATGCACTGGAGTCGGGGTGCACAGCAGGGAATGGGGAACATAACAGGAAGTCGGGCTGCAGGGAACTAGGCCGCCGGTGAACAGTATTCAAGTTCCCCCCCCCCTTCTATTTGAATTTAAATTTTTGGAAGAAAGGAAGAAGAAGAAAAAAAAGGAGAAGAAGAGAAGAAGAAGGGAAGAAGAATTTGGAGAAACTCCTACGTTGGAGTTGAGGATGGAGGAGAGAGAGAGGTGGGGGCTTGTTTGGGGATGTGGGCTACCTAGGTTTTCTAGGGATTAGGGTTGATGGGACATGATATTATATAGGAGAGAGGGTTTTGATGGAGGGTGAGGATGCACTCAATTAAATGAGTGGTCCAGATTGGTCATGGAGAAAAATAATTCATGGAGGAATGAGGGTGAGGTTTAATTAATATTATCTCCAAGAATTAAATTCTAAATAAATCAATTAAATACAGAATTCTATAACTCAGACAGGTGGTCATCTACTGGCTTATAGGTCAAGTCTGCTAGCTTAAATAAATGGACACTGCATATAATTATATTTAATTACACATCACATAATTATTTAAATTAAATATACTATCATGCAATTATTTAATTGTAACTACAATAATATTAAATATTATAAAAAGTCAAAAATATCTCCGCTTTCGGAATGTGGTAGTGATAGTCAGGCCTTTGGCTCAGCGTCTATTATTGACGCAAACTCAGATGTACGACCAACAGAGAAATTAGCAGTATGGGCAGCAGAGGCCACAACTGCGTATCCAAAGGAGGCAGCAACAAGAAGAACAACAAGGCCAAGGGCAAGCTTTTACCCTATATCTGGAGGAGGCTTTGGTATCAGGTGACGTGGTGGCAGGTAACATTCTCGTTATATCCTTTCCTGCCATAGCATTATTTGATTCAGGAGCATCCCATTTATTTGTATGTGCACGATTTGTGACACGTATTGCATTGGAGTGCAAGGCATTGCCAGAGAGGCTAAATATACTCACTGGTAATGGTCTCGTAGGAGTTGATAGAGTATGTCTAGCGTGTCCAATCGTAGTATACGGGCATTTATTACCTGCAAGGTTGATCGAGTTTCCTATGGATAATTTTGACGTTATTCTAGGCATGGACTGGTTAAGAGACAATCATGCGATGATAGATTTTGTAGGGGTAGAGTATTGTATAACATCCCGAGCAAGGAGGAGTTTATATTCAACAAAACGGTGAGGGACCAGCAAGAATATGGCATAGCAGCAGTAGCGGGAATTGGAGATCAGCTTTCTAGAATAATTGAAGAACTTCTTGATGTATTTTTGGAAGATCTTCCAGTATTACCCCCTGTAAGAGAGGTGGAGTTCGGCATAGAATTGAGACTAGGAGTTGAACCAATTTCCAACAAAGTCTATCAGATGTCACCGATGAAACTCAACCAGCTATATCAACATATGAAAGAATTGAAGGCGAAGAAGTTTATTCGGACTAGTGGATCACCATGGGGAGCACCAACGCTTATAGTAAATAATAAAGACAGGACGACATGGTTGTGTATCGACTATAGGCAGCTGAATGCAGTAACAGTGAAGAACAAGTATCTATTGCCTAAGATTGATGACTTGTTTGACCAATTGAGCGAAGCAAAATATTTGCCAAGATAGACCTTCGATCAGGATATTATCAAGTGAGGGTCCGGGAGCAAGATATACCGAAGACAATATTTCGATCTCGATATGGGCATTACGAATTTTTAGTTATGTCATTCGAATTTACTAATGCGCCAGCAATATTCATGGATTTGATGAATCGTATCTTTATGCATTTGTAGTGATATTCATAGATGACATTTTTGTCTACTCTAACAGTGAAGAAGAGCATGAAGAACAACTTCGGAGAGTGTTGCAAGTTTGAAGGGAGCATCAGTTGTATGCCAAGCTTAGTAAGTATGAATTTTGGTTAGGTCATGTATCATTCTTGGGGCACATCATCTCAAGAGTAGGAGTATCAGTGGACCCCAAGAAGGTTGAAGCAATAGAGAATTGGCCAGTCCCGAAGATAGTAGCAGATGTATGAAGTTTCTTGGGATTAACAGAATATTATCGGAGGTTCGTGGCACACTTTGCATGAATTTTAGCGCCAATAACTAGTCTAACCCGCAAGGAGGTTAAGTTTGTTTGGATGACAGAGTGTTAAGCAATATTAGAGAAGTTGAAAGAGAAACTGATATCAGCACCGATCCTTACACTTCTAGTAGGATCAGGAGGGTTCACATCTTATTGTGACTTATCTGGGAAAGGACTCGGGTGTGTGTTGATGTAGCACGAGAAGGTGATAGCTTATGAGTCTCGGCAGCTTCGAGATTAAGAGAAAAATTATTCAACACATGATTTGGAGTTAGCAGCAGTAGTATTTGCACTCAAGCTATGGAGGCACTACATATATAGCGACTGGGTAGAGATATTCACAGATCATAAGAGTTTAAAGTACATATTCACCCAGAAGGACCTAAATATGAGGCAGAGGAGGTGGCTAAAATTATTTGGTAATTATAATGTAGCACTTCAGTATCATTCACGAAAGGCAAATATGGTGGCAGATGCTCTAAGTAGGAGAGGAAGCACATTTGTCTTGACAACTCAGAAGCACATATTAGAAGATCTTCGAGAGATGGGCATCAAGGTAGTGTTACCTCAAGAAGCGGGAATACTAGCCAATCTTCAGATACAGTCAACATTGGTAGGGAGGATCAAGGCGGCTTATGTCACTACCACATTCCAAAATAGGGATATTTTTATCATTTTATATATATAAGTATTGTGTGTATTTAATTTAAATAATTGCATGATATGTGTATAGATAATATTATATTGTATAGTGTTCATTAATGTTTGAGTTAGTAGACTAGACCTAGAAGCCCATTAGATGAACCCCTGACCGAAATATAATGTTATGGTTTTAATTTGTAATTTATGGAATTAATTATTTAGGGTTATAATTAATTACCGTAATTTTATTAAATTATTGCGCCTTACCGTTGCTTCGATATTTGGAGCACTACCCTAGCTTTTGTCTTCCAACAAATTTTACAACCTTGTCCTAGACGTGCCCGTCTTTCATTTTGACCCTTGTGTAACTCATAAATATGCTCTCTTGTGCTACATTTTAGTCGCATAATTTTTTGCAAACATTTATTTTTAATTCTATATAAATTCAACTTTGTACCCTTGTGCATTTCAATCAAAATTGGAGACACAATCTCGACCCATTTTGAGCAACCCAAATTAGGATAATATTCTATTCTGAGTCTATTTCATCCATGACACTTCTGTCCCACTTAATTTTAGTCCCTTGTACTTCTAATTAATTTTAGAACACCAATTGTATTAATTTTTAATTAAATAAAACCAAAACCCAACTTTGTGCAATTTTCCAATTGTTGGGAACTTTTATACAAAAGTGCATTAAGATGTCCACCTCATTGGACATAATATATGAAGAAACCCATTTCTCCTTTATGTGAATTTTTCTATAATTTTTGGGAGTGTGTAACTCAACATCAACCTCCTTAAACCATAGCCCTCCAAACTTTGAACCAAATGCAATCCTAGCCATCCATTTTGAATCTAGGGAATCATAGCCCTTGGAATACCTACATGTGAACCCTTTTTTCCAAATGTTGACCAAGTCAAACTTTTCTAGGTCTAACCAACCCCCCTTACATGTGTATATATATATTCTCTTCCTTTATTTTTTATTTTCTTTTTCTATTCCTAAACATACACAGCCGACCCCCCCCCCAACTCCTATTTATCTTCTTCCTCCTTCCCGCAGCCGGAGCCCCGACCTCCAGAGCAACCGTGCCGTCCACCGCGCTTCGCCTAAGAATCCGGAGCAACCCGCCTGTCATCATCTCCTCCTCCCATCTCCACATATTCCGGATCTCCCCCGTCCTCCTCGCCTCTTCATCCCGCCGGATCTTTCTCTCGACCGTCGTTCTCCTCCATAACCGCCTGACCATCCGGCCACCCTCGTCACGACTGAACGCCATACCCCATGACTTTATCTCCGCCTGAGCAGCCTGCCCTCAACTGTCGCAGCGCCTGACCGAACGCTGCACGACCAGAGATGATTCCCCTTGCCTGAAGCCCATCGTTCTCCTCCCAGCCTGGCCTGAAATCGTCCCCACTTCACCGCTGTACCTCGCCAAATGCCTCCCCGCAGCCCACAACAGCACAGCTTCCTTTCTTTCTGACTTCTTCTCCTCCTTCCTACATCCCGATCATCACCACCACCATTATCAGACTCGACCACCATACATCCCCGACTCCGGCCATCCCCCATGCTGACCAACTCGTGTCACGACCCGCACCCGGTTTAGGGGCACGAGTACATGGGTACGTCCAGCCTACGCCGCAGCATCGGCGGTAGAACGCTGTCAAGGTCTTGATACTATCTAGCCAATCTCACACAAGCATCCAATCTCCATAAGGAGGCACGGACGACACAATAAAATGAACACATACTCAATCACAGGATTACAGCACGATAAGATATCGAACAGAAATTAAATACAACACAAGTCAAAAAGCAATAACTTAACTCAACAATATCCAAGTCACAATAAAATGCCGGAGACAAATCCGGTACCAAATAGTCTACTAAAAGAACTAACTAAAAATTGGTGATTCCGGCTAGACCTCCCGGAATCACAACTAACTATCAAGCCCAAGTGCAGCTACTCACCATATGGTCCATAAAGTGTTGGCTACCGATCCGCTAAGGCATAGTCTGGAAAAATGTTTCCAGTCAGGAAGGAGCAAAGTACAAATCTCAAATAACAGTTCCATTTAATTGATAAGGACTATAAACAATAAACATGTGATGCTAGCTACTGAGAAGATAGTAAAATAAATGCAATGGCAATTAAAGAGAGACAGGCAATATAAAGAGACAGGCAATAGGCAATATGATATAGTCAGTGCATGTATAAAAATGAAAGAACAAGGAACAACATCATATACTGGTGATGTAGTATATGATTTAATTAGGGAACTGTAATCTATACTAAGTGTTTGAAATAGTAGTTTCAAAATATGATCAGCTTGGGAACATGTACGATAGCTACAGGGCCTGGCTAATCATGGGTGAAGAGCAAGATTAACACTTACATTGTTCTACACTACAATAAGAGGTTATGATCACATTTCTTACTAACTACTTCCCCGCCCCCAACTAGTACTGTGGATCCAACCATGACACGTCACGATACACGAGCAAGTCCAATCTATCATGTACGATGTCTAATATACATGTCGTGTACAATGTCAATACGATAATCAATGTAACATCTCATGACTGCAGATCCAAGCTATACTAGTCCGTGTAACACAGTGTCAAGGATTCAGATGTAACATTTCATGATTATTTAATTTATAGAAATTATCAAGAAATTGAAAATTATCAGAGAATGTACTTGCCTTGGGTCCTTAGCTGGTATTTATGGATGTCCTGTTCCAGAGTATCCCCTGGGTGAACCAACAGTCCTATAACATATCACAAGCAAAACCACATTTGCATCAGATGCTACGCTAACACACAGTCTATAAACACTGAATTCGGGACTTCTCTAGGTATGCTACTGGTCACCTAGGATCACCTAGTAGGTTCACCAATAAAATATAATACATATATATTGTTATTCCAAAGTATATACAAGATAGGTAAAACTGTATGTACATGAATGGAAATATATTTTCTTTATGTGAAAATTATACATCACTCATATATATAACTAATATACATGTACCAAAATACATATTAACTTATATTATATATATATATATATATATATATATATATATATATATATATATATATATATATATATATATATATATATATATATATATATATATATATATATATGCATACATACCAAAATAATACAATACTATATACAGGTAACTATACCAAAATATGTTTTACAAGTACATATATATATCAATACAGTGTTATATATATACTATATATTTTTACATACCAAAAATATGTTTATACATGTATATATATATAGGTACACATATTCATACCAAATGTATTAATTTAATATATACTTATTTAAAATATACTAGTATACTTTTTATTAAATAGATGTCATAAAAATAAACCAATGTATATATACATATATATATACAAATTAAATTAAAATACATACACTTACATTCACATTAATTAAATATATATAAATACTTTACATAATATATATATACTATACATATTAATTAAATAATTATTATACATATACAAATATTATATATATACCCATACGTATATACGTATGTATATATATACATATATATATATATATATACATATATATATAAGAAGAAGGAAGGGGAGAAGAGGAGAACTCACTGTGAGTTGGGGGCTTGGCCGGCCGGACGGAGGGAGGCCGAAGGAGCAGGTCTGCCGGAGGTCGGGTGCGAGGGGAGGATGCTCGGGAGTCGGCTGCAGTGATTGCCGGAGGTCGGGTTGCCCGAGGGTGGAGCTGGTGGAGTGAGGAAGCAAGGTGGTGGTGGTGGTTGGTAGCAGGCCGCGGTCGGAGGGCTGGTGAATACCGAGGGCTGGGCCGTCGGAGTTGGCCGACCACGCCGGAGGGAGAAGAGCAGTCGGCAGGGATGACAGTGGGCCGCCGGTGAACAGGAACTGCGGGGGGACCGCCGGAGGGAAGTCGGCCGAGCAGTGGCCGGCTGATGGGAATCGACAGTAGGGGGTTGGCCGCCGGAGTACAGCGGGGATCAGTGGTGCAGCAGCCGCCGGGGTACAGAGGTGAAGGGGTGGGTGAACAGTGTTCCCCTCCTTCCAATTTAAATTTGAAATTAATGAAGAAAGGAAGAAGAAAAAAAGAAAAGAGAAGAAGAAGAAGAAGAAGAAAAGAGAAGGAGAAGGGAAGAAACTCCTACGGTTGAGGATGGAGGCTTGGTTGGGGAAACCTAGGTTTTCTAGGGATTAGGGTTGATGGTGACATGACATATATAGGAGAGAGGGTTTGATGGAGGGTGGTGATTGACCCCCTTTAAATGAGGGGTCCAGATTTGACATGAAGGAATAATTCATGTAGGGATGAGGGTGAGAGGCTAATTAAAAATTATTAGGGATTCCTTATTGTTTTTAAACAAATGAGGTGATGACAAAATACAAATTTGCAAATTAACCCCCTTAAATTTGGGTATTTACACAGGCGCATGAAATGACAAAAATTTGGCGGGCGATTCGGTGTCCGGTGTTTTGTAGGGTCAGGGGGTGCTGTAAGATCGGTATGGGCTCAATTTGCAGGGCACTGGAATTAAATTGGGATTTTCAGAATCAGTTAAAATAGTATCCTCAATTTAATTAGAAATAAATACAAGTTGTGTTCTAAAATTAATTAGGAGTACATGGGGCCAAAATCAGGTCAGGTCATCAATACCAATAATGAAGTAGACTCAGAACAGGATATTACCCTAATTTGGGCCGTACGAAAAATAGGTCAAGATTGCCTCCAATTTCGATTGGAACGCACAACGATACAAAATAGGGATTTATTAAATAACGTCCGCGATGATTTTTGTGCGGCTAGAAACAAGGTACAGAGAGCATAATCATGAGTTGCAAAAATAGCAGAATGGAAGGCGGGCATGTCTAGGGCAAGATTGTAAAGTTTGTTGGAAGACAAAAGTCAGGGTAGTGCTCCAAATATCGAAGCAAAAGCAATGCGCAAAATATTAAATAAAATACGGTAATTAATTACGATCTCCAAATATTAAATTCTAGATAAAATAATAAAATCCAGAATTCTATAATTCGGACAGGTGGTCATCTACTTGGCTTCTAGGTCAAGTCTACTAGCTTAAAAATAAATAAACACTGCATATAATACTATACATAATTACACATCACTCATAATTATTTAAAACCAAATATACTATCATGAAATTTCTAAATTGTAACTATAATAATATTAATTATTATAAAAAGTCAAAAATACCCCTATTTTTGGAACGTGGTAGTGACAACTCGACAGCCCGCAGAACCTCATCCCGACCTTCCTGAGCCCCCTTCTTCGTCCTTCTCGCATGAGACTCGACCACGCACTACCAGCACCTTTATCACCGTCGTCATCAACATCGTTGACATCGATATCATCATCACCTCCGTCATCGTCGATCTCGTGGACGTGCACGTGCACAGGTTCGAACCTATCCCTCCTCCTTCATTTTATGTGATTGTGTGTGTGTATATATATTAATCAGGATCGGAATTGCTTTTGACTGTTAGTTGACATATGACCCTGAGTCAATGAACCCAATCTCATATACGCATATGTACACGTATACGTATATTATTCATTTAGTATATATATAAATATATTTAGTATGTATGTATCTTATTCATTGGTATATGTATATATATATATTTAGTATATGTATTCTTTTGGTATACATATAATTGTTGGTTGTTATATACATATTTAAATATATGGTATGTGTATATATATGGTAAGTAATTAAATACTATATTAATTATGACTGTAATATGTACATGATGTATGACCCCTAGGTATAGTTACGGATATCCCATAGTTACACATGACCCTGTGACCCTATGAATTATTAGCAGACTGCCTTGTGTACACTGACGTACTGGCGAGACCTGAGTTAGTTTGACTGTCTGATTTTGTGCAGCAATCGTAGACTTGACACTGTACAGCTAAACGCACGCTTGACCCTGTTAGATGACTAGGATCACCCCTAGAGTACCCCTGAGTTCAGTGTAATTATGGTTGTGTATGTGCTAGTATTTTGGCTGATGTTGTATTGTATGATATTATATGTATATAGGACCATTGGATCGTCCTACGAGACTTCAGGAGCAGGACATTGGTATTGCTAGCTAAGGACCCCAAGCGAGTACATTCTCTGATAGTTTCTTGTCTATGCTATCCTCTATGTTCATTGTATTTAGTATAGATATCCATATTTCTTGACACGATGGTTACACGGATTGGTATATTCGAATCTCGTCATGAGATTTTATTCCTTGTTCATGGTGTATCTTGTGCAAGTCTTGTTTCATTATTTATCTTGTACATGTACAGACACAGATTCTCGGAAAGACTTGCTACCTTCCTAAAAAATCCCGTGCCATAGCATACCATGGTTGGATCTACTATACCAGTCGGGGGTGGTGAGTATTTTAGTGTAGATATGTGATCATACCCTTCATGTACAAGTCTTATTCTCATGTTAGTGTTAGTCATACACCGTACGTATGACTAGCCAGGCCAGTATTCGTGTACAAGTTCACAAGCCGATCATATGTTAAAACTAGTACTCACACACTTAGTTATTAGTATTCTTGTTCATTGACATATTGTTCATTCTCGTATTTATTTTTAGTATCTCCTTTATTGCGTATCTCTTGTACATATATATGCATCATGTATATTTGCATCTATTTACTGCTACATAGTTTATATCATTGATTTAGAACTGCTGTTAGAGATGTACTTCGTTCCAATCATGACTGGATATTTTTTCCAGACTTCGACTTAGAGGACTTGTTTCCGGCATACTTGGAGACTTGGATGTTATTGATTGCAGGTTAGATTATTTTATTGTTTAGACTTGTCTTGTATGTTATTTGTTTTCTTCGATATCTCATCATGCTTTAGTTTATGTGATTGAGTATTCCATATTACAGTGTGATATCTGTGTCTCCTTATGTAGTTGGATATTCGTGAGAGATTGATTAGATAGAGTATTGACCTAGACAGCGTTCTACCGCCGATGCTGCGGCGTAGACTGGACGTACCCACGTACTCGTGCCCCAAATTTGGGGTGCGGGTTGTGACACATTTTTAGTGGAGGCCCATGCAGGTCAGACTTCGCAAGTTGTGCGATGTCGTGATAGTGCGACGTCTTAATTGTACTACTATGTGCCTGCGATAGGATATAGGACATAGGATACTAGGATGAGAGCGAATACTCAATCATAAATTATTTGAGAGATTCCTGGGACGACCCTTGAGAATCTTATTATAATTCCAATTCAAATCTTTTTTCCTTGTTTCGTTCATTCTCACTCGTTGTTATTGAATTTGATTCTTTTTGATTAGTTACTAAATTTAATTCTTGGTGTCGTTGTTGAGTTTGATTTCTTATCAAGATAAATTTTACGGACTAAAATTTACGGTATTATCTGATGACATATGTTGATGAGGACAGTGAGAAAGGTAAAATGTTTGCTTTCGTTATGGAGCCTAGAATTTATCGCAGCCATATTAGCTGGTGTGTCAGAAACGTAGGTACCTGACTTCTTATGTATATATCTTAGTTATGAAATTTAGAATTTCTTGCAGCTATACTAGTCGGCACAGCGAGAATTCTATATGACATGATTATAGAGTTGCATACCAAAGTTATATAATCTATCGTTCATCGCAGCTATGCTTACTGGCATGGCGAGGATTCTGAGTGTCATGATTTTGGACAGACGTGTATGATTATCAGGTCGTATCTTAAATTTATTCTTAAAGTATCATCTCAATACTTATCCACTTCTGTTATTCTAGGACTTTGTCTTTTGATAGCCGTAGAGATACCTTCAGTCCTTAGTCAAGTTCCTTTTTGAGCTTTATTTCTTTAAGGATCCATGTTAGTGTGATAATTGGTGACTTACAATTAGGTCTGTATCTTTTATCAGTGTTGACTATTGAGAATATGACTTGTGAGTCTGTAAGTGTTTCTTAGTTGGACATGTGAGCAGTAGGAATCAATCTAGAGTTAACCCATAGCGTAGTACCTTATAGCAATGGTTCTATGATAAGGTGTCATTATTATAGTAGTATTGGTATTATAGGTAGAAGGAGTAAAGGGTATCAGTGATGGTTCCAGGAGTTAGTATCAAAGTCAGTATGCCAGTCCTGGATAGTCATAAATTTATGTAGTTGGGTGATCCATGTAAGCAATTAAGTATTAAGAAAATTGTATTAAAATTAATGGAGCATGATATTCAATTTGATGGTTGATTACTTGGGTGTGTCAGAGTAAAGGAATATATACGCATAAAAGGGTATTAATGAGTGTGCCATGGGTAGAGGAATATCAAGATTGATCATGAAAGGTATGAAGTGTATCACAGATTAGTGTATCAGTCTGTAAAAGATTTAAAAGAAAATACGTATACATCAATCGAGATAAGGAACCATATGCCTGCCTTTGAGAGTAAAGTGGAGCACGTCTATTATATAAGTTAATAATTAGTGTGAATGATCATGAGTTCTAATAAGTTTGATGAGATGATCTAATAATGAAGCTAGTGTTACTATACCAAGAGTGCTAAAGTGTTCTATATCAAGGATTAGTTGAGCAATGTGCTAGTAATAGTAAGTACCTCGTGTGATGATAGTAGATTGGTGTATCAGTTAATATGGATAGAAAATTATTGGAAGTAATAGTGCAAGTAATCCAGACAGTGCAATATTCAGTACACAGTTGAGGGTTGTAGACAATTGGTATAATTGTGTGTATCTTGTGTGTTAGAGACTGTGAGTATATATGTATACTTAGATAGATATGGATTTAAATTTATAATTTGAAGATTGGAAATAAATTTCAATTTTTAAGAATTTTGAGGAGTTGAGATTTTATGTTATTAAATTTTTGAGGATTCGAATTCAATTTAATAAACATAGTCAAAGCTATAAAGATTTTTGGAAGTGATTAAATTTTTATTTCAATATTTGAATACTTCACTTTTGAGGAAAGTATATGCATTTTATTTTAAATTGTTCGAGAAGTTAAATTTTGATGATTTTATTTTTGAGGATAAAATTTTATGGTGGGTAAGAAATGTATATTAGTATATGAGTGGTTGATGTGCATGTGTAGAAATCTATTGGCTTGAGAATACTTGAGATGGCACTACAAACTGACTTGGGTGTCCATCTAGAGTTATATTAGAGAGAGTAGTACTTAGTGTGGTGTGTTGCACTTGGTATGCACTTGAGTGATAAGAACAACTAGTATAAACAATTACAGTAGATAAGAGAGTTAGCAGTGGGTGTGGGTGTAGTAGAAACAGTGGTACCAAGGGATAGGGGTATCAAACTTTGGATGCATTATTAAACCTATGGTTGTGTTAGAAGGCTATGTTTTGTTCTTTCCTTCTGTTCTTTTTGTCTATTTGATTGATTAATTAATTTTCTAGTACCATAGCTTGTATCAATGATCTTCTTGCTAGAATATAGTTAGTAGTACACCCTGACAGAGACTGCAATACCATGACAAAATAGACCATAACCATGCATGTTTTCTCTAGATTGAATATTGTATGACTGTATGTAGAATTTTCTTAGACCATGATTATTGGGTTTGACCGTAGTGAAGATTAATAAAGAGGTTATGATTGGACAGAGAGAGACAAGGTGCCTTAAACTTTGAGGATAAACATTAATTTAAATGAAGAGTTGAGAACTTAATATGGCAGAATTGACGATTCGTTAAAACATTGATTTTTATAAAGATTATGAAATGATTGAATTTGTCATTAAATTATGAGGAATTTAAGAAGGTTATCCTTATATTTATTGGACTGCAAGTTATAAACTTATATTTTGAATATTATATTGAAGATTTTATAAGTATTACATCATTGAGTATTATGTGGAAAAAGAAATCGAGGAATAAGATAATTAATGGATTAGTGTTTGAATTCAAAATTTTGGGATGAGAATTTAAATTTTATAAATACGCATCGATTGGACTTAAATTAGAGGAGTAAGATGATTAATGGATTAGTGTTTGAGATTCAAACTTTTCGGATGAGATTTCTTTTAAATTTTATAAATATGCATTGATTGGATTTCAATTAGAGGATTGAATATTAAATTTGTGTATTCAGTTTTGGAGAAGATTGTGATAAGAATGGAATTTGATTTCAAATTTGAAGATTTTCAGGAATATGATATCTATAGAATTTTGAAGATTTTGTGTAATGATAATATGGATCTACTTCATGGTTATATGGGTTGATGAATTTAAATTTGATGGTAATAAATAAATAAATAAATAAATACAACTATTGAGGATCTTAAATTTCGAGGACAAAATTCTTTTAAGGAGGGTAGACTTCTCACTACCACATTCCGAAATAGGGGTATTTTTGTCATTTTATATATAATAAGTATTGTGTGTATTTAATTTAAATAATTGCATGATATGTGTATAGATAGATATTATATTGTATAGTGTTCATTAATGTTTGAGTTAGTAGACTAGACCTAGAAGCCCACTAGATGAACCCCTGACCGAAATATAGTGTTATGTTTTAATTTGTATTTTTTGGGATTAATTATTTAGGGTTATAATTAATTACCGTGATTTTATTTAATTTTTGTGCCTTACCGTTGCTTCGATATTTGGAGCACTACCCTACTTTTGTCTTCCAACAAATTTCATAACCTTGTCCTAGACGTGCCCGTCTTCCATTCTGACCCTTGTGTAACTCATAAATATGCTCTCTTGTGCTATATTTTAGTCGCACAATTTTCGTCGCAAACGTTTATTTTTAATTCTATATAAATTCAACTTTGTACCCTTGTGCGTTCCAATCAAAATTGGAGACACAATCTTGACCCATTTTGAGCAACCCAAATTAGGATAATATTCTATTCTGAGTCTACTTCATTCATGACACTTCTGTCCCACTTAATTTTAGTCCCTTGTACTTCTAATTAATTTTAGAACACCAATTATATTAATTTTTAATTAAATAAAACCAAAATGCAACTTTATGCAATTTTCTAATTGTTTGGCACTTTTATGCAAAATTTTATTAAGGTGTCCACCACATTGGACACAATACATGAAGAAACACATTTCTTTTTCATGTGAATTTTTTTATAATTTTTGTGAGTGTGTAACTCAACATCAACCTCCTTAAACCATAGCCCTCCAAACTTTGAGCCAAATGCAATCCTAGCCATCCATTTTGAATCTAGGGAATCATAGCCCTTGGAATACCTACATGTGAACCCTTTTTCCAAATGTTGACCAAGTCAAACTTTTCTAGGTCAAACCAACCCCCCTTACATGTGTATATATATATTCTCTTTCTTTATTTTTCCTTTTCTTTTCCTATTCCTAAACATACACAGCCGACCCCCCAACTCATATTCATCTTTTTCCTCCTTCCCGCAGCCGGAGCCCCGACCTCCGGAGCAACCGTGCCGTCCACCGCGCTTCGCCTGAGAAGCCGGAGCAACCCGCCTGTCATCATCTCCTCCTCCTATCTCCACACATTCCGAATCTCCCCCGTCCTCCTCGCCTCGTCCTTCCGCCAGATCTTCCTCTCGACTGTCGTTCTCCTCCAGAACCGCCTGACCATCCGGCCACCCTCGTCACGACTGAACGTCGCACCCCACGACTTCATCTTCACCTGAGCAGCCTGCCCTCAACTGCCGCAGCGCCTGACCGAACGCTGCACGACCGGAGACGATTCCCCTTGCCTGAAGCCTGCCGTTCTCCGCCCAGCCTCGCCTGAAACCGTCCCTACTTCCCCGCTGCACCTCGCCTGACGCCTCCCCGCAGCCCGCAGCAGCACAGCTTCCTTCCTCCCTAACTCTTCTCCACCTCCCTATATCCCGATCATCACCACCACCATTATCAGACTCAACCACCATACATCCCCGACTTCGGCCATCTCCCACGCTGACCAACTCGACAGCCCGCAGAACCTCATCCCGACCTCCCTGAGCCCCCTCATTCGTCCTCCTCGCCTGAGACTTGACCACGCACTACCAGCACCTTCATCACCGTCGTTATCAACATCGTTGACATCGACATCATCATCACCTCAGTCATCGTCGATCTCGTACACGTGCACAGGTTCGAACCTGTCCCTCCTCCTTTATTTTATGTGATTATGTGTGTGTGTGTGTGTGTGTGTGTGTGTGTGTGTATATGTGTGTGTGTGTATATTAATCAGGATCGGAATTGCTTTTAACTGTTAGTTGACATATGACCCTGAGTCAATGAACCCAATCTCATATACGCATATGTACGCGTATGCGTATATTGTTCATTTAGTATATGTATAAATATATTTAGTTTGTATGTATCTTATTCATTGGTATATGTATATATATATTTAGTATATGTATTCTTTTGGTATACATATAATTATTGGTTGTTATATACATAAATAAATATATGGTATGTATATATATGGTAAGTAATTAAATACTATATTAATTATGACTGCAATATGTACATGATGTATGACCCCTAGGTATAGCTGCGGATATCCCATAGTTACACATGACCCTGTGACCCTGTGAATTGTTAGCAGACTACCTTATGTACACTGACGTACTGGCGAGACATGAGTTAGTTTGACTGTCTGATTTTGTGCAGCAATCACAGACTTGACACCCGTGCAGCTAAACGCACGCTTGACCCTGTTAGATGACTAGGATCACCCCTAGAGTACCCTCGAGTTCAGTGTAATTATGGTTGTGTATGTGCTAGTGTTTTGGCTGATATTGTATTGTATTATATGATATTATATGTATATAGGACCATTGGATCGTCCTGCGAGACTTCAGGAGCAGGACATTGGTATTGCCAGCTAAGGACCCCAGGAGAGTATATTCTCTGATAGTTTTTTGTCTATGATATCCTCTATGTTCATTGTATTTAGTGTAGATATCCATATTTTTTGACACGATGGTTACACGGATTGGTATATTCGGATCTCGTCATGAGATGTTATTCCTTATTCATGGTGTATCTTGTGCAAGTCTTGTTTTATTGTTTATCTTGTACATATACAGACACAGATTCTCGAGAAGACTTGCTACCTTCCTAGAGAATCCCGTGCCATAGCGTACCATGGTTGGATCTACTATACCAGTCGGGGTGAAGAGTATTCTAGTATAGATATGTGATCATACCCTTCATGTACAAGTCTTGTTCTCATGTTAGTATTGGTCATACACCGCACGTATGACTAGCCAGGCCAGTATTCGTGTACAAGTTCCCAAGCCGATCATATGTTAAAACCAGTACTCACACACTTAGTCATTAGTATTCTTGTTCATTGACATATTGTTTATTCTCGTATTTATTTCCAGTATCTCCTTTATTGTGTATCTCTTGTATATGTATATGCATCCTGTATATTTATATCTATTTACTGCTACATAGTTTATATCATTGATTTAGAACTGCTGTTAGAGATGTACTTCGTTCCAATCCTGACTGGATATTTTTTCCAGACTTCGACTTAGAGGACTTGTTTCCGGCATACTTGGAGACTTGGATGTTATTGATTGCAGGTTAGATTATTTTATTATTTAGACTTGTCTTGTATTTCATTTGTTTTCTTTGATATCTCATCGTGCTTTAGTTTTTGTGATTGGGTATTCCATATTACAGTGTGATATATGTGTCTCCTTATGGAGTTGGATATTCGTGAGAGATTGATTAGATAGAGTATTGACCTAGACAGCGTTCTATCGCCGATGCTGCGGCATAGGCTGGACGTACCCACGTACTCGTACCCCAAATTCCGGGTGCGGGTCGTGACAGCTTAAGCAGAAGATTCTCAGATTCAAAAGCTCATGACATAATGTGAGTCAGGCCTTAGGAAAGAATTAAGGATTTACGAGGACGGAACACTTAGATTTGGAAACCGTCTTTGTGTGCCAAGTGGAGATTTCAGACAGAAAGTAATGACCGAGGCACACAATTCTCAATATTCTATTCATCCAGGAGATACGCAGATGTACCATGATATCAAGCAACATTTCTGGTGGAACAAAATAAAAAGAGAGAGAGGGCTCGGTTTGTTTCATGATGTCTCATATGTCAGCAGGTGAAGACAGAGCAGCAGAGACCGGCAGGATTATTGTAACCCTTCCTATTCCAGAGTGGAAGTGGGAACACATTACGATAGACTTTATGACCGGCCTACCTAGATCCCCTACTAGACGTGATGCAGTTTGGGTAATAGTAGATTGACTCATGGAGGTGGCAAATTTTCTTCCCTTCCGAGTAGGGCTGTCCACAGAGCAGTTAGCAGAGATGTATATGTGGCATATAGTGAGACAGCACGGAGTTCCAGCAAGTATAGTGTCAGACCGTGATACCCGCTTTATGTCTTATTTTTGGAGAAGTTTACACGAGCGCTTAGGTACAAAGTTGAGATTCAGTACCTCGTATCATCCTCAGACAGACGGCCAGTCAGAGAGGACAATACAAACATTGAAAGATGTGTTGCGAGCTTATCCTTTAGACCTTGGTGGATCATTGGAAGATCACATTTACTTAGTGGAATTCCGTACAATAACAGTTATCAGGCCAGCATACAAATGGCTCCATTCGAGGCATTGTACGAAAGGAAGTGCAGGTCACCTTTAGCATGGGATGACATTGGTGAACAGAAGATATTGGGGCCTGAGATGATCATATAGACCATTGAAACGGTTAAGCAGATTAGAGAGCGGCTTCGAGTTGCACAAGATCGTCATCGTCATTGGGCAGATCAGCATCGTAGGCCATTAGAATTTTCTGTCGGCGACCATGTATTTTTGCGTATTTTGCTTACCCGTGGAGTCATTAGGTTCGCGGGAAGCTTAGCCCGCGATACATTGGACCGTTCGATATTCTTGAGAGGCTAGGGAATATTTATTATCGTCTTTCCCTTCCGTCTTTGCTACGTGAGGTGCACGATGTCTTTCATGTGTATCAGTTGTGTAGGTATGTCCCGGATCCGAGTCATGTCCTCGATCACTCTGAGTTAGTCGTTGGTACTGACTTGACTTACGAGGAATGGCCCGTGTCCATTTTGGATCAGAGAGAGAAGGTACTTAAGAACTGGACTATCTGTCATGTTCGTGTTGCTTGGGGGCATCACTCTTTGGGACAGTCGACGTGGGAACGCGAGAACGGTATTCGATCTTGGTACCCGCACATATTCAAATCATAAGGTATATTTTCTTTGTATGCCTTCGCATATTTTATTTCGTGATCGGCAAACACTCATAAGGGATGAAGTTGCTTCGCTTCATTATAGGTGTTATTGTTATACTTGCTTATTTGTATGTGTAGATTGCTTATAGATAGTTGTTGCTTGCTTTGATATTTTTAGCTAGCCTTGAGATTGAATTCCGAGGACAAAAATTTTCTAAGGTGGGTAGAGATATCACTCCCCATTTCCAATATACGTATTTGGAGTATAATTATTTTCTTGCTAGCATAGTTATATGTTGTAGAGAGACTAGACTCATTCTTTGGTTCACATGGCTCTTGGTTTATTTGTTTGATTTGATTTTATTGTGAGTTGAACCCTTGGTCCAAACCTCAAACCCTCAATATATAACCCAACTTCACTCTCTCTCTTATCTCATTTTTTCTCTTCCATTCTCTTTCTTAGGTTTTCCTCTCCCCCTCCATAGGCAAGTACATCTTGCAAGAAATAGAAAAACCCTTTATATTTTTGTTTTATTATGTTCCTTATATTTTTCTCCATGTATTTAGAACTTGGTATTTTTGGATTTGGTAGATGGATTAGTGTAGATCTAAGTTTTAAGTTTTAGGATTTTTTCTGTTCTTGAGTGTCCTTGGGTTTTGATCTCTTAAAACTTAATATTTTTAAAAAATTATTGTTCTAGGCTGATGAGCACTTGATTTTTAGTAGTTTAGAACTTTACTTTGCTCGATTTGGACTTCATTTGAGGTTTCTGTTGAAGAAACAAGATTTGGGTTTCAGAGCTTTTTCGTGGCCAAACTTGCTGGATGGGATGAAGGAGCTCCATGCACCGAGCAGATTGCATGCGGCCTGGACTGCTCGTCCAAGAGATTTCATGCAGCCATCTTGTTGGACGCATGGAATAGATTTCTACACATGCGTCCCTTAGCCAAATGCTTAAAACTTGAACGAATAAAAATTTTCTAAGTCCCAAAAGATTTTATGCGGCCAAGTGTACATGCGGCCCAGAGGATCATACGGCCTAGTCGACCATGCGGCCAGGAGTTATGCGTCCCTCTTCTTATGGACGCATTACTATTGACTAACTCGGCACGACTTTTTCTACTTTTGTCTTTTCTTCTGTTAATTTTATCACATGTCACATTAGCCACTTTACTGACTTGACTTGCATTTGTTGTATGTCACATCACACATTTCCTAAAATATAGACTTGGCTCTGCTCATGCGGCCTTGACCTCATGCGACCTTGAAATCATGCGGTCTGTTGGTTCATGTGGCCCGTTTGGTCATACGGCCAACTGACTCATGCGTCACTGTTCCCATGCGTCCACTTTGACACCTATTTGGTTTAATATTTATGTTTAATTAAATGATTATGATGCTATATGTTAACTTAGAAATGAATTATTTGACCCAGATGTGACCACGTGCGAAATGACTAAGCACCTGGCATAAGCCTGTAGATATGGCCCTACATGTACTTACTTGCTGATTAGGCTACTTTTTCAGGATCACCATATTATACGTTAGAAAGAATAAAGGGCATAATTCAACTCGAGGGAGGGTCTGCAATCCCGGTCCTTGTTTGTTTTAAGGATTGTGGATCTGATCTCGATGGGTTCTCGTACTACTCTTATTTTATCTATCAATATAATAAAGTGACAAATTATTATGGCCATCATTTGCTTTTCCTATCCTGAATACATTGATACTTGATAACTTGTCTACAACATTGATACTAGAACTCGTTCCTACCCTGACTATTGTATCCATGCTGATACACTTGATCGCACCAAGAGTGATACTCGATATATAGTGAGTCATTGTGCCACATACACTTGCCACGAGATATATGTAATTTTTTTTGTACGAATCTAGTAGCTACACAGTAACTTTAGACGTGGCTAGATAGTATTGATTGTTGCATCACACTTGGGTGAATCCAGATTTAACTTTAAGAGACAATGTGGATTCGTATCAAGAGTGTCCGTACTTAAAGTACAATATTTATAAAGAAATATTCATGTGAGCACGACATGAGATTCTAATCTCCTAGGGTTAACTAGACAACTTAATTTATAGAGCATTGGGAAGGAACGGTATCTCGAGATCATGCATATCGAACCACCCTAAGTTAGATGGGAATAAAGGATGGATACTGTATATCATCCGCACTATTGGAGTGCAGTATCTGACTTATTTATAAGCCAAGCCAGTGCCTTTCCTATAGAAATCCTGGAACTTCTACTGATCATTAAATTAGCTCAGGGCCCTTATAAGGGACTGGTGCATCATATATTCTTGCTTGTATATCATTGGTTCAGACAGCCCTGCTTGATTATGGCACGATCTGAGGATACTTATATATTGCATTACTGGAATAACTCAGAGATCACCTATCAAGCTGTAACACATGTTTGGCCATTAAATCTGTTTTAGTTAGAGAAGTGGACAGTTGCAGTATAAAAGTTTAACTCATATCCTTGTTTGGTTGTTTAGTTGTATTGTTGTGTTACAACAGGACATGGATCGAAGCTACTTGTTATCACTATATTATTTTACTTAATAGTGTATCCCTGCTTGTGTATTGTGCCTTTTATTGAGTAAAATTAGGGACATAGACTGTCATGGCATGATAGTTCAACTCATGTCCTTGCTTGGTTGTTGGGTTGCCTATTGTGTTACGATAGCCTATGGACTGAAACTACGACGCAAAGTTATTCTAGCTTGACCATAATCAAGGGACGTATTCTATCTTGATGTAATATGGCACTTCCTGTCCTTGTTTGGTGAAGGGGTGTCGTGTCATGTCATTGATGGGATATATGCCATTGATTGTTGGTTTAAGCATCTCATGCTATAGAACTGGTTTTGTTTCTTCATTTCGTGCTTCCTTGTGGTACTTGCTATTTGGGGTCTGACCCCACAAGTTTTGCATGGCCAGGTTTAGAGCCAGCACCGGAGTATCAAGCGTATCTCTCCCTCACTGATGGCACGCACCAGAAGAATGGCTGCTGAGAGTCATGAGTGGGTTACTTCATTCACTGGTCGTCTTTTGTAAACTATAATATTTTAGGCGTTTAGCCAACTGGCACCTGTTAGCCGGATAATCTGGACAATAGTTCCCTACATGACTGTAATATATTCAGACTGCAGCTGACTCACTGTCATGTATACTTTTGATTGTGTATCTGGCATATCACTCGTATTTGCTAGATTTCTAGAATATTCTGATACGATGTTGGGAACGCATTACTTCTTATTCTGAAATATTCTATGTTATTGCTACTTGTTGAATGATTGAGATATAGAAGTTCTTGACCCTAGAAGATTTGATTATAGTATGCACCCCCTTGTCTCTAAACAACCTTAACTCATTGTGTGTTGCTTCGATATTCCGCAAGGTGTGGTTGGCTGAGTTATTTTTTTGCTCTCTAGTATTCTGGATCTGGGACAAGACATATTGAAACAAGAAGTCAATATCGCATAAGATAAGATATTATCAAAGAATAACAATAATTATCAAAGATAGCAAAGTATTCAGAAAGAATCAAGATTAGAAATTTAATTCAAATTGGAATTCCTAGTTGTAATTAAGTATTCACTCACATCCTAATATCATCGCAGGCTCGGAGTAGTACGACTAACCTAAGTAATACTAGGATATCGCACTAATTGCGAAGCTCGGCCTGCATGGGCCACCATAACTGCGGCACCGAGAGAAGGCTTAAAAAATTTGTCGTCGGTTTGACTAATCGCGGGCTCAATGCCAGGCGGCGGATCAATGTATCTCTGGCGGCGTCCATAATAATGACAGTCTATGAACAGCTGATGGGACAACCGTCGAAGGAAATCTACGCCGAAAGTGAGCGACGGGGGATGAAGGATGCCAAGGGTTCCGGCCAAGCTCGAACACGATAAGTATTTTATTACCGGAAATGGGTTTGATGTATTAGGGTGTATCGTATCCTCGGTGTCGGACATGGTAACACGAGTTTGGTTTCCGTAGATTGTTGGGTTCGTGTCCGAGTGTTGGACATTAGAAGGATGTGTACTATAAATGTATTCATAACATTGTAGGTGGTGGACACGGATACGGACACCCAGGGTCAGACCCGAGGTCGACACAGGCTGACACGGTTCAGTGGATACAGATACGGATATAGTGACTTGACACAGGTTTGTGCGGAGATGGTGATGGTGTTGGTGGCTGGTGAATTGTTTGGGAATTAGGAAATGATTGGTTTGGAAAAAAGTAAGAAAAAGGTTCTCTTTATAAAGTGGGTTGAGATTGCTCCCCAAGCAAAAAAAGGAAGGAAAAGGAATCATGGAAAGCTTCTAGAAGTTTTCTCAAGAAACTAATTATTTCTAAACAACCATTGAATATAACCCAAAAAGAATATATTATTCTTCAATATCCTTATATGGATACAATAGTCAAAAATATTGTAACTATAATTCAGTTAATCTAAAATCTATTAAAATAATTTAGTAACTCTTTTCTTAAAATATTTTTATTAGTCAAAATAATTAATTATGATTTCCAAACCTTTTCTTAAACCAACTTTTGAAACTATGTCAAAAACCCTCTGGTTCAGCTGAAGACGGCCCTCGGGTTGTAGTGACTCATACCCCCAGTCAGGGGAACTATGTCAAAGACCCTATCGGTATCGGTTGATCAGGATAGATTGAATTAAGATCTTCCTCTGTTTCGATTGGCTCTTCAAAATCATGTCTCATATGCAGTTGATTGTGTCTTGAGGAAGAACTCTATATAAGAGTCACTCCTTCGGACATTTTTACTCTTCGTTTTTGTTGTCATTTTATTATCATTGTTACTTATGCTTTCAATTTTGGTTTTATGGATGCATTTTTGTGGATATTTTTGATGGATTTCATTGTTGCCTTCATCAATTTATGCATTCATATCGAATTCTAGAAGAAAGAGAAAAGATGGTATTGATTCTCTGTTAGTGCTAATGCAGGTCGCCGCGTAGGTAAAGCTTAATCAAATCGTTGGAGATAACTTTCTCTAGGCAATTCTCTAACAATGAGTGGCTTTGATCTTTCTCTCCTTGTGTTTATACTTTAACAAAAGGACTCTCTTGTTTTATCCTTCGATCAGTGTTACCTTAATAAAAGAATCCAGATAAAAGAGAGTAGTCTTGAATATCTATTGCATGCCACATAGAAACATAAAATGATCATAATATTGCTCGTTGGTCATATATTAATGTATATCATTTTTTTTTAGATAGAATAGATTTATTTATAAATGTTGCAAGTAGTAGTATCGATTATGAACTATGACTCAAGGCAAGTAAACTATACAATTAGAATTTGTCGCGTAGTTACATTCAAATTATGGTATTTTGAATGCTATGATTATTAACTTAGTTTCTTAGACATTTGCATAGTCACGGATAATTTGTGCACAGGGATGAGATTCCTCGAACGGTCATCGGGGTACTGGAACCAATTCAGCCTAGGGGGAACAGGGATAGATGTACCAATGAACTAGCACGGGTTATTCGAGAAATGTTAGTAGGGCTCGCCTCCCGTGCTGAAAGGATCACCGTCTAACTAGGATATAGTCTAGGGTAGATTGTGGTGTCAATGACTCTCATATATTTAAACTGTTGAGCTAACGATGTCTAGTTCTCAGGGAAGAACATGGTAAGATCTGTGCAGGAAAGATAACTCGATCGTAGGTAAGAATTACCATTTTGGTGATGCATATTACTATATTGTTATATTTCATATCTTATGCTCTATAAATTGAACTAAGAAAAGATAGAAATATTACCTAATAATATTATTTACTTTCACATGAATACCATGTTGATTTGGTGAGTTGGGTTCATTCTCTCTCACCAGTGTATTTCAAATGTGCTGACCCACGTCACCCAGGTTATGCTAACCAAAGAGACGTAGAGAGAAGCTGAAGACTCATCTCGTCCATCAACCGATGCTTGTGCATATCTCTTTTGAAGCTTCCAAGTGTAGTTTGAAGACTTTCAGCAAAGGTGTTTATATATTTTATTTTTAGTAAAAGGATCGATGTGATGTATAGAATAGTTTATTTCATTTTATTGTTCAAGTTGTAAGCCAGTATGACACTCTTTACATGTATTAGAACCCATAGAAATAACGTACATTATCAATGAAAGAACTATTTTCCTTTTGTGCCATATATTATTGTCTGCTTAACTCTGTTGTTAGCTCTGTAAATTTTTGATATTCTAAAATACACATGAATATGTCTTATACAAGAGCAACTTAGGCTTATATGGCATCACGTCCGGTGGTGACACATCAATTCTGCAAAATCGGAGCATGACACTGATAATCTACCTAGAAGTACACAACAAGACTCTTCGGTTGCTCTATTTCAGGTCGATCATGGGAAGGTCTTCCATCAATTCAACAAAGCATCAAACCAGATACTGCAGTCAATAAATTACTACAATGGCATTTCACTGATAACCAATCAGAGTTGATCAAGTCTAGCCTCTATCTCATGTGGAGTATCTGGAAAGCTAAGAATACGAAAATATGCATCTATCTGTAGAAACAAAATCTTTGATAATTCTACTCGCCTTAAGGAGGAATACATATTGAGACATCAATCAACCAACTATGTTTCAGATCTACAAGATATCAGAGTGTCCAATTCAAAATGGAAGCCACCACCTATGAATTACTTAAAAATAAACTTCAATGAGGCCTTTCTTGACTCAAATGAGAGGAGCAGTCATATGAGATAGGATTTTCAAAGGGGCATAAACAACATTCCAAGTGGGTGGAAGCCCCTTAAAAGCCAAAGGTCTTGCTCTCAAATTGGCAATGGAATTCTGCAAGAAGGAAAAATTGTGAGATGTAATCATTGAAGGCGACTACAAGGTGTTGATCTATTCCCTACAGCACAAGGACACGAACATGTATTGGAGGATATGACATATCATTGAAGATGGCAGAGCATTCAAGAACAACTTCTCTGGGATATCGTATTAATTTGCTCCAAGGAATTCAAACATTGTAGCTCACTACTTAGCCTCTGAAGTAATTTCAGTTTCGAGGTGTACCTCTTATCGGCTCTTTGAAGAGCTAACACCATGTATTATGAACCATATCCATAATGATATGGTTCATGTTGGCCCAGAGATTGTTGAACCAGGAAGCACTCACAGAGAGAGGAAATAATATTTTTTGAATAATTTTATTTAGCATAGATTGAAGCCTTAATATAGGCAATACAATCGTATTTCTAGGTAGTTAAGCTACTAACACATAACTCTAAAGAATAGGACAAGGCAATAGAATAGGAAATGACAATGGACTGGGTAATCAAGTTAAATGCAACAAGATTATTCATAACATTCACCCTCCTAATCATGTTGCTACTTGACGGCTTGAACTCCAATTTTCTGGCTCATCTCCAAGAACTTAAGCCGCCCAAGTGGTTTGGTAAGAATGTCCGATAACTGATCATCCGTGGTAATATACTTTACCTCAATCTTCCCATCTTCTATGTATTCACGTATGAAGTGGTACCTTGTATCAATGTGCTTGCTCTTGTCGTGATGAACCGGATTCCTGCAAAGTGCAATTGCTGATTTGTTGTCGACCTTGAGCACCACTTTTTCATTATCTTGCGTCTTCATTTCACCAAGGAGACGCCTAAGCCAAATGCTTTGACAGGTTGCGGTAGTAGCTGTAATGTACTCCACTTCACACGATGACAATGCCACTGTCTTCTATTTTTGTGATGCCCAAGTCACCAGGTTTAAGCCAAGGAAGAATACAACTCTGGTAGTGCTCTTTCGGTCATCCACATCTCCAGCCATGTCGCTATCGTTATAGCCCACAAGACTTGGTTCTTTCTTGCCCTTTTTCATGTAACAGCAGCCAAAATCAATTGTACCACGAACATATCTTAAGATTTGTTTCACGGCAGCCATGTGTTGCTTTGTTGGTGCCTCCATGTAACGGCTCACGATCTCAACCGCATAGGCTATGTCCGGTCTTGTATTTACCAAGTAACGGAGACTTACTACTATGCTGTGGTATTAGGTTTTATCAACTTGGGGACTAGAGCTCGACTTGCTCAGCTTCAGCCTTGCCTCCATTGGTGTTTGCATCGGGTTACAATATGTTAGGCCGCACTTCTCAATAATCTTGGCTGCGTAAGATGATTGGCACGGTAAGATTCCTTGAGATTTTTGTTGCACTTCGATCCCCAAGTAATAACTTAGTATTCCAAGGTCACTCATAATGAATAGCTCCTTCATTTGCTACTTGAATCTAGCAATCTCAATGGTGCTCGTCCCTGTGATGACCAAGTCATCCACGTACATGCCGACTATGAGACTTCTGCAACCTAAATTTCTCTTGTTATACAGCATGCTCCATTGGACACCGTACAAAATCGAGTGAGATTAAGCTTTTGTCAAGTTATGCATTCCAGGCTCTTGGCGCTTGATGTAGCCCATACAAAGCCTTCTTGAGCCTCAGTACCTTGTCTTTACTGCCCTTCTGTGCATGGCCGGGTGGCTGTGCCACATAGACCTCCTCCTCCAAGTCACTGTTAAGGAAGGCGGACTTTACATCTGTGTGGTTCACCTCCCACCCTTCTTGTGCAGCTAGTGCAAGGAGGATCCGCACCTTCTCAAGTCGTGCGACCGGTACAAAAACCTCATCAAAATCCACGCCTTGTTTTTGCACGTAGCCTTTGGCGATGAGGCATGCCTTGTGCTTGACGACAGCACCTTGTGGATCCTTCTTCACTTTGAATACCCACTTTAGGCCAATGGGTCTGTGGCCGGCTGGGAGATTGACGAGCCCCTATGAACCATTATATTGAATGGCCTCGAGCTCTTCTTGCATTGCACGCCTCCAACATGCATGTTTTTGGACTTCTTGAAAACTTGACGGCTCCTCCATGGCAAACATGCATAGACCTGAGTACTCGAGTTCAAGCTCCGTTGTGGCGTCGTAGATGTCCAGCAAAGAACGAGAACGCTTTGGCAGTGTAGATGATCCGCTTGTCGCAGTGCCTACCACACCCAGCCCACCCGTGGCTGTCGACGAGTCGGGTAGTGCCCCTTCGACGTTCATGACTAGCGGGTTGCGCACTGCAACTGGCGATCCGCGCGCCCCACTGGTACTACCCGATGCACTCGGCAAGCCATGTGTTGCACCGGCTCTGCCTACTGAACCCGGCGAGCCGTGCGCCATCTCCTCGATCCCTGCATCAACGTGAGGCGGATAATACATTGTAAACACCTCACCGGGATTTTCCACCACTTGATCAGACTTGGACTCCCAATCCCATTGTCTAGCTTCTTCGAACACCGCATCTCTTTTCACGTGTAGCTTCCTCGTCACTGGGTTGTACATCCGATACGCCTTAGATCCTGGTTCGTACCCGATGAACACCATGGGTACGCTGCGATCAGCGAACTTCGTGAGGTGCGGATCCACCACCTTGACGTATGCCACGCAGCCGAAGGTTCGAAGATGTTGTACTTTTGGCCTCTTTCGATAATAGGCTTCGTACGATGTCTTACAGGTGACGCTCTAAGTCTGTGCACGGTTGAGGAGATAGACCGCCGTAGCAACAGCCTCTCCCCAAAAGCTTCCCGACATCCCCTTGCTCTTTAACATGCTCCTTGCCATGGCGACTACTATCTGATTTCGTCTTTCCACCACGCCATTTTGTTGCATTGAATACGATATAGTGAGGAAGCGTTTGATGCCCAAGTTCTCACAGTACTCGTGGAACTCGTGAGAGGTAAACTCCCCACCTCGATCGGTTCGGAGCGCCACCTTCGCATTCGCCTCCATTTCGGCACCGGCCTTAATTTTCTTGAAGGCAACAAGAGCTCCATCCTTGCTTTTAAATAAAACAATCCGCATATACCGACTATGATCATCAACCAACAACAAGAAATACTTGTTACCTCCCTGTGTTGCAGGTGTGATTGGCCGCACAAATCACCACGTAGGAATTGCAGCGGGTTGTCCGCATGGTAGAGTGATGTTGACGAAAACGGTGCACGTCGTTGCTTACCAACCATACATCCGTCGCTGACTTGATCGACATGTTATATGTGTGGCATATCCTCCACCATCTCATGGTGCGTCAGGTTCCGCAGTGCATGAAAGTTGAGGTGCCCGTAGCGCCATGCCGTAGCCAGGCATCATTCTTGATGCACGCCAAGAGGTACACAAGCTGTGCACGGTTTAGATTGAGCGTGTACAGCCTATTCCCATATTTCTTCACCTTGGCCATCAACCTATTCCCAGAACCAGGAAGCACTCACAGATAGAGAAAATAATACTTTTTGGATGATTTTATTTTGCATATATTGAAGCCTTAATATAGGCAATACAATGGTATTTCTAGGTAGTTAAGCTACTAACACAAACTCCTAACGAATAGGACAAAGCAATAGAATAGGAAATGACAAATGACCGGGTAATCAAGTTAAATCAAGTTAAATGCAACAAGATTATTCATAACAGTTCAGACAATTCCTGATGATATTTAAGAATTTCTGTCTCAAAAAATAAAAAAAGACAGCTTTTCTTTTACTCGGGAGTTGGCTGGGAAGTGATCGGGCAATAGGGATCCGAAACATATATTTCCTTGGCATTTATTTGCGGAAAAAGAGGGCAAAAGGGTAAAAATGTTGGCACACTGATCCCATTACCTACTGGTTCTGACATTTCACCAACAATAGGTTGGATATTGACTATCAGCACGGACACCAGGATAGAGACTCGGTCATTGGTTTCCTAGATGAGCTTCTATGACATCAAGATGATGATTTATAACATAAAAAAGGTAAATACTCAAAACCGCACATCGCTTACCACACTAGTTAGGTTGTACAAAGCCCTTGCATGCTCTAAACCTTACAAACTAAACAGAATCAGCAAATAAACAAAGTATTTATGCAAATTGATATCAGCAACCAAGTTCATATCCACTTCATGTTACTTTGTGAATCGTATAAGAAAACCCCTCACCCACAAAATTTTGCTACACACTATTTCCATCAAAGCTGCTGAAGTATTGAGTCTGGTCAGCTTGTTGCATCAACCACTTATTCATGACTATCAGTTATTATCTGGTATTCAGCTATTTGCTCCCTCATTAACCCAATATTGACTAGTGATAAAAGTAGGCATTCAATAAATGTATGTATAGTCAATGAAAATCCATCTTGTTTCTTCTTTGAGGGGACAGTGAAGATCTCCAAGTCCATGCAAGAGAAATCCATAATATTTATGGTATGAAGCTCATCAGTGGAAGTAATGGTCAGCTGCTTCCCTGCTATTTATTAGCTTGTTGAATTTCATTTTTTAGCTGAATACAACATGCTCAAATGCCACCGGACAACTGCTTCAAACTAGAGATTCTCAAGAGTTCGTACTTTAGTTGCAAAATATCATCCTAACGTGGATCCACTTCAATTGGCATCTGCACTTGAATAAAACGGTGATGGCTGCTCTCCTGAATGAGCTGATTTCCTGTGTCTTGGATTTCTGGGTGAGGATGTGTATGATGGACTGAAGTCACTGCTTACTGCATAAAAGGATGAAGGGTTAATGAGGGAGCAAATAGCTGAATACAACATGCTCAAATGCCACCGGACAACTGCTTCAAACTAGAGATTCTCAAGAGTTCGTACTTTAGTTGCAAAATATCATCCTAACGTGGATCCACTTCAATTGGCATCTGCACTTGAATAAAACGGTGATGGCTGCTCTCCTGAATGAGCTGATTTCCTGTGTCTTGGATTTCTGGGTGAGGATGTGTATGATGGACTGAAGTCACTGCTTACTGCATAAAAGGATGAAGGGAGCCCATGAACCTTTGGCAGGCCAGTCGAGTCTGTGTCCAGGCTATAGCCTTTCTCAGCGGTGTCAGCATCAAGTGGTAATTCCTCCAATGTCTTTTGGCAAAAAGCAAAATGAATGTTAGTAGGAACAAGGGATACACAGACGTGTGCACGCACACACACACACACACGTCCCAAAAGAATAATCGACCTTATTTGCCTGCTGCAATACTTGGAGAGTTTCTCTGATCTGTTTCCTCTTGGCAGCTATATCATCTGGTTCTCTCAGCATCTCCTCAAAAATGTTCTCTCTATTCAGATAAAACAGCATTCATCAAGGACTCAAGATTTGTAAGATTTTAATTGACAAGTAGAAGCAATTTACTAAATTTGAATAGGAAAGAATAAAAGTTGAAAAAATGAAAATAAGAAAAGTGAATTAATGATCGAGTGGAGTTGATAACACAGCAGACAAACTTTTCTTATTGAATAAATTTTATTTTACCTGTATAATTTCCTGATAAAAACATTATGCAGTTCCCTTTTTGTATAATTAACCTGGATAAGAGTGAAGGCATCAGTTTTATGGTGGATGCATAACAATAAATAATATTTACACCAAGTAAAACAGATAAGGATAGAAGTTAACCAACTATTACAAATGCTACCGTTCTCAATAAGAGGCAATAATAATAACAAGTAATGAAATATGAAGATAACATGACTAGATTCAGATCAGCATGCATTTTAGGAATCCAAAATATAGCTATGATTTATGATAAGCTGCATGAAAGAAAATGAAACAGGAGTTCCTACTAATCAAAAGTAGCTTTAGCCCTTTGGAGGAATATAATCATTGATACTTGATTGCAAGCCTTCCCTTGATGGAGAACGCAATCATTAATATAAAAATTAAATGCCATATAAGACATACATAGTTGTAAAAGAAATATGGTATGACATTTTTAGCACATTTTCAAAATTCAACATAACATAATAGGGTGCACAATATCACTAGTTAATATGCTTTCAAGATAATGATGTTTTCTTGAACCACTGTCGAGGAAACTTAACATTATTGTATATCCTATAATGTTGAAGAATCTTAATGCCGTATATTAATGGTAAAAGGAATATAGTAAGAGATCCTTACCAAACGCTCATAATTCAACATGAAAAAATAACAAAATAAGACTTTCCAAATTAAAAATAATTGTTTGAACCATTTTTGTCTACTATGGATGGAACTTCCACCTACGCTGAATCTGGGTGTGTTCACTATGAAGTTCATGTCTAGGATCTCAAAGCAAGATGTCCCTACTCTTTTTCAACAAAAGGATCGTGTACCCAAAAGCAAAGTTTGCGTATCGACCGATACCGATACCGATATGGTTCGGCATGTCCTGATACTGAACGATATCGACATTGAAGATCTCCTCTTAGTCAATTCGGCAGGAAAAATTGAACAAAAAATAACAATCAACAAGGGTGTAAAAGCATAGTAAAGCTGTAAAAGTATATTGTAATTGTGACTATTATTCATTCAATTTCAAAATTAATAAGAAACAACACAAAATACTGCCTAAATATAGGACTTTTTTTTTTCCAAATTTTCAATAATTTATTAATAATTATTTGTTTTTGGATACCAAAAAAACATTCCAAGACTTTTATCCAAAACTGTCGATACTTGAAAGGTTTTGATACCCCGATTCTAATACCACTGCGAATGTTGCCCAAAAGTACTATGCACAAAATCAAAAGATAACAATTATTTTATAATGGATCTTAAATCTTAATGGTTTACATATTAAAAGAGAAAAGTGATCCAATTCCAAGTAAAACTCAAAAATCACATTCAGTGCCTAATCCATAACGCAAATCATGAGACTAAGACTGATGAGAGGATCTATACCACCTTATATTAAGAAAATGTAAGCCATGCATGCACAAGTGCAGAATACACCATCTACTAAAGGATGATAGAATCACCACAAAGTACGAATTTCATGTTAGAATTATGGAACTTTGATTAGATTCCCTAATGATAAAAAATTGTATAGGTTTCCGTATAGGAGTAGGATGAGTTTGGTTTGTACACCAATTAGTAGTGGTAGTTCGGTAAATACATTGAAATCGGGAGTCGTCCTAATCTCTTGTTATAAATAGGACTTCAATCTCTTGTAAATGTAACTCTCTAAATAATAAAGTAACTTGTGTGCGGCCACGGACATAGGAGAAGACATCTCTTAACAACGTTAAATCTTGTGCCTTTGTGATTGTTCTTCATCGTTAGTAGTGGTATCGGAGCCTTTTATCACTAGTACGATGTTCATAAAAACGGCTATCAGAGCATTTTCTTCATCGCTAGTGTATCAGAGGCTTGTTCGAAGGTTCGTAAGAAAAGTGGAAGCGATGGCAATAAAAGAAGAAAATGTCTAAAGTTTGACTGGTTTGATGGAAACAATTTCGGTTTCTGGAGGATGCAAATTGAAAATTATTTGTAAGCGAAGATGCATCAAATCTCTCCTAGGATAGAAACTATAAGGGATAATGATTGGGAGCTGCTGGACAGACAAGCTGGAGGAGTCATCTGATTGACAATCGCGAAGAAGTCAAAGACGTGAAGACTACGGATGGGCTGATGAAGAAGCTATCAAGAATGTACGAGAAACCATCTGCCTCAAACAAGATACATCTTATGCATCGTTTATTTAATATAAAGATGGCAGAAAGAGAGGGTTGAGTCGTTTCAAATTATATTAACGAGATCAACTCGATTACAAGTAACTAAGTTTTGCAGAATATTGACTTCGATTATGAAGTTTGTGTCGTGATTCTATTGTCCTCGTTGTCAGATAGTTGGAATGGTACCGTCACCACCATGATTAGCTCCTCCGGATCAAAGAAGCTAAAGTTTAATGTTAGTCCGAGATAGGATTCTAAGCCAGAAAATTCTCAAGAAAGAGATAGGGGAGGCCTCATGATTTTCCTTGAGCACCGAAGATAGAAGAAGATTAAATAATATTGGTGGTAGAGAAAAAAGAGGGGTCGAATCATTGTGGTGGGGAAGAAAAAGGAAATTTTGAATCTACGACGAGTTAATCGAGAGGTGATCCCAGTTGTTGGTATTGTCACAAGAGATGACACCTAAGAAGAGACTACAATTTCAGAAAGAACAATAGTGAGAACCAATTTCGTAACCATGTATGAAATTACATATATCCTGATTTTAAGTGTGGACAATGCAATAGAATCCTGGATATTGGATTCTAGAGCATTGTTTCATGCTACCGCATAGAAATAATTTATGAGAAATTATCCCTCAACTTTGGAAGGATGCATCTTGTTGATTATGAGCCCTTACATATTGTAGGGAAAGGTGATGTCCATTTAAAGACCATTAACTGAACCAAATGGAAGCTACATAACGTGCCATGTTCCAGGTCTGAACAAAAACCTAATCTCCGTTAGGCAACTTTATGATCGCATTGTACGACTTTTTTAGGAGGATCCTAGAAGATCACTAAAGGTTCTATGGTCTTAGCACGTGGAAATAAAGATAGAACTCTATATAACTAGAGATATCAAAGAGACGGTGGCAATAGCGACTTCAAGTTCAGATTCAAAACTATGGCACCGTTGACTGGGGCACATGAGTGAGAAAGGGTTAAAAGTGTTTGCATCAAAAGGAAAGTTGTCTAGCCTAAAGATCGTAGATGCCGACTTCTGTGAAGATTGTATATTCCGAAAGCAGAAGAAAGTAAGCTTTACCAAATCTGGAAGTGCATTGAAGACGAGAAAGATGGAGTTTATAGACACAGCCATATGGGGATCTGTCCATGTTTTATTTCTTGGAGGATCACGTTAATATGTCATGTTCATCGATGATGCAACCTAGAAGGTATGAGAGAAATTCCTTAAAATTAAATCTGGTGTGTTTGATGTTTCCGTAAAGTTAACGTTTTGGTTGAGAATGAGTCCAAGGTCAAATAATGACAGAATATTGAAGTAAAGAGTTCAAATATTTCTGCACAGTAAACGGCATCATAATGGAGAGATTGTTCCAAGAAACACAACAAGATGGTGATGCATAGTGGTTCAACCGAACCCTTAATGAGCGCACCAAAAGCATGAGATTACATGTTAGTCTACCTAAAGCTTTATAGGAAGACGCAATTAGTACAACAACCTACTTGATCAACCGTGAACCATTTGCTCGATAAAAAAGAAATTGCCAAAGGAAGCATTGAGAGGAAATGAGAGGAAACGAGATAAAATTGTCTCATCCAAGAGTCTTTGGTTGAGAATATTATGTGCTTGTAGATTCTAATAATAGACATAAATTAGACCCCAAGTCTAGGAGGGGTTTTTTAATTGTATACTTGTTGATAAGTTTGGTTTATGATTCTAGGATGATAAAAATAAGCAAATTTTAAGTAGCATGAATGTAGTATTCAATGAAAGACGTATATAAAGATAGGCATGTCGTAGAATCTATTAGTGCAGGAAAATAAACGGAACAACGAGAATAGATTGAGGTTTTAGAAGATAACATTGGTGAAAGAACACATGAGAACGTGGTTGTATAGACAGATCCTACTAAATCCTACTACACCTGTAACTGAACTCAAAAGATCGAGCAAAATATCACAACCACCCGAGCGATATCCGTCATCTTTGCACTATTTCTTGTCATCCAATGGAGGTGAGTCAGAGTCTTATGTTGAGGCAATCAAGTTGAAGACAAGTTCAAGTTGCAGTAGGAGCCACCCAAGAAAGATGAGATGAAGTCGCTTCAGAAGAATCGTACATAGACCCCAACGAAGTTGCCATAAGGCAAGAGGAGGTTGATGGCAGTAAAAGATTCAAAGCAAGGTTGGTCATAAAGGGCTTTCAGCAAAAGAAAGGTATTTCCTATACCAGATCTTCTCCCCAGTTGTCAAGATACGCAATCAGATTAGTCTTGAGTATTGTTGCATCTAAGGATCTATATATATATATATATATATATATAAGATATGGACTATCAAAGTCTAGTTGACTATATGTGAAAAGAGTTTTCTTCATAGCGACCATGAAGAAGGTGTATATATATATATATATATCTCTGACTATATATATATGTATATATATAGTCAGAGATATATATATATATATATACACCTTCTTCATGGTCGCTACAAAGAAAACTCTTTTCACATATAGTCAACTAGACTTTGATAGTCCATATCTTATATATATATATATATATATATATGAAGAAGGTGTATATATATATATATATATATATATATATACACGTCAGAGATATGGACTATCAAAGTATAGTTGAGTATATACAGAGACGAGTAGAGGCGTGGCATGTCCAAAATCTATATTTAGATGGACGGATTAAGCTGGTTCGCTCAGTCATTACGGCAATTGCCCGCTTTTGGTTACAGGCTATATTACTTTTGATCTCTACGATTAACAGGATCGAGAAAATTTATGCCAACTTTGTTTGGAGAGGGGGGATTCACGCTATAGGGTGGGACACCCTTTGTCGACCGCATAAAGGAGGAGTAAGTCTGCAGCATTTACGACTACTCTGTGATGTGTATAGATTATATACTAGTGTAAATTTTCATTTGACAACGTGAGACTAAATTTTATAATGAAATACACTTCACTTTGCACATAAATTACAAACTTTAGATTCTCTGGAAAGTAATACCACGATATCGCACTAATTGCGAAGCTCGGCCTGCATGGGCCACCACAACTGCGGCACCGAGAGAAGGCTTGAAAAAATTGGTCGTCGGTTTGACTAAACGCGGGCTCAATGCCAGGCGGCGGATCAATGTATCTCTGGCGTCGTCCATAATAATGACAGTCTATGAACAGCTGATGGGACAACTGTCGGAGGAAATCTACGCCGAAAGTGAGCGACGGGGGATGAAGGATGCCAAGGGTTCCGGCCAAGCTCGAACACGATAAGTATTTTATTACCGGAGATGGGTTTGATGTATTAGGGTGTATCGTATCCTCGGTGTCGGACATGGTAACACGAGTTTGGTTTCTGTAGATTGCTGGGTTCGTGTCCGAGTGTCGGACATTAGAAGGATGTGTACTATAGATGTATTCATAACATTGTAGGTGGTGGACACGGATACGGACACCCATGGTCAGACCCGAGGTCGACACAGGCTGACACGGTTCAGTGGATACAGACACGGATATAGTGGCTTGACACAGGTTTGTGCGGAGGTGGTGATGGTGTTGGTGGCTAGTGAATTGTTTGGGAATTAGGAAATGATTGGTTTGGGAAAAAAAAAGTAAGAAAAAGGTTCTCTTTATAAAGTGGGTTGAGGTTGCTCCCCAAGCAAAAAAAGGAAGGAAAAGGAATCATGGAAAGCTTCTAGAAGTTTTCTCAAGAAACTAATTATTTCTAAACAACCATTGAAAATAACCCAAAAAGAATATATTATTCTTCAATATCCTTATATGGATACAATAGTCAAAAATATTGTAACTATAATTCAGTTAATCTAAAATCTATTAAAATAATTTAGTAACTCTTTTCTTAAAATCTTTTTATTAGTCAAAATAATTAATTATGATTTCCAAACCATTTTCTTAAACAAACTTTTGAAACTATGTCAAAAACCCTCTGGTTCAGCTGAAGACGGCCCTCGGGTTGTAGTGACTCATACCCCCAATCAGGGGAACTATGTCAAAGACCCTATCGGTATCGGTTGATCAGGATAGATTGAATTAAGATCTTCCTCTGTTTCGATTGGCTCTTCAAAATCATGTCTCATATGCAGTTGATTGTGTCTTGAGGAAGAACTCTATATAAGAGTCACTCCTTCGGACATTTTTACTCTTCGTTTTTGTTGTCATTTTATTATCATTGTTACTTATGCTTTCAATTTTGGTTTTATGGATGCATTTTTGTGGATATTTTTGATGGATTTCATTGTTGCCTTCATCAATTTATGCATTCATATCGAATTCTAGAAGAAAGAGAAAAGATGGTATTGATTCTCTGTTAGTGCTAATGCAGGTCGCCGCGTAGGTAAAGCTTAATCAAATCGTTGGAGATAACTTTCTCTAGGCAATTCTCTAACAATGAGTGGCTTTGATCTTTCTCTCCTTGTGTTTATACTTTAACAAAAGGACTCTCTTGTTTTATCCTTCGATCAGTGTTACCTTAATAAAAGAATCCAGATAAAAGAGAGTAGTCTTGAATATCTATTGCATGCCACATAGAAACATAAAATGATCATAATATTGCTCGTTGGTCATATATTAATGTATATCATTTTTTTTTAGATAGAATAGATTTATTTATAAATGTTGCAAGTAGTAGTATGGATTATGAGCTAGGACTCAAGGCAAGTAAACTATACAATTAGAATTTGTCGCGTAGTTACATTCAAATTATGGTATCTTGAATGCTATGATTATTAACTTAGTTTCTTAGACATTTGCATAGTCAAGGATAATTTGTGCACAGGAATGAGGTTCCTCGAACGGTCATCGGGGTACTGGAACCAATTCAGCCTAGGGGGAACAGGGATAGATGTACCAATGAACTAGCACGGGTTATTCGAGAAATTTTAGTAGGGCTCGCCTCCCGTGCTGAAAGGATCATCGTCTAACTAGGATATAGTCTAGGGTAGATTGTGGTGTCAATGACTCTCATATATTTAAACTGTTGAGCTAACGATGTCTAGTTCTCAGGGAAGAACATGGTAAGATCTGTGCAGGAAAGATAACTCGATCGTAGGTAAGACTTACCATTTTGGTGATGCATATTACTATATTGTTATATTTCATATCTTATGCTCTATAAATTGAACTAAGAAAAGATAGAAATATTACCTAATAATATTATTTACTTTCACATGAATACCATGTTGATTTGGTGAGTTGGGTTCATTCTCTCTCACCAGTGTATATCAAATGTACTGACCCACGTCACCCAGGTTATGCTAACCAAAGAGACGTAGAGAGAAGCTGAAGACTCATCTCGTCCATCAACCGATGCTTGTGCATATCTCTTTTGAAGCTTCCAAGTGTAGTTTGAAGACTTTCAGCAAAGGTGTTTATATATTTTATTTTTAGTAAAGGGATCGATGTGATGTATAGAATAGTTTATTTCATTTTATTGTTCAAGTTGTAAGCCAGTACGACACTCTTTACATGTATTAGAACCCATAGAAATAACGTACATTATCAATGAAAGAACTATTTTCCTTTTGTGCCATATATTATTGTCTGCTTAACTCTGTTGTTAGCTCTGTAAATTTTTGATATTCTAAAATACACATGAATATGTCTTATACAAGAGCAACTTAGGCTTATATGGCATCACGTCCGGTGGTGACACATCAATTCTGCAAAATCGGAGCATGACACTGATAATCTACCTAGAAGTACACAACAAGACTCTTCGGTTGCTCTATTTCAGGTCGATCATGGGAAGGTCTTCCATCAATTCAACAAAGCATCAAACCAGATACTGCAGTCAATAAATTACTACAATGGCATTTCACTGATAACCAATCAGAGTTGATCAAGTCTAGCCTCTATCTCATGTGGAGTATCTGGAAAGCTAAGAATACGGAAATATGCATCTATCTGTAGAAACAAAATCTTTGATGATTCTACTAGCCTTAAGGAGGAATACATATCGAGACATCAATCAACCAACTCTGTTTCAGATCTACAAGATATCAGAGTGTCCAATTCAAAATGGAAGCCACCACCTATGAATTACTTAAAAATAAACTTCAATGAGGCCTTTCTTGACTCAAATGAGAGGAGCATTCATATGAGATAGGATTTTCAAAGGGGCATGAACAACATTCCAAGTGGGTGGAAGCCCCTTAAAAGCCAAAGGTCTTGCTCTCAAATTGGCAATGGAATTCTGCAAGAAGGAAAAATTGAGAGATGTAATCACTGAAGGCGACTGCAAGGTGTTGATCTATTCCCTACAGCACAAGGACACGAACATGTATTGGAGGATACGACATATCATTGAAGATGGCAGAGCATTCAAGAACAACTTCTCTGGGATATCGTATTAATTTGCTCCAAGGAATTCAAACATTGTAGCTCACTACTTAGCCTCTGAAGTAATTTCAGTTTCGAGGTGTACCTCTTATCGGCTCTTTGAAGAGCTAACACCATGTATTATGAACCATATCCATAATGATATGGTTCATGTTGGCCCAGAGATTGTTGAACCAGGAAGCACTCACAGAGAGAGGAAATAATGTTTTTTGAATGATTTTATTTAGCATAGATTGAAGCCTTAATATAGGCAATACAATCGTATTTCTAGGTAGTTAAGCAACTGACACATAACTCTAAAGAATAGGACAAAGCAATAGAATAGGAAATGACAAAGGACTGGGTAATCAAGTTAAATGCAACAAGATTATTCATAACATTCACCCTCCTAATCATGTTGCTACTTGACGGGTTGAACTCCAATTTTCTGGTTCATCTCCAAGAACTTAAGCCGCCCAAGTGGTTTGGTGAGAATGTCCGATAGCTGATCATCCGTGGTAATATACTCTACCTCAATCTTCCCATCTTCTACGTATTCACGTATGAAGTGGTACCTTGTATCAATGTGCTTGCTCCTGTCGTGATGAACCGGATTCCTGCAAAGTGCAATTGCTGATTTGTTGTCGACCTTGAGCACCACTTTTTCATTATCTTGCGTCTTCATTTCACCAAGGAGACGCCTAAGTCAAATGCCTTGACAGGTTGCGGTAGTAGCTGCAATGTACTCCGCTTCACACGATGACAATGCCACTGTCTTCTATTTTTGTGATGCCCAAGTCACCAGGTCTGAGCCAAGGAAGAATACAACTCTGGTAGTGCTCTTTCGGTCATCCACATCTCCAGCCATGTCGCTATCACTATAGCCCACAAGACTTGGTTCTTTCTTGCCTTTTTTCATGTAACAGCAGCCAAAATCAATTGTACCACGAACATATCTTAAGATTTGTTTCACGGCAGCCATGTGTTGCTTTGTTGGTGCCTCCATGTAACGGCTCACGATCTCAACCGCATAGGCTATGTCCGGTCTTATATTTAACAAGTAACGGAAACTTGGGGACTAGAGCTCGACTTGCTCAGCTTCAGCCTTGCCTCCATTGGTGTTTGCGTCGGGTTACAATATGTTAGGCCGCACTTCTCAATAATCTTGGTTGCGTAAGATGATTGGCACAGTAAGATTCCTTGAGATTTTTGTTGCACTTCGATCCCCAAGTAATAACTTAGTATTCCAAGGTCACTCATAAGGAATAGCTCCTTCATTTTCTACTTGAATCTAGCAATCTCAATGGTGCTCGTCCCTGTGATGACCAAGTCATCCACGTACATGCCGACTATGAGACTTCTGCCACCTAAATTTCTCTTGTAGACAGCATGCTCCATTGGACACCGTACAAAACCGAGTGAGATTAAGCTTTTGTCAAGTTATGCATTCCAGGCTCTTGGCGCTTGACGTAGCCCATACAAAGCCTTCTTGAGCCTCAGTACCTTGTCTTTACTGCCCTTCTGTGCATGGCCGGGTGGCTGCGCCACATAGACCTCCTCCTCCAAGTCACCGTTAAGGAAAGCGGACTTTACATCCGTGTGGTGCACCTCCCACCCTTCTGCAGCTAGTGCAAGGAGGATCCGCACCTTCTCAAGTCGTGCGACCGGTACGAAAACCTCATCAAAATCCACGCCTTGCTTTTGCACGTAGCCTTTGGCGATGAGGCATGCCTTGTACAGAAATATAATGGTATCGGCCTTGGACCGATATTTTTTTGCAGAAATATCGGTAAAATATCGGAACCGATATTATCGGCCGATATGGCCGATATTGTTCGAAATATCGGTTTACAAAAAAATCGATTTCTCACGGTTTTGGTTTTGCTACAGAAAAATCGATATTGAATGATATGACATTCTAGTTTTGCTACAGAAAAATCGATATTGAATTATATGACATTCACATCAATGGAGAATGGAGATTACATCTTCTGCTATCAAAATCTTCATGCATCAAACTTATTCAGAGATGTAGTTCCTCAAGTGATCTCCTTTATTTTGGATCTCTTGGATTTCTCGACGATATGTATACTTTCTGCATATTTTATAATAGAAAACTATTAATTGTATTGTTCATATATAAAAATTGTGTTAAAAATGCAAACCGATATTTACCGTTATAAAACCGATATATCGGTGATATATCTATAACTCTACTGGACCGTTATCATGAAAAAACCGTTATTAACTGCATAGCTAATTAGGGTGAACTTTGTCTAAATGCAAGTTAAAAAAACAATAATATCTATTGCGGGTGACAATTCAACAATGTTGAATTTTATTTCATTTAAAACAAACAAGAAACAATAAATAATATATAAATTTATGCCAAAATATATCGAATACTTTTCTAGGGTTTAAAATAACTTTTGCTCTTTATTCTGAAAAATTCTATATGTGAGAGCATCATACTCAGCTAATGCCCTTACCACTATTCTAAGATTAGCAACACATTATGTAGTGTGTGGGGATTTTATACATCAAATCGTAATAGAAAGAAATTCGACTGGTGAGGGGTATTATTGAGCCTAGATCATAGGTCACTATGAATAGTAAATTCTCTTTCTTTGACCTCTTACCGTTCACGACATTCCTTGCTTCTCGCTGCGAACGGTGAAAGAGTGAAGCGTTGGTCCCCTTTGGTCATGTGCTTGTGCTTGTTGTTACCTAGCGTAGGGATTCCGCCACTTCTCACTTCACTCGCCTTTCATTCTTCCTTTGGGCTCAACTTGCGACTTTAACTTTCCCTAACATGCTTCCAGGTGAAAAAATTGTTGTTGTAGTAGACTTGGATGAACCTAAAGGGGAGGAAAACATCGTAATACGAAGAATGGACAAACATCTTGAGTGATCGTGCGAGTATCTCCACTATAGAAAGAAGGAAAAAAAAGAACAAATTAACTAGTGAATACTAGAAAAAAAATAGGCTTTCTAAATATGCATCGTCCAAAGAAAGAGACAGGAGCTCGGCGGACTATGTTAGGCACGTCCTTCTTCTCTTTGTTCGCTCGTCTTTGCTCCTAATACGGAAGCTATCATTTTAGCGCATCGTCTTTCCCAATTTGACTTTACTCACTTCAAAAGTCAGGCGGGTTCTACCACGCTTATCGACTTGCCTGAAATCTCTAACTTTGATTTGAAAATGAATTCTCTGGTATCGTTTGATGCGTGTTCTCTTATTTCAATGTGAACTAGAAAGAAACCCACATGTCAGTAAGAAAGCCTGGCAAAGAAATGAAGCAAAAAAATGGTTCTTTTTTGGTTTTCTAGAACAAAGAACTCCTGAATTTCGATCCGAAACCGTCGAAACTTGGACCTCATAATGAGGTTCCAAAATCGATTCTGATTCTATGAACCTTGTTCTAAGCATATGCTAGAAGCCAGAAAGCTATCCGTCAATCAGCTTATATTTAATATAATTTTCTCATCAATGCTTTATTTGTTTTATCTTTACAAGTCACGAATCCATATTCTTCAGTATAACATTACATGACTCGAGTAAAAAAAATCGATATTGTCCATCAACTTATATGTATCGTTCCAGATCAACCGATACGTAACAAAATAGTAGTATATCATATCGTAAGATATATATTGTGTATCGTACGATACTAACAACGTATATTAATACCTATAGGAATGATATGGTATGATAAAGAATAGTCGAAGTTTAAGGCTTCAAAGACCTTACAACAATACTGAATGTAGTTCAACCATATTATCAAACTTTTTTTTTGCAAACCATCTGATTGGTGGGGGGTTTCTGGCCCTTTACTAAAAAATAAAACAAAACAAAAAGTAAATGGGTAGGAGATAACCCGAGCCCTACAAAGATAAATAGGTTTGACCTGTATAGTTCAAATAGAGGATTGGTCCAACACATTTACTTAGTGGGGAATTGTCCAAATCCAAATACAATCAAGGTTTGAGGGTTGATAATCTCCAAATAATAATGTTAGATCCTTGGCTTCATTTTCTACCGATACTCGAAATCATTTTGCTCTAGTACGATTGTGATGTTCAATCGTTCTTGCTCGATTTTGAGCGGTTGTATACTCTGCTTTGTGGATGGTAGTTTTCGTTCCTTCTTGATCTTAGTGTGCAATGCGACTTACTACTTTGACGATTAGTTTGAGGCTTTGAGCAATATTGGTAGTGTGTTGTAGAAATTACAGCCGGCAAAGCAATGCGAGATACTCCACACGGTAGAGCTTTTAGTTGCTTGATTTCTTGTTGTATTTGCTTGCTTTCTTAGCATTCTTTCTCGTTTGTTTTTTCTGCGTTGCACAAAGTGTCTTTTCGAGACGTACAACTATTTTGAGAGCTACTAAGTTAACCTCTTTGTCTACATAGATGGTTCTCCTACAAAGTTTCGATTGTCTTACAAGTTCTTCTTGACGAGTGCTCGATAAACGGTTGCATGGTCTACAACCCCGACCCCTCCTTCAAATGAATTTTTCCAAGATTAGTCAATTAAAGAGGTGCAAGAAGTGGCTTGTGGACCTCCCAAAGTGATCATGAGAGAGGACATAGAAGCATAAAGTATTGCAAGAGGGGGAAGAGTAGTACTTGATTTGGTGGGTTGGACAGGGACGGGCAAACAATAGTTTTCATTTCCTGCTAAGACGGTGGAATGTTAGTGACTACTGAGAGCTGCAGTAGTGAGTTCAGAAGTTTGTAAGACTGCAGTAGCTGAAAATGAGTTGGATTTGGAGAGGGATTCATTGCTATCTCTGAATGGATGTAGAGCGTGCTTTGTTTGAGAGGTCAAAGTGGGTGCTTTGTTGGAGAGGTCAGAGTGGGAAGCTTGCTATACTCGATTTGGTGGGCTGGACAAGGGCGGACAAACAAGAGTTCTCCTTTCCCACTGAGACGGTGGCATGTTATTGACTAGTGAGAGCTGCAGAAGTGAGTTCAGCAGTTTGTAACACTGCAGTAGCTGAACGCCTGAAAGTGAGCTGGATTTGGAGAGATGGCTCGTTGCTATCTCTGGATGGGCGTAGAGCATGCTTTGTTTGAGAGGTAAAAAGTGGGAAGCTTGCTAACATGGAATTGTGTCCACGTGAAATTTCTTGTGGCACCAATCTAGTGAGCTGATTTTACTAGCTGGAATGGGTGAGTGAGCTCAGAATTAAGATGGTGCGGGGTGATCACGTGCAAGTGATAAAGGTTGGGTCTTCACATGGATTGTGCTGACCAATGTAATTGTAGCAGTACACCATCAACAGCTGAGATGTCAGCAACTGCAACAACAGAAAAGACAGGGATAGCTGCCAATTGCAGACTGCTCAAGGACCAAAGGCACATCAGTTGAAAATAGTGACCTTTTGGGGCTTTGGATTAGTGTGGACTGCAGGAACTTTGTTGCTAACTTGCTCCATCATGGAGCTATTCTCTCTGGATGATACTTTTGACAGGTGGGTTCTTCTTGAAACATGAAGGTCATGACCTCTACTATGTTCATTTTATTTTCTTCCCATGGAAATCCAATCTTTTTGAGGAAGAGGTTTAGCAACATCTACCTCAAAGACACCCTAGCACAGCTAGGCTGAGGGAAATTTGTTGTAGAAATATCAACACACAAGTAGCAGCCAATCGAGCTTCCGAGCCTCTTGAGGAAGGATTGAATGAAGAAAATAAGAGAGGGGTTAGGAAGTTTCACCCAAACTGCAGTAGTTCTCGCCTCTGTCCTTGTACTGAATGATGAATTCCATTTGAACATCATGATGGAGCTGTCCATGGAGTGAGTCTCCTTGGTCCAGGCAGTGACCAACTCCTCATGGCAGGATAGGTGAAGTAGGATGTGTCTCAGATCAAGTAAACCCGCCGAATAAGACTTGGAGATGCCCCACTTTGAACTTTGATCCTTCACATTGTGCTAACAAGGGACAACCAGAAGAGAACTTGGGCACAAGAGTGTTTCGGAGTTTTGCTCCTCTGATTGATGGAGATCCATGGTAGTAAAAGAAATGCATGGAAAGTCGCCACGAGTGGAGGGGGCTCGAAGACAAAGTCGAACACTTTGTAGCAGACATTGTGGAGGTGGGGATGGGGCTAAACACTTTGTAGCAGACATGTTGTGGAGGTGGGAATGGGGCTAACCGGATGCTCTAGTGGAGAAGCTTGAGAAGATTTAATAGTTTGTGGAGCTTAGTGGTGGAGCTAACTGGTTGCTTTAAAAGAGAAGCATATGCGGGTTTATTAATCTGTGGTGGCTCAGTAGTGCTGGGTTGAAGTGGAGAGGAAGTATTTGCTGGTGGTTGAGCTAAAGAATCATGACAAATAGTGGGTGGAGGAGGGTCAGGAGTTGGAGATGGGCGAATGGAGGAAAAGGAACCCGTCTTTTCTCCCTTCCTAGATACCCATCAAAACAGAGAGCAATTATGATATTATAAAAATATTCATTTAGGGATAACTAACTTGGAATCCTGACCAACAGAATGTTTATTGGGATTCTCACACCCCAACACGTGATGATAAGAAGTTTCTTTGAAACTTGTAATTACAACCACAATATCTTTTACTGTAATATCCAAAGTAACTAACAAAACTAATCACACCAACATACAAACTATTGCTGTTTCTAATGAACATAAGTTTCTAGCCAACATAAAGTCACCACCTAAATTTACGTAGTTTATTTTTTCTACTATATTTGTTTTGAACTTAGGATACATTGTAAATCGGTATGATTATTCTGTTAAACTCGATGTTGGAGTAAAAATAGTTAGAAACAATTTGCTCAAAAATTTGGCATAATATCTAATGTTGAGGCCCACTAATTCTCAACACAACGGAAATGGTCTAATCTCTACCTTCTTCATTTGTAAAAATCATAACAATATAGGTAGACTTACCAGGAAGTGCATAATTGCCTTAGGTACAGAGTCCTCAACATTCTTTCTGACAATGTCATAATATGATTTCAGCAACAATTTAGTGATTGCTATCTCCAAAGCTTCTTGCTCTGTCTGATTATCTGAAGGCTTCAAGACGATGGGTGGCTGGGCAATAACGAATAACAGTTATATACTATGTTGATCACAGTAAGGTAAAAGGAAAGTCAAAAGGTTTGAAAAGTCAGATTCTTTGAAAGTTACATAGCTTACCTCTCTAAGTTGGATAATGGAGTGAGAGTAATCCATGTCATGTCCAAGAGCCATATTAGACTTGTTCATGGATGTCTCTTTGGACGGTGCACGATTTTCAATGACACCAAAAATTGAAGAAACCCAACTTGATCCGCTTGTGCTTCCTTGGAAAAAAAAAGGCCAGATATATTTGACAAATATGTTCTGGCACGAGTACAGTTTACATCTATGTTGCACAAATACGGACACGGGTATGGATACGGACATTATTCAGAAACAGGATATGAGCATTTTCAAATAGATACAAAGGTAGTTAACTATGTAGCACGAATAAGGGCACGGGAACGAACACAGGTATGGATACGGAGACCATTTTACCATGTAGATGCAACATAGGTTTACATTCATGAACCTTGAGTATCTTAAAAACGTAGCAGCTATACGAGGAACCTCACAAACATGCAGTTGAAAGACAAAAATAGGAGCTCCATCTAAATGATTTTTGTTAAAAAAATTGTTCAGTAGGAACTAAAACACATCGATCTCCTTCCACATTAATCAGGACACATTAATTTGCTAAACTTACCCGCAGACACTGGTCTTTCAGAATCTGCAGTAGGCCGAACTCCCTGTTCAACACCAGATGAAAAGAGAGAAAGACCGTATCAGAAAGAGAGCCACAGACAGAATGAATGTCTAATGTCATGACAACCTAATGTAAAAAAAAAAAATTTGCAAACACACAAATGCATGTGCTGAACCTGATCGGAAGCTATCCCATTTGCACCTGTACGGCCAAAAATAGGTCTAGATTTAACGGTTCTTTCAGATGACTGAAGCTTATCAGAATCAATGCTATCCTGGAATCACAGCATGAAACATCACTATCGAAGTCAGCAAAGCAGATGAAGCAATAAAGAGAATACGAGTAAACATATGAAGAAGTGAGGTAGTTTAAGGTTTAGAAAGGGAAGGAAACAAAGCAAAGTTACAGCCTTCCATAGACAACGTTAACCACGATACATTGTGTTCCTGTACCAATAAGCCAAATCAGCCCAACTTGAATTGAAATAACTCCTATCACCACTTCCACCTCAAAAGGCAAATGTGTCTGCAACTAAAATTACTCCAGGATTTCTGTATAGATAACTAATTAGGAACAAGCCTGAGTTGTAATGGATAAAATGGAATAATCATACAATTCCCTGAGAAAGAACACTTTAACTGTTTTGCATGAGATGGAATAGTTAGGTAGACAATCATGCAAGGCAAAGACCGAACTTAAAAACAACAAGATTGGTGCCTAAGGAGAGAGAGAGAGAGAGAGAGAGCTTTGTTCGGTAATACCACATGTTCAGAGGAGAGTCGGCCTTCACTTTACTGTTATAATGTTATAATCAAATCTCGGGGATTACCCTTTTACAAACTATAGTTTTCTAAATGAACAAAGGAGGTCCACCAAAAGAAACCGTGGGCTCAGAGACCAAAGTAAACATAAATATACGAAGGAGGTCCACCAAAAGAAACAGTAGGCTCAAAGACAAAACTGCATAAAATGTATTAAATTTTAAAAAAAGATTATCAGTGTAAACTGGTTCCGTCTGCAACTGTTTTGTTTTCTTCTCCATCATATATGATATTAGACTTGTAAAGTTACTACAACCCCTTAAGCTAGTAAACATGCCAAGCTAGTAGAACATAAAGGGTACTTTTTGGCAACAGATGGACAAGTTCTTCTACTTTTAATCACATAGATCATGATGATTAAAGCTTTCCTCGAATTGTTTAAAGAAAAACTACATTTGCAAGTCAAGATGGAAATCAATTTTAGTCAAAGAGGCTTCTTCCAGAGTAAAAAGAAAAATATTATGGTGCATCATGGTTGCTGACAGCATATATCTAATTAACGAATCAGAGAATTCACTGTGAACTTATCCTAGGAGAGGAGGAATGCGGACGAAATAAGAAAGACACGCTGGATAATAGATAAATGTAGAATATACATGTTAGTGAATTCGCATATTACTGAGATGTGGGAGAAGCACAAACAATGAGATAATGGACAACAGAATGAGACTGTTTAGAAGTGTATCACGAAGAACAGAAGACATCTCAATTAGAAAAGATGTTGAAATTGGTAATGGAGACACTTAAGATTACATTAGAAAGAAAAGACAGATTTGAAAACCTTGAAGACGCAAGGCATTGCACTTATAAAAGGATCCTGACGGAGAAAATCTTTTGAGAGGGGGCGGGGATACCTTACCTTCGAATTTAAGGGGGCATTATATAGAATATAGAAAGAATAATGTTTTAAAAAGTAGAGAAAATATGGCTAGAGAAAATCGAATTTAAGACCTCCAAATTAAATCCCACCATTTACAACTGAACTACATTTAGATATTACACCTTTTTAAGAAAATTAAGTAAATCATAGGACAAACAAGACTATATAGGAGGAAACTGAAAAAGGTGTGTTTCTGTCCGACAGCCCCTGGTTGGGAGGAATAATGTTTTAAAAAGTAGAGAAAATATGGCTAGAGGAAATCGAATTTAAGACCTCCAAATTAAATCCCACCATTTACAACTGAACTACCATTTAGATATTAAACCTTTTTAAAGAAAATTAAGTAAATCATAGGACAAACAAGACTATATAGGAGGAAACTGAAAAAGGTGTGTGTTTTTCTGTCCGACAGCCCCTGGTTGGGAGGAAGCTTCAAAATAATGTTTATGGTTTTTTTAATATTATATTAGTCATATTAGTCAAAGGCGCACGAGGGGCAGCTCGTAGCAAGGCACACCAACTGCGCCTCACGCCTCACACCTCACTAGGCAAGACGCATTTATTAGTAAAAGACTCCATAAATAATGCTTCCATGTAACTCCATTTATGCTCAATAGCAACTATAGTAACAGGAACCACAACATGTTGAGACAATTCATGCAAGATATGCAAGCATGACTGACATATATTCATACAACACATCACAACTTATTTCATTCCATGAGATGATATTGAGCCAAGACGGGCTGCAAAAAAGGAATGTAGGTACTATGATACTATCAAAAAATAAGTCATTGTAAGGAACCAAGTTTGGTTTGGGAAGACTTTTTCTAAAAAGATTGAACAGAAGCATGATACTACATGAACACGTCGACATGGCTAACACTTTAAAAAGTAAGAAACAACCTGCAATGGCAAAAGAATAGATAATAATGTTTAACATGTGGTAAGGACAAACCAGAGGTAATGGTATCACAGGCTAAAATAATTATTTTTACAGTAACAAGGATTAGCTTTTCTTCTTCTTCACCTTACCATACAGTAACTATAGTTACGTCGCCTTTATATCCTAAGATAACTCAATTTCCATATTCAAAGTTCAAACACAACCTAAGTTGGTACATTATATGGAAACAATTACAGATGACTTGTCCACTAGAATTATAGACATGATTTCCGGAATTAGAATTCTCGGAGGAATGTATATAAGGACTAACTGAGAGGAAGGCATTCAAAATGAAATAGAAATGACAAGCGTTAGAATATAAATATTAACCTCAACCTTCACTACAGCTCTAGAGTTTTGGTGCAGCGGCAGAAACTTTGACATGGTATCAAAGCAACCAAGGTTCGAAACTTCCCTTAAGAGCATTTTAAGCGATTAAAAAAATTAAAAAAATATTATAATGTAGCGTAAATCCAGCTCTTGGCCCTGAAATCGGTTTTTGATGTGCGGAGGTGTGTTAGAATATACATATTTAACCCTCGACCCTCACTGCAGCTCTAGAGTTTTGGTGCAGTCGCACGGACTTTAACAATAAGAATTAAGTGCTTCAAGCCAAGGGAGTATCTGATGCATTTGAGAAGTATCCAACATGTCGCCAGAGAACACCCAAGAATTGTCATGCCTGACAGGCATAACTTTGTGATTCTACTTCCCATGCTATGTTTAATTCCACCTAGGGTATATGAACACTCTAAAACTGATATTCATAAATACACTAAGACAGGCCCATATCAGCAGCAGGCCCCTATTTCGTCATGTTATATTTGTCTCCGTGAAAAGGTAGGAATCTGCAATTGGATCGAAGCAACATCTAACTGATTGTGATTGTGTTACACAACTTGCTCGGATCCATGCAATCTGCTCTCCACGGTGTTCACTCTTTTCTCGCCAATAATAATTAGTACAGTTCCTCATTTTCCTAACAAGTTGAAAATCATAGTAGAAGAAACCTCTTCGTCAAGATTATACACCATTAAAATGGGCAGTACGTGACTAGGAATGAATAGGGTTTTTTTCCTAGCAAACTGAACACTGTTGCATTCACCGTCTCTCCTTGCTCATATAGATGTGTTCATCCAACAAGCATATTATCATAGATGGAGCAGCATCGTTTGTCATGACTATATACTAAGAAAAGGAGCAGTCTAAAGGCAACATTAATGAGATCTACGATACTTGAACAGCAAAAAGGGTTCACAATAAAATGAGCAGTCACTGCTTCGGCATGTACACTCTACCTGCGGATACCTGAGATGTTTTATTCCTTTATTATAGCTCTTGAACATTTGAAAAGGTTATTTGATAAATACCAACAGAAAATAAAAAATATATATTACCTTCGGTCTATGTGCTGCTGCTGATAATCTTGATGCCTTGACTTGCTGTTGAGCAATCTCAACGGCCTTACTCCCACCAATAAAATTTGGGTGTGAAGTATTTATGTAGTCCATCTGTAGAATTAATAAATCAAAACCAGTACAATAAATAAAGCACAAAATTGCAAAATGTTTGTTATCACAAGAAGAGTGCTATACTGAAGAAGTTTCATAAGCAGTAAACATCCTTGGCTGTAAGAATTGAGGGAAATTCTTTCTTCCATATAAATCAATAAGAAGAGGATAAGAGCAAAAATGTCCCCCACTTGTCTTTCAAACAAGCCAAGTGCATTGATGAAGAAAGCTAATAACAGGTGGAGTTTCAAGCAGAATTAAAGTACCAAAGCTTATTACATCAATATATAGTATACACAGTAGCTTCACCTTGTACAAAATTCATATATGATACACCTAATGAAATATTTCAATTTCACCATTGTAAACTGTATTGGATGGTTCATATAAGCACATCTGAATTGGATGTCTCAGTAAAGCACGTCTATTATGGAGTAAGTAGAAAGCCCAGGGTTCTCAACATCTTCTAGTATTTGATAGAACAAAAGGGCTTCTATGAATTTAAGATGCTATTGTGTGTGAAATGAAAATCACCAAGCAACCACTGAAGGGGGGTTCAATAGGGTTTATGGCAATTAACCACTGATTTACTGTTAAAGCTAAAATTATTATAAATAATATAAAACAAGAAAATAGTAAAGGAAATGACAAAATAATTCACAGACACGAGGAATATATCCTGAATTGAGATACTTTTAAGGATCAATTCAGTTGTGTGGATGTCACTAATCACTTCTACTCGCAAGTTAGAACAAAAATAAGTTTCCACTTGCCACATGAATGCATACATTTCTACCTTGCCCCTTCATTATTTCAACCAACTTGCTACACAAATGTATGGGTAAAGTTCTGCTTGCCCTAGTCATATATTTTGACATTTCACATATAACTTCTATCCACACAAAGGAGTACAATAGCAAAACTTACACGGAAACGAGGGGACGTGAAACAACTAAATAAAGAAGAAATTCACCACGAGAACAATCATCATGTACTGAAGGAGGTTTGACTTATCATACCTCCATCTCAATGAGGTTAATTATTATTGTCTCTGCAGGCTGAAGAGCATCTCGCAAGAACTTTCCAATTACATCATCCATACACTTCCTAAGAACAGGGAATCGCTGAAGCTCACCAGCTAAGCAGCGGTGACTCATCTACAATATCAAAGGAAACACCTTTAAGGGGGAAAAAGACAGGATAATTATGATGCTTTTGGAACATGTTTCCAAATTTTCAATGATACAATAGCAATATGGATTCAAGAGCCTTACCTTGATTAATTCATCATAGATGAATCTTGCGCACTGGAGGCTGGGATCTAACAAGCGACTAATCTGCCTACGCACAAGGACTTCAAAAGGTACCTACATATTCATTCCACAAAGCATTCATAAATATTGTTCTTACAAAGAAAAAACCATATGTGGTATAAAAAACCATATGTGGTATAAAAAAACCATTCGGGCATAAAAGGGAAATCTTTTAGGATACCAAGTTATTGACATCCATTTAGCTCACCTCTGGTACAAACAAAGCACTTCTAGGACCAGTAGCATTTTGGATCGCCATACGGATATCTTCATCAGTTACATCATCACACGGATCAACTTCCTGCAAAAGAATAATGAGTAAGATAACTATTTTGGAAGCACAAAAAGAAAGGTGGTAACTTATAGAACAGATACCTATTACTGAAAAAATAAACAAAGTTAAATTGTAAGAATATTAGATTTTAATGAAAGATCAAAATGAAAACATTAGATTATGCTACAAGCTGCAGAGAAGTTGAAAGCATATGAGAATGGATCAGTCGGTACTAATATTTGATTTCAGAAGAAATTAGGGTAAAGTGCAAAAAATTCCTCATTTAATTTGCCTCGTTAGCAAAATAAGACTCGATAGACAAATATAGCAATTAAACCCTCCCGCAATATATGAACTCGATCAAAATGCCCCCTACCGTTTACAAACCATCAAATTTGACTGTTAGTGGCTATTTAAAAAACCAAAAAAAAAAAATATACCCTCCCCCTCTTCCCCATTCACCCCTCCCCCCCTCCCCCCTCCCTCACCCCACACCCGCCGCGGTGATGGCAGCCCCCCCCCCCCCTCCCCGTGCGGCCACCCTCCTCCTCCACGATCCCTCCCTCCTCCCCGCGCGGCCACCCGCCCCCTCCTCCCCCCCCCCCCCCCCCCACCCACCGGAGAGAGAATGGGGAGAGGGATAAAATCATCTTTTCAGGCATATTTTAACGTCTGTTAACGGCAGATTTCAAAATAGGTGCAAACTGAGCCAAAATAAAAATGCGAGGGTAAAACCAGGGGTCTTTAAATGCAAAAACGCAAATCTAAGGAGGGATTTTTTGCACATTACCCGAAGAAATTATACAAACCTCTAAACTCTTCACAAAAATTGACTGGAATATATAATGAATCCTTGCCCCGCCAGAAAGCTCAGCTGTTGACATCTCATTATTTTTTCCCTCGACCATTGAGGTAAAAGCTGCAATTAACAGGCCATTGGCAAATTGACAAATCTAGTCAGAACATCATGCATTAATTAGTCCACAGGCAAGCCTTACTGAATACTAATTATGGGCATACTTATGATCAATGTATTTTATAAACGCTATAAAACCAAAAGCTTTTAACCAACTTCAGTTACAAAAATTAATTATGAATTCAAGCACAAATGAACATTACCACTACCAGGAGTAAGCAATTATCTCCAGAACAGAACGATATTTTTGGCAGAACATATTTCACTCAGGTGGGATTTTACAGCAACATTGTAAACATATAGTACAACCATGAGCAATTATTTTTCTAGAACCTAACCATATTTTACTATTGAACAACTTCAAGGCACCAGCAATATATCTTTCTAATCAATTATGTGAAAAAAGGTCTTTGAGAAAGTAAAAGATCAAAGTTAATACACATCAGTAGTTCGCCTAGGGGTATATCGACATGATTAGGTGCCCTTGTGACTAGGAACGGACAAGGTAGGGTTTAACTGACTCCAACACAAACCCTCCCAGAAAAAATTGGATTTTGCCTCTGGGTCATTAGAGCCTAAAGAAAATCTGGCTATAATTTTACCAGAATTACTTTCAGGCTATAATTTGTCTTTTGGGGTCACCCTAACCCAACCCAAAGGCAACTTTACTCAAATCCCAAATTGGTATATATGATGAGACTCAGAATGTTGAAACATAATTTGCTTGGTTCTTCGGATATTTGTTCGAACAAGTGTTGGTGTACTTCTTCTTCGGCCTTCCTCTCATGCCTCAGGCGGAAATAGAACCTAGCCCCCTTGTGATCCATCAAACAGGATCCAGAGCTAAGCCCACTTCTATTTAAGGCCAGATGGCCTCACCTGATCAAGGAAAACGACCATGAAGCTTCTTTATTGCAAACTTAAATCTGAAGCAAGCAAAAAAATTGCCGTGAAAACTAGATTGGAATCCCAACCCAAAACCAATGAGCTCAGGTTGAGCGTGTTAGAGCCACACGGTAAACCCGCCGAGTTCAATTCAATTTATGGTTTTGGTCAAGCAAGAATATTTGTTCAGCAAAAAACACACGTTTTTTTTCAGTTTTAGGGTTAAATTCTACGGGATATTAAGTTCAAATTACGTAAAATTTTGCGCAAAGGCCGAACTATCCCAACCCAAAACCAACAAACCTCTGTTAGGTTAGCCTTCACCCCACATAAACCTAGTTACTTCAATTAGAGTTGGGATTAGGGGTGCAAGTATCATGTCGGCAGCAGATTTCATGCCAAAACCCACTCGAGCTGAACCATTTACAGCCGTACTTGCCACTTTAGTTCTACCCCAGACGGAATTTGCAAGCAAGAACCACTAAATTTGGGTTTAAATGATTTCTAAATGGTATAAGGAAGAATGGATCCACCTAACAGAATTTAAAGATTTAATCAAATTAATGAAGGTGATATATGTTGATTTCTAGTTTGGGGCCTATCATCCTCTCTTGGTATGAATGAAGCACATTCCAACATTAGTCCACAATAACCAACAAAGAGTCCAGTTTGCAAAATGGAATAATGCTTGCCTACATAAGACTTTATGTATTATAAATTGATTCTAAGTATATATTAGCAAAATTTTGGATTGTAAGGTCTAACAAAGAAAACATTACAACAACAAAGCCTTTATCCCAGATTTTTGGGGTTGGCTTCAGCTCTGTTAAGAGTCATGTCCTCCGTCATACTAACAAAAAGCATATCATTCTTTCATACCTCAATCCATGTTCATTTAGGCGTATCTCTTGTCCTAGTGACTCGTTTAACTACTATCTTATTGGTCCTTACTGGAGCATTTATTGGTCTACATTATACACTAAGACGATTTTATCTCTATCTTCTCAACAATTAGCGTCAAGTTCCCACGAATACACTCATTTTGTATCTTTTTTTCCATGTATTACCACTCATATACTCATCCATCTTAGCATTCTCATTTCTGCTACACTAATTTTCTGGAAATGTTTTCACCTGCCCAACACTCTAACCCAACACTCTAACCCATAAAGTATACGATCAATGTGGCAATTAAGTCATAAATAGGATGGATTTGTTTTTACAACTAATGGTTGCAAATGAATATAGTCGTATGGTATATTTTTCTTAGATTTGTATATCTGCATTTGCACCTCCAACTAGGAGTAATAGTTTTCGGTACTTACAATCAATCATCCATCTTGATAAAGAGGTTGAAAAGTATGTTGTTGAAAGAATGAAAATAGGACGATATAAATGGAGTGCATGTGGTATACTTTGTGACTGAAGTTTAAAGAAAAATTTATAAGACGGCTAAAGACCCGATATGCTTTATTCATTTATTGAGTGTTTGGCAATTAATGAGAAAGCTAAGATGGATCATGGATGAGTGGCATTACATTAAATTAAAAGATAGGATAAGAAATGAATATTACACCTAGGAAGTCAGTGGGGAGACAATTATGAACAAGATGACATAGTTTTGGGACGGTTAGGACATGTGAAAGATGGACCAATAGATCCACCTTTTAAAAGGAGTGATAACATAGTTGTTAAGGAGAAACTAGGACTATGGGCATGGATTGAAAATGTCAAAAACGATATTTTTTTGTTAGTGTTAAAGGGGGCATGGTCGTTTATAGAACAGCGTTGAAAGAAACAAAAGAATTCAAATAGCCGACCATAAATTTTGGGGTGAATTCTTCTTGTTGTTAACAACATGTGGTGATTCATTAGCAGAAAAGTTTTGGTTAATAAATAAAAAATATCTGGATTCAAATAGCTGATCACAAAATTTTGGGGCTATGTTGTTGTTGTTCCAAGTGAAAGTGGTCAATGTAAAAGAGCTATGGGCATGTACCTAAGCTCAAAGGTATAGTGTTGCGCCTCAAAAGTCCACAGGCACAGCCTTACCTTGGGCACACCTGAGGCCAGAGGCACACACCTCATGCCCAAGGTGCAAGGCCCATGAGCAAGGTTGTAAACCGCGCTAGGCGCTAGTCAGGCAGGCACTGGGTGCCTAGCGCCTAAATGGACATGGTTCGAAAAAATAAAAAAAATAAAAATCCCAAAAAAACAACTGGAAATTGCAGAAAAATTTTATAAAACCCAAAAACATGCATTAGTCGGAAGGTCAGGGGCCTATGCAGACATCGAGCGGGCACCAGACGCCATCTAGATGGTCGCCTAGGCCGATTTTTAGAACAGTTCCCACGAGCGTGCCCCTCTAATAATTACTACCCGGATTAATTTTTAAGTAAACTACCTAACCCTTTTTTCATTCTTATTTTTTTTTCTCTCATTCTCTCTGCACTCAGACCAAGCCCAACCCTACCCACACCTCCTAGGTTCCAACCTAGCCACCATCATCCGAACCCACTATTGTCCGACCACTGCAGCCAAGTTTAGCTTTAAATATTTTTTGGTTTTTTCAAATTTGTTGTGAATATGTAATTATTTTCCCCTTTTTTTGTTTATCATTTCGTTTTAATTGTTTTTAATGTTTTAGCTCCCATTTTTTTTTAAAGTATTATACGCTTGGATCAGTTCATCCTAGTAGCTTGCAACACAAACTGAATACATACAAAAAAACTGAGGATGATTCTAGAAGGCCTATGGCTATTAGGTAAAGGATGATGAAAGCACCATGTAAATTATAGAATTTTATATTACACAATTCATAATCTTTTTGAAGATATAAATCCATATTGTTATTGTTAAAATTAAGAACTGATTCATGGATGAATTTTGGCATGAAGACCCCGAACTGATTAGTGGATGTAACTTATATAGAATTTAGGTATTAGAGTGCTTAGTCATCGGACTGCCAAACGAAATGAAGTGTTTTTGAGCATTTAAGTATTGTCTATTAGACACTAGTTTGCATTTCGATTGACATTTCAAACAAATTGTTATTCACAATGACAATTGCCTCCGAAATGACAGATTCATGTCGAGAATCAGGGCTTGAAAAAAAATCTGAATCATTTGGTATTCATCAAATTCAATCAAACCTTGTAGAAGAGGTTTGATACTCGTGATGAATTTAAATCAATCTTTTTGGAGCATATAGATGAAAGTGCAATGAGTGTATGTTTGGAGATGACACCTTGACTTGGGGTGCAATTGCTAGAGGTTCTAGAGTTGAAGAATTTTTTTTAATACAACATTGGTTACACGTGTATCTAGATCTCGACCGTCTCTTCAATGGCATGTAAGGAAGATGATTGGGTTGATGAGGAAGAAACCGAAAAAGATGATGAAGGATACAATTTTGTGGATAGCATTGGTGATGGAACTGCAGACATAGATGATGAGTTATAGGGTCTTATGGTAGTTTCCTTTGTGTTTTGAACTATTATTATGAACCTGTGATAATTGCTTTTGGAATTTTGTGCCTTTTGATGACGTTTAAGACTTAGTTGTTATCTTCATGACTTTATGTAGTCTGCATTTCACTTGATGGTGTTATGAGTTGAATAGACACAATATTAGTTTGTTTATTTGAAACTACATTATCTGCATAATTTTGCAAAACAAACGTGTCGCTTCATTGAAGCCCGCACCTCTCGCCTTTTAAATCGGTTGGTTTCGGTATCGACTGATACGCAAACTATGCTCATATGCATGGACCTCTATTGCAGTCTCTGGTGAGGCAGATCCTGAGTCGCAAAATGGAATGGTCAAAAGGACCTCACCTAAAAGTTAAATAACTCGGTCATTAAATAATGCTTTGGATCCAACATTGGACACAGTGTTACTAATTATATATTGGCCGCAGTTCCTCTTCTCCGACAGCCAATATCAGGCTTAAAGTTCCACATGCATATTTTTCATCTGGATATTAGCCATATTGTGTGCAGTTCTCCTGATCATAGATTGAACGAGACTAAATTTAAATGCCTAATGTGCTACACTTGATCAACCATAACCAATGTTGTAGATAGCAGTGACATGTCGGCCAATATATCGGTTTTCACTATTAAACGACATAATTGGTTAAAATGATATAAACAAAATCTTTATACAACCAACATATCAACCCAAATCCGTTATGTCAACTAACATGAGAAAGTGGAATGTCGGTCGACTTTACACAAATAGGTTTTATGTGTTAACAATGGAATTTCTAAAGACACTACCCGTTAATCCTAATAACTCAAATAAAAAGTTTAATCCTAATAACTCAAATAAAAAGCCAACTATTCCACCATGTATCTTCTTATTGAAACCCGAGCCCTAAGCCACTAAGCACTTCTCTCTACTTCTCCTTGACCCAGAACCCTAGCTTCCAAATTCTCGACTCCAGAGCCCTTGCTCCTCCGGCATGAGTCTCTCAATCCTAACTTTCGTAAATTTATCCAAAATAAAGCAAGCTTCATTAGGTAGGACTTGATTTATTGATATCTGACACTTTTTGTAGATATACTTTTTACATTTGATATATATAATATATTACATATTCATTGATAGCCAACATATTAAAATATCTCGGCATGCACCCGACATACAACATTAAAAAAGAACAATCCGACATGAACCTGTCATGTGATACAACATTAAGGGTGTGTTTGATTGCAAGCAAGTGGAGTGAAATGAAAAAAATGACTTTACAAAAGTCCACTTTTTTAAGTGAGTTTTGAGAAGTTATTTGGTTACATTTTTTTATCACCTTGGAAGTTAGTTCTATTTATAAGTTTGGTAGTATGCAAATGAATGTCAAAGTATAAATTTATCACTTGTCACATGGTGAGAAGTGAATGTTCAACAAAAAAACTATTATAAATCCACTTTCATCCTACATGAAGCTTGAGAGGGAGGATGTGAGATCCAAATTTTTGACAGGACACGACCGACTTTAGTCTTTATGTCACCTCGAAAAGTGAAAATCAAGCTCCACTTGCTTGTAATAGAATAACAAAGTGCTAAAAGTGCAATGGAAAATGCACTTTTACCACTTTCACTTCACTTGTTTGCGACCAAACACACCCTGGTCATAACTACAGAAAAAAAAGGAAGATTTTCTGACAAAAAATGTGGTGCAACGTGTCATTGTCCTACCAGCTAATACTGTAGTTCCTGCTCATCAGTGTCTCGAATTATTAAACTTATAAGATGTGTAATAACTGACTGGTGCTATATTATCTCTTCTGCACATTTTGTCACATGCTGATATTAACTTCATGCTTGCAATATCATGGGAAGAAAGATGGAAATTTCAAACAAGAAATAGGTTATGCATTCCTTAGGCAAGCTACATCATGGAGAAAGGATTAAGATCCGTTAAAAAGAAACAATGTGAAGTTCGTAACAGAGATAATGATAAGAAATTACTGAAGGCCTGATTACCTTCACAATATTTTGTGAGAATATTCAGTAGCTTTACTCCCTGGCCAGCCTGTAATTGAGAAAATTAGCTATATAAGGAAGCCCAAATAGATAGTTGGAACTAAAAACAAGAAAACTTTCAGAATAGGAGTATCTATTGGAGGAAGTTGTATTAACTGACTGAACAGATAGAGAACTAGGAGATGAACTCTAAAGCTAATCATGAACCAAAAGCTATGTTGTATTAAGCGGTAGGCGAGGCGAGGCGAGGCGAGGCGAGGCGACAAGGTTGTCGACTCGCTTAATGGCGCTTAAGCAGCGCTTAATTAGCGCCTCAATATTTTTATTTTTATTTTTATTTTTATTTTTATTTTTATTTTTATTTTTATTTTTATTTTTGCTCCCTACCTGTAAAATACTTTATATACACATAAGCTTTATATTTATTTACACACCTTTATAGATATATTTATATACCTAGATATTTATACATAGATATTTATAGATAAGTTTAAGCTTTCGGTTCGGTTTATACATAGATACATAGATATTTATACATAGATACATATATATACATATACATAGATATTTACACATAAGCTTTCGGTTCGGTAAAAAAAAAAAAAATCAATCCGTAAGGCAAGGCGCTACTACGCGTCGCCTAAGCGTCAAAGCTTTTCTGGGGCGAGATTTCGTTAAGCGAGGTGCCATAATTGAAAATTTCGCTTAAGCGGCACTTTTCACAACATAGACCAAAAGCTTCCAGAAATTCTCAAAGAAAACATAATAAAATTTTCAAATTGTATAGGAACTTTTAAATGAGAAATTAAACTGAATTGAAGACCTCTTTACAATCTAATACTGCTTTTCCACTCAAATTGTTTATCAGTTTTCCCATGCTAGAACATGTATTAGAAAGGAACTTTGTCCCCACAAAGTACATTGGACTCTCCAATAGTGGCGTACTATGTTGCACGGACACAAATACTACATGATATGATAAGCAAATGTCAACATAGACACGGCGCTTGGAGTGCCCAAGTGTATTATTTTTTAAGAGAGTTCTTGTCTAACTTGGACACCGCCCTGATTTTGGAGTGTTCATGAGTCTGCTTAGGTGTTGCTTGGAATATATCAAGACAATGTTGGCTTTCATTGCACTGTACAAAGTCATTATCATATTCCATCTTAAGAACAAATAATTATTAATATCAGGAAAGCAATATAACTAAAGAAATTTTGGAGGAACAGAGTCAAGGTTTAGTTTTGCATTTGTGCTTCATAGGTAAGGCTGCAAATAAATAGAGCTGTTCGCAAACTCGACTCGGCTCGGTAAAAGCTCAATTTGGCTCAACTTGATTCCATTAGCGAGTCAAGCTTGAAAATGAAAATAAGCTTGATTACCTTAATTAGCCGAGCTTGAACATGGGAAGCTCAGTTCGTGAACAAGCTCAATTCGTGAAGCTCGATGAGTACTCGGATCGGCCCGACTTTTTTGACTCGAGTCTACATGAGTAATTGTATATAAAAAAAATTTGTTTGCTAGATTTGGAGGTGAAATTGTCAAGATCTTTATGAAAGAGCATAACGTTTAGTTCCACGTTTGTTGGAAACTGAAATGTAAATGGGAACACTACTATAAATAAAGATGACCAAACCCCCCCCTCTCTCTCTCTTACAGTTATCACGGCTGTACTATAAATGACCATGTCCCATGAATCCCAGGACTCGAGCTCAAGCTCGAACTGTAACAGCTTCCGAGTTACACGCAAGCAGCTCAACTCTGCTCACGAACAAAGCGAGCTCGAGCTTGGGCGTCATCTTACAATCTTGGGCTCGAGCTCAGCTCGATAAGGACCAACCTTAAATGAATCGAGCTTAAACATGCAAAACTAGGTTTGGCTCGATTGCAACCCTACTCAACCTCATGGTTGAGTTCTGCGAATGTCTTTCATACTGGTCGATGAACAATAGAAACATTGAAATGATTGAATGGCTTAAGAAGATTGATATTAATAACTAAAGCACACTAAACAGTGTAAAGCTATGAAATCATAGAGCTTACCAAATTCAAAACGAAAAGGACTACAACTATATATGTGAAGAAGAAGAAATCACAAAATTAGTTTTAATTTGTTTCAGACGTGTATACTTGAGAAAAGGTGAATTGTAAAGCAAGTAGGATGTGCCATTGTGACGTAACAGCAACTTCTTAGAAGGAAGCTATAAATAGCTATCTAGTACACCACAAGCCGAGGTGTATAATTTTCTCATTAATGTGAGTTACTGGGCTAAAGGAGGATTGTCATGTTTTATTCACATCAATAAACTAAAATTCTCTCAGGATTTTATGGTATTAGAATCATGAAAATTTTGAGAGAATAACTTCCAAAAAAAAAAAAAAATCAATCCACCAAACTCCCGACCCTAACCGTCTCCCAAACACTAGTCCCCCTACCTCACAACCTTCCCTGTCACACCCCATCCTAACCCCCACACCCCCCCCCCCCCACCCCGGGGGCTCCGGCCATAGTCACTTCCATGGCTGAACTTGGGAACCATACGGCAGCCTTAGCTTCTGGCAAAGCAGCTATAGCCTCTAACGAAGCTAACACTTCAAGATCAGCCTACGGCAAGGAAGCTAACACTTCAAGATCAGCCTACGGCAAGGCTAGGTTTCAAATAGCATCTAGCAGAACTAAAAACCAATACAGCTCTCGCTGAGCTAAAGATACAACCTTCTACAAGACTAAGACGTCTGCTTACAGCGAAGCTACTACCAAAGCCTAAGGCGAGGCCATAGCTTACGCGTACGACGGATCTACAATACTTCCTTCAAGACCCTCCCTAGCCTACCCCTCCCTAATGGCTTCTCCAAACACCTCCCTCTCCAACCCTCTGATCTCTACGGTTCCTCAACAACATCCGCATCGTTGGCTTAGTTTTGTGGTTCCTTGATGTCTCTCGCTTGGTTCTCTTGTCTTTGAAGCTTCTCTAGTTCGACACGATATCTCTTGCCTCTTAGTGAGTTGGAGAATAATCTTTGATGTGTTATCTTGTGCGCTCTTGATTATGGCCTCCAACGACGACAAAGGTGTTCTTGTTGATGCTTCATCCTCTTTAATCGACTTCAAGATAGATTTATGACTCATCACGATCTCCGTCTCCAACGCAAAGAATTAGTTGCAATGGTCCAATGTTGTAAAAAAAGTTTTAAAAAGCAAAGACCTTAATCGTCATTTGACGAACTCCAAGGATCCTAAGTATGTCTCTTGTTTCAAAATGACAACAAAGTAATTGTTTGGTTGTCTAACTATATGGATGCTCGTTGCTATAACTCTATTCTCTGAAAATTGTCAAAAAAAATTGGATGCATCGTCGGTTCATATACTCGTATGAAGACAATATTCAGAAACTTTATGACATCTTTCACACATTTAATACGGTCACAACTGGAGAAGATTTGCAGGACTTTGGTGCCCTTTTCAACGGCCTTTTTGAACAATGAAATGTCTTTCAGTTGATCTCCTCCAATAACGTTGTTACTCGCCAACAACGAAAGGTCCTTGTTGACTTCTTTCTCTTAGCTCTGTTAGCATCTACTTTTGAGACGTCCGCTCACTGGTTCTCTCTCAGCACACCTCTCCTTCTCTGACAACTGTCTTGTCGACGGTTTATAGTGTGCCTATTCACCTTTGCCAAGTCTGTCAACTGCCCTTGCTACCATAGTCAGGGCCGTAATGGCCACTTTCAATTCTTTTTCCGGAGGTTGTAATGTTGCTCATAGGTGTCCTCTTTTATTTGCTCAAGGACTTGCTACCATGGCCAGGACCGTAATGGCCGCTTTCAATTCTTTTTCAGAAGTCGTGGTGTTGCTCATAGGTGTCCTCTTTTATCTGCTCAAGGTCGCAGTACCTAGGGAGGCGAACGTTGCGGCTGTAGTAGTCTATATTTTTCCTATTGTAGGGGTACCGATCATAGCGAGGTTGGTGTTGGAAGAAACATGGTTAGCATGATGATACACCTACTGTTAGACAGACATCTACCCCTACTAATGCTCCTCCGCCTTCTCCACTTAGTAGCCAGATGCGATGGGGTCAATTGCGTCAACTCCACTCCTTTGTAGCTCGTGTCAATCTTTCCTACTACATATGGTATCTCTCATTTCTCATTTTGATTCATGGTTTGTTGATTTTGGCGTCTCAAATCATGTTTGATAACGGGCCCTCAAATATTTGCTTCTAGCCCTCACATATTCATTTATATGACTAATGGTACTAGTACTCATGTTTCTGGTGTTGTTGATTTATCACTTACTCCGTATTTATATTTGAAAGCTACTCTTATTGTTACATTACTGCATCATAACTTACTATCTGTTCGTCAGCTTACACATGATTTTAATTTTTCAGTAACAATTTATACATCTCATTTTGTAATACAGTACCTTCTGACAAAGCAACGAATTAGTGCAGGACATGAACAGAACGGCATTTGCTCATTTGCTATATAATTCATCTGGCAAATACGCCAGCGACTACTCCTTTCGTTTAGTAAAATAGGAAACTTGGACATCCTCAGCTATCTTCCTTACGTACTATATTACTATATTATCTAATTTATCATTATCTGAATTCAGTTGTGAGTTATGTATTATTAGGAAGCGTCATCGTTCTGTTTTTTAGTCAGTTCATAAACGACATGATTCACCTTTTGCTTTGGTTCATAGTGATATTTAGGGTCCCTTTAAGTTTTCAAGTGTATGCTATAAATATTTTGTCACTTTTATTAATGATCACTCACGCATGACATAGTTATATCTTCTTCATTCTAGTCCAGTAATTTGTCTATTTTTCAAATCTTCGTTGCTACCGAACAATGTGATATCTCACACCTGGGTAGGCGCAGGGTAGACAATTTTCAAATAGCCTCCTCGTTCATTAGATAGAAAAGTTTCATGATCCCAAATCTATTTCAATTCCAACTCCAATTCCAAATCCAATAGGGGTCGTCGTTCGTAACAACAAATAAGTCGGTATATCAATATTGATTAGATAAAAAATTTATTATTGCCTCGATTGGGTACTTTTTTGCAGCCCGTACCTAAACATTACTTTACCCCTAGATGTCCAGTCAACTGCTGCACCTAACACAATTCGGGGAGAACCAACTAGCTCTTTGGGTTTAAAGACATTTCAACCCAAACCACAACGATCTTTCTAACAATCCATATTCATGATCCTCAAGTAAACTATTATTGCTCTCATAGACCAAACTCCAAATGTCCCAGATTTGTCGTTCATGGCCCTACTTTGCCTTAATTGTCATTTGATAAAAAAAGATCATAATAAACTTTTGGTAGAAGTTGTCTTGGTCCGAGTGGGGATAGTTTTTCTCTTCTGCATGTCTACAGAGTTATGAAAAATCCAAATTTCTAATCATTTGATGTTTGCATCAAGGTTCTTCCCTTTTCAACAGAACACTTAGCCTCTCATTTTCATACAAAGGACCTTTCGTCATTAAGATACTTTCTTGGTATTGAGGTATCACGAAATTCTGGACGATTGTAGTATTAGCAGCGCAATATACCTTAGATCTTCTATCTGAGACAAGATTTCTAGGTTGCATACCAACATATTGTAGAAGTTAATTTATCTTATTGCCACTCGTCCAAACATTGCCTATGTTATGAGTACGGTGAGCCAATATATGCAAAATCCTTTCATATTATCTATAGGTTGTTGACAAGATTCTACACTACATAAAGGTAACTTCAGGACAAGACCTTCTCTACAGACTTTCTACATTGTCGCTCACAGCCTTTGCAGATACTGATTTGGCTAGATCAATTGATGATTATTGCTCTACCAACAGTTACCTTGTCTTCTTGAGAGATAATTTAGTTACATGGAGAAATAAGAAGCAGAATGTAGTTGTTCATTCTTCTGCCGAGGCTCAAAGTGTGTATCGGGCCGGGTCGGGCTTTAAAAATGAACCTCTAAACCCAGCCCGAACCCAGACCCAGGTAGGTTCAGGCCAGGCCTGGTCCGGACTAAATCTGGGCCGGACCAGGGTCAGCCCGCGGGCCATCCAATTATATATATATTATATGTATATATATATATATATATATATATATATATAGTATGTATATCATATTTATATACATATCTAACACAAAGTAAAATTGGTCAAGTAAAATTGGTCTAGTGGTTAGTGAGAAAAGTTATAGAGTATATGGAGGTCATGGGTTCAAATCCCTTTATCTCCATTACAAACTTGTTTTTAAGTATATATTTATTTAAATATTATTGGTTTTTAGCCGAGCCTAGAACCCGGACCCAGTCGGCAGAACAGGCCGGGCCTACGAGCTGAAAAACCAAATCCAGCCTGAATCCGCTTCAGTAGTGGGCCGAACCGGACCCGAGTTTGACTGTGTCGGGCTGGGTTCCGGGCCGCCAAGCCCGTTACACACCATGAGCCGAGGCCGAACATAAAATCATGGCACATCTTGACTCTGAATTGATTTGGCTCAACTCACTCCTTAGAGATCTTGGAGTCACCCCCTCTTCTTGAGTTGCGCTCTACTGTAACAACAAGGTTACGATCCATATTGCTGAGAATCCAATCTTTCATCAAAAGAACTAAGCACATTGAGATAGACTGTCACTTTATTCAAAAGAAAGTGACACAAAAGAAAGTCCTCAACCACGCGTCTTCTTCAGCTCAGCTAGCAGCTATCCTCAACAAACCACTGCCTCGACCTTTGTTTGCTTGATTGTTATTTAAGCTGGGAACGACTCATTTCTATGTCCCATCTTGCGGAAAAGTGTCAGTTAACTGTCATTGTATACCTCACTTTAGTCCCATATTGCCTAGGCTAAAGGAGGATGTCATGACTTGCTCCTATAAATGTACCAAGGCTTCTCATATTTTATTCACATCAATAAACTAAAAGTTCTCTCTGAATTTCAATTACTACAGCATCAATTCAGGCATTATATAAAAGCCAATCATACAATCAAAATGCCCGCAGCACTAAAGGATAACAAGAATACCTTTGATTCTGCAATGTCGCCATAAGCTGCAGCAGCCTTTGCTACAGCCACTAATTGACTATTTATTCTGGACTTCAACCCTGGAAGAACTGTCCTGATATGCTGCACAAGAATCTGCAAGGGATAATTTACACTCATTAAGACACCATAGCTATCGTTGATGAAATTGATAACTCAATGGTACTACGAATATTTGGACATAATAATGTTCTGAAAAAACACGAAATAAAAGAGGGAAGATTGTGTGTTGAATTACAGGTGCATTTTGAAAATAAATACCCAAACTACACTTAACATGCACATACCTGATTGAGTTTTTTAGCCAAGTGAGGTATTCCACAGCAGTGAGAGAGACCATGGTATACCTATGATCAGAAGAAGATTGTTATATTAATTTCAAGATATAAACACAAGCTAAGGTCATTTAAGCATTAAGCACAAGTCATCATAAAATAAACTTATACAGGCTGATTACGGAAAAACATCTCCTCACGGGCAAGGGCATCTTTGATACTGAGGTTCTTATTAATATCCTGCCAACAAATAAGAACAAACAAACAAAATTAGAGCTTCTGCAAACCAAAACAGGGTCTTGGATCAATAAGAAAAGAGAAAATCTTGCAGACAAGTTGAGAGCCACACATACATTGCCATGCAAATTCAAAAGCAGCCAAAAGGTTATTAAGGAAAAGAAAGGAGCATTACTCTGGAATGAGATTGAATATAATACCTATTATGCAGATTGCTTCTTTATCAACTAGCTGTGTGTGTTGGAAACCTATATAAGGCGCAATAAGTGTATATAACTACCTTATAATTACAGATGGAATATGCTTGCACTAGTACTAATCCTTCCATTATTTTTTTCCAAAATGTTCAGGTGACATTTTCAGCTTCTCAACTTCCACGCTATCCACCCACATCCCATTGACGAAACTATCTAAACTCAGATATCCTATTATTTTATAAAACTTTCCCCTTGTACCAATGGTGTATTAAGTTTGGTAAAAAAAAAAGGTAAGTTCCACTCATGAATATAATCTTCAGGCAGTGGTAAGAAAATGAAGACATTGTAAAAGGTTCATTAGCATACAAGAGTGAACAATGATATAGACATGCAAAAAATGACAGTAGAAAGAACTATAATAGACTTCTATAGTATTTAGATATCTCCTAGTTTCTTGAATAAATTCTACTGTAGCCTACAGCTTAGATCATTCAAGAAATTGCAAATAACTCCAACTCCAACTCCAACTCTAACTCTAGTAGTGTGATGAAACCACAAATATACAGAAAAAACATCAATCCACAAAATTGGTTGCCCTTTTGAAACTAAATTTTAGGAAGAAACGCTTTATTTTAAATATTGTGTTCCCCGCCATTTTAACTTTATTTGATTACAATAGTTCTTCATGCACTCCAAACAGACCAGGTCTTGAAACTGATCTAAATTAACACAAGACAATATTCGCGACAAGACATACGTAAAATGAAGATGCTGTCAAAGATCCAAAATAAAATTATTAACTTTTTAAACGAACAAAACAAGGAGAAAACCATCAGCAGGAGAAAATGATATAGAGCTATGGAGCTAAATAAGGGAGATAAGATAAATAAGGGAGATAAGATAAATAAGGCAGATACCTCTTGACTGCGATTCACCACACCGATAAAACCAAGTCTAAGGGGGATTACTTTTCCCAGTAAGAAGTTACGAGCATCGGTACCTTTGTCCATGATATCCAACTGAAACCCATAAAAATGGTACTCAGCAAAGCTCGTCAACAAATAAAAACAGCACTCCTGATATTCATGCAGATATAATACAAGAAAACTGAGACCTTCGAGATGACACCAATTGTTCGAGAACCTATTGACATAGTTGACATAACAAAGAACTTAGAATAAAGTACTTGTCTATCCGAACAAACAAAAAATATGTCTAAACAGAAATTATAGTTGTTTTTAACATGAGTACCATCCGGATCAGCAATCCTTGCCATTTGAAGTGCATCAGAGTTCGCTAGATCTGCATTTGCTGGAGATACAGCTAAAATAATGCATGTTTCATGCTTGATATATGTTAAGATCATTGTTCTTATCTTTGCTTCAATGTCGCTTGGTTGGTCACCAACTGGCACTTTTGTGATTCCAGGCAAATCAACCAAGGTGATATTCAAAACATTTGGAGAAAATATCTTCAAACGGATCTGTTTATCTGAAACCCCCTTGTTCCATCCAACCTCCCTATCAGTTTCAGCCTGCAGTTATGAAAAATAGAAGAAAATACATAATCTGCTACTACCTACATGATTCATTTTTTAACACTAAAGTTAATGACCTATACATTTACAAAGTGAGAAGCAGAAAATAGTTAAACAAAAAAGTAGTTTTATGCAAAGATCTAAAACTTACAGCATGAATGGAAGAAGTAAACATAAGAAAAACCCAATTGTGTGTGGTGGTGGTGGTGGGTGGGTGGGTGGGTGGGTGGGAGCGGTTGGGGGTGGGGATGGGGGTGGGGGGTACACTTGAAGTTGATTTTATTGCTAGAGAACTTGTCAGTACCATTTTATTTAAATAATTTTAGCAAACTCATTCTCCCTTCATCAAACTTGCCAAAATGGGTATTTGGCTCACCTAGTAATTACTAATCACTTCTGATTTAGGGCCTGCTTGTCAGGGGATTGCACTATAAGAGATTAATGATAAAGAATTTTCTAATATACACACAAAATTATAACATTCATTCAAGGAGGGGGTATATACAATGCTTTCATCTTTATAACCTGAAAACAAAAGTTCTAGATTTTCAATGAAGAGAAGCTTGAGCTTCAGGTTTCATTTAATGGGTTCCAGTTTGGAACAAGAACCTAGATGAGTTCTCTCCTGCCCTTTTATATTAAGCTGAAAATTCCAAAGCATTCCGAGCCTTAATCGGAAAGGAAAATGGCAACCAAAATGCAGTTGTTGCTCAGATTGGTAAGGCTGCCCCCAACCCACCACAAAGGGTTGTTCATTCTTGCCTTCTTAAAGATATAAAAAAATTCTATTTCTTTCTCGAGTAATATAATTTGAATCTTATTGGAAGTACGTTGTTTAGCTTCTACGCAATACATTGTTTAGCTTCTATGCAATCCTAAGTACTAAGCGGCACAATTCTGACTGCAACAGAGTTGTGAAGCTAGTTTGGATTCATCCAAAATCAACCCAAAACTGTAACATTTCTTCAGAAACATCAAACTCGTAATAGATGATCATAATCAACATACATGTTGAGCGACATTGTTTATCAATGGTTGTTTCTGAAACCTAAATTGCATCCAACACATGTTTCAAAAACCCATGCTTTCTAGAAAAAGGGAAACACTATAATATCAACCGATTGTTCCATTACAACTGAACCGCTTTAAATGTTTGGTCTAGGTTGGTGTATGCATGTGGCTGTTTATCATATTAGATTATTGTTAGCACCTAGAGCTGTGACACCACATATGTCGTCTAAAGCAACAAACACAATATTAGATACCCCACCTTCACAACTCCAACTCTGTCAAGCACGCATCAAGCATGTATGAGGCCAGTCTGGCAATAATTTTACTATCATAGGGTAGTATACAAAGACTTGGGAGTAAAAAAATTGCACTTGTCCGAACACTAAAGATTAGAGTGTGATGAACTCGACCTTGAGTCAGCTCAGGGAATAAGGTCATCATGTATCATATCTGTTGTTGACTATTTTCAGTTACGAGCTACAGAACACCAACCATGAATCGCCACTGGTTATGCTTGGATTACAAAGTATTTTGTGCTACTCGGATAGAGTGACAGTAAGATTGGTAGCTTGTGAATTATCATGAGAATGGTCCAAAGTATCTGTATCGGATCGGTATCCGACCCTTCTTCGGCAGTATTGGATCGGAGTATCAGATTTTTGGTTTCGGAAAGCCAAAAAAATCATTTTAAATTAGGGGAAAATACAAGAAAAGAATTTGACATATTTAGGGCATAATCTTATGTATTGTTATGTTGTTTCCTGTTAGTTTTGCATGAAATGACATTAAACTTTGTTACTCACCCGCACACCTAGTTTTGTCATTACTTGTTTTTTGAATCATTGACTATTGATTAAATTTGTACATGTAATATTTCAAGTTCTATTTCATTGAAGAAAAATATTTAATCTTCCAGGTTCTCTTTCATTGGATTCCCTCGAAAGAAATATGGGCAGGGTGGTAGAGTTCGAGTAGGAAAGTCATGTCTAAAATTAAAATAAGAAAGGAGTAGGTAGAGATGTACATGCTTTAAAAAAATTATTTGGATGCGGCAGAACTAATTTTTATTTCGATATGGATATTGAAATGGACAAAAAGTTATCATTATTAGTAGCAGTTGAAAATAAAGAATTTATATATATATATATATATATATATAAGGGAACCTTGTCCACAAGGGACCTTAGCCTTTATTGAAAAATATTGAAAGGATTACAAGAATAAAAGAGGGTAGAAAAAATAGTAGTGCCACTCTTACAACTGCATTAAGGAACCCCACCCTCATCTATGCCCTCCTGCTATATAATATAAGGTGTCCCGTTTTTTCCAGAAGAAAAGCACCCTTGACCTTGCAAAGGAGGGAATCGCCATTGGAGAAAACAAATGCACCAACAGCCGATCCATGCGGTCGATCCGATCGATGACGTATGTTAATCTCCATGGACTTTGAGGTCCTGTCTATCTATCTATATATATATATATATATATATATATATCTTTTGCCATTTGCTGGACACCCAGGGAGGCCGGCCGAGTTCGAGTCACCCAACTGCTGGATCAGCAGCACCCCCGCAACGAAATAAAATCGGAAAATATATATATTGCATAAAGGTGATTTATTTTATCGATAATCAAAAGAATTATGTACATTTTACATACTGATTCTTGTCTCAACTGTGATCAACATTCTCTAGTCTCTCCTTGTCTCTTTGGTTCATCCTCCTAGGTTCTTCATTACTTTGTTTACTTATAAGTATCTGTATGACCTACAGTGTCCTTTTCAGTATAATCCTTTTATGGTTCTTCTCCCCTTCAAACTGTCTCATGTTTCTCTCTTTCCAAATGTGCCACGCCACATAGGGTTACCAAGGCTATTCTTGCTAGATAATAGCTTGCATTCTCTGTCTTGAAATCCCTCTCTATGTCCTCCACCTCCTCCTGTAGTCTGCATCATCTCCTCTTATTTGGTAGGAGCAACTTCAGTCTACAAACCTTCCATATGTAACTTGAGAATGAGCCCAAAAAAAGGTGATTTATGTTCTCATTGCTACTAAGACAGAGGTTGCAGGCTCCATGATCTGCATCCCATGATTCATTAGTCTGTCCTTGGTGAGAAGCATGTCCAATATTGCTTTATATAGGCAATAGCTCATTTTTGGGCAGTGGTGCATATACCAGACTTCATATTTCCAGTCAACCTCAATATTTGGCACTCTGCTTATACCAGATTCCATGTCCAATAATTGCCCCTGACTTGGTGTAGTCCAAAGATCCATTGGTCCTCCCCTGCTTCTCGGTTGATTTGGATAGATCTTATCATATCCCCTAGGTCATATGTTGCAATGTATGAGTTCTGGTCTCCATCTGTTATTCCTTATTATGCTACTCACTTTCTCATTTCTCGTGTGTATGCAAAACTTTCCCATCCAAGTATCTCTATAAACCTTTGTCCATGTAGCCATCGGTCAAACCACATGCTAGTGGTTAACCCATTTGTAATGCCCATGTTTAGATCTAGGAGAATGGTACCCCTGCTCCTCAATAGTGATTTCAGAATCACAAGCATAACTGTCTATTTGGATATCCCATAAACTTCTTTAATGTATCTATTTTGTATCCACCTTGCCCACAAACTATCTTGTTGTGGTAGCTGCCAAAGGAACTTAACTGAGAATGTCTTAGTTATGCCCTGCAAGCTTTTAAGTCCTGTGCCAGCCTCCTCTCTTGGACTACAGACTTGTCTCCAACTTATTGAGTGCAGACCCCTCTCCATATAAAGTTAGAGCACATGTTTTCTATCCTCTTTATGATCAGTTTGAGTATTTGGGTTGACTACATCCAATACAAATTCATAGTTGCGGTAACTCCTCTGACAAGTTCTATCCTTCCTCCAAAAGAGAGCACCATATCTTGCCAACCTTCTAATCTTCTACTGCATTGGTCTATTAATGCTTGACAGTCATGATATGTTGTTTTATTGATTGATAGTGGCATTCCCAGGTATCTGACAGGTAAGTTTCCTTCCTCTATTCGCAGAATCCTTTGTAGAGCTTGTTTCTTGCTACAAGTTCTGTTGAAGTCAACCTTACTTTTTCCCTTGTTCATTTTCAGTACATATTTGCTCTCAAACTCCTCTTGGATGACTTTCAGCTTCCCCGTGCTTCTAGTATTTGGCTTGAGAAAGATGAGCTCATCTGCATACACAATAGGTAATATTTGGTGCCATCTTGGCATAAAGTGGGGTAATGTGCCCACTAGCCTCAGCAAGCTCAAGAAAGTTACGAAGTTACTGAGATAGTCCATTACAATTGTGTAGAGATAAGGTATAGGGGGTCTCCTTGCCTGAACCCCCTATTGTGGGTTATGATTTATGAAGTCCTGTGGTTCTCCATCTATCATGAATGGGAATGTTGGGGAGCAAATGCATTATTTTACCAGTTTCACCTAATGCTCACTAAATTTCATGCAAGTCATAATATGGAAAGCAAAGTCCCTATTTACCTATTTACAGTCATAAGTTTTTTCAAGTCAATGCAGCACTTATTACCTCCTCTTTTATTGAATCCTCTCACCAGTTTATGTGCAAGTACGCAGTATGTTATCTCCCATTGACGAATGCAGCCTGGTTGTTTCATACAAGTCCCTTCATTATCCCCTCATTCTTTTGCACACTATCTTTGTGATGATTTTGTAAAGGAAGTTACAACATGAGATAGGTCTAAACTCATTTATTCTAAAAGCTCCCTCCTTTTGTATATGTGTCACAAAAGTGTGGTTCACTTTTAGAAGTTCTCCATGGAGAAAGAAATCTTTGGTTGCCCACCATACCTCATACTTGATTTTGTCCCAATGAGTTTTGAAGAACATTGCTCCAAATCCATCCGTCCCTGGAGATTTATTGATGTCTGAATACTTTACAGCCTGTTCTACTTCTTATAATGTTACCTCTTTCAATAGGGGTTTGCATTCCCCTTTTTCGAGTCACCGGTCTTTTAGTAATGATCTCCTCAAAATCTGCTTGATAGTGATCCTGATTGTAAAGAAGTATATAATATTGGGTTCCCAATTCCTTGATTGAGTGGTTGTCCTGTAGTCTTCTTCCTTGGTTATCCAGCAAGGTATGTGGTTTCTGTTTTGCCTAGCTTTGATCTTGGAATAGAAAATTTTGCTGCAGTGATCCCCTTCCTTCATCAATGTGTTTTAACTTTTTGTAGGAGCAACATTTCCTCTTGAGCCATTTCCCCGTTTAAGAAGCTTTTGAAATCAGCTTCTCTTTGTCCTAGTGTACTATCTAAAAGCTGGTTTGTAGCTCATTTTGTATAGCCTTTTGTGTAACCCTTGTGCTTCCATGTTGCAGTCTCCACTGTTTTAAGGCTTGCTCCACCATCTTTAGTTTCTTCACAATTTGGAACATGTAATTCCCTTGAACTGGTTTGTCCAATGCAAGCTTGAACTGTAGGCAAGTATCCTTCCTTAATGAGCAATGGTTGCAAAATCTGAATTGTATTCTTTGTTTTACGTCCTTCATCTTAATACATATGGGAGCATGATCACTTGTGGAAGAGGACATCAGCCTTTATATTTGGAAAAATCTGTTGCCACCTATCGTTGTGCTGCTCTGTCCAGTTGGCATGCTATTCTATGTTTGTTGCTTCTGTTGTTCCATGACCACATATGACCTATTTTATCCATCTCCATCAGTCCAGCTATGTTGATGCCTTCATCCATGTCTTCCAGTACTCTTAGGGGTACCTGATTGCCTCCAATCTTCTCATTTCCATACCTAATGCAGTTAAAATGCCTAACAATCAACCATGGTAAGTGTTGGTTTAGACTTTATGTGATTATTCACACAAAGTCAGGGTGATTGATTGATTGGATGAAGATATCAGTTGTCCATTCCAGACCTATTATCCCAAGAACCAACCATGGGAAGTGTTGGTTTAGACTTTGTGTGAATAGTAGTTCCCACAGTTCTTTTCTTTCTTCCCTACTGTTACTACCATAAAGTATGGTTGTACTGATAAGAAGACCACCATTATTCTGAAAAGTCAGGGTCATTGCTTGATTGGATGAAGATATCAGTTTCCATTCCAGACCCAATTATCCCATAGAATGCATATTCTTCCCTTGCTGTTAGGCTGACAATTGTGAACTATATCCCAATTGCTTGGCAATCTTCTTTTTATAAGATTCATACTCAGCTTGATCTCTACTAATCCAACTTAGTACTCTTAGTTTTATACATGAAATCCCTTACATCCTTCCATCTACTCAGACCATTTAGGCCTTTAACATTCCACATGAGAATTGACATCAGATAAGTTTGGCCCCTTGTTAATTCTAGTACTCACCCTAAGGGTAGGGAGAGTACTTGCTTCTGGCTGTTCTTTCTTGAATAAGTTCTCTCTTTCTCATTCTTCTTAGCCTCCGTCTGTTTACCGCAGTGTGGGTTATGCATGCTCTCTTGATGTTCTCCATGCTCCTGGTCATCTTCCAACTGGCTAGTAGTCCCTGTGCCATGAGATGGGTCTCAGAGGGTGCCACCTGGCTCATCCTAGACCTCCTTCTCCTTGTTGCTGGTTGTTGGGGTTGCTGGGTCACCTTCAACTTTGTCCTTGATTGCATTAGCATCCTTCGAAGGGAGCTCCTGTGCATGAGCTGCATCTTCCTCCTCTTGAGGAGTAAGCTCCTCTGTTACCTGGGCTGCATGGCCATTGCTCCAGGCTTCATCTGTGAAACCAGCTCTCCTAGTCTCCAGTAGCATCATGGGGTGAATGTTTTTTTAATGGGAACTAGGTTAATAGTTCCAACTTCCTCTACGCTACCACCACGACCCCCCCCCCCCCCCCTTCCATGATATATCCCCTATATTGAGGTGTAACTGCCTCTCTTGCAGTCTCAAGGCTGATATTGAGTTAATAGTACCAATATCTTCCATTTGGTTGTCCTTGTTCCCATCTGCAGGTTCTCTACTAGTACTTCAGCAGGCAGTGTGACATCCTCATGGTGTCTCTTCTTTCTGAGTCTGGCACTTGGAAATGTCTTTGGCTCTCCATACTTGTGTTGCTGGGCATTGGGTTGCTGTATGACCAAAGCTGTGACAGGTAGAGCATGTTGGTGGCACCCATTCATACTGTACATGTTGTTCAACTTTGCTTCCATCCTCCATCTGTCCCTCATCATGCAGACAGTTTCAGGTAGCCTATCTTTTGCTGAGATGTCCACCATTAGTCTGGCATATGCCAGCCTTAAGAGTAATTGGCTGTGGCATAATCCATATGCACATAGGACTGCCAATGGTGCTTGCCATCTTCTGCAGGATAGCTTTGCTCCAGAACTTCAGTTGTAATGCCGGGAATCTCACCCATATGGGGATGTGTGTTTAACATATCCCTATCTAGGTCTATCCCTGGGATCCATTTTCTCATTATAATCAGCCTCCAATCAAATAGCCAAGGGTCACCATCAAGAATCTTGTCACATTCAGATTTGGAGTCAAATTTGAAGAAAAAAATAACCATTCTCTATAGAAAATACCACCTCCATGGAGCATATAGGTTCCATGTCCTCATAGGAAATGTCTTGATATGTTGAAAGTATGGTCTACTTCCCATAACATAGGCCATTATGGTGTTCACCCATGGGGCAGCTGTCACGTCCCGATCTCCCGCAGGCTAATCGGCCGTCCCCGCTAGGCGAGAATCACCGCGCCAGCGCTCCCGCGGAACGATCGCTTCGACCCATCTGGGCGTGATGCCGCACGAGCGTGAGCCACGCCCATGCAAGGCCGTGGTTCATTGGCTTGCGGTAAGAGTTCTAAGCCACAGAGTCGCACAGATTGTCCGAGTGCAGCGGAAAGGGACATTGTTGCAATGCAATGCATTTAGCCAACTGAGTTATTCGGGACAATCGAGGGACTTGGGTTCTCTTATGCAAAGGCATTTGTTCCATACATTATGCCCCCTTATACGATAGCAATCTCGGGGCACAATCGAAACCAGAATTCCGGGTCTTAGGGACTGAGGCACGCCTATCGCTCCCTCGGACGATCCAGTACCTGCAAGCAAGTAAACTGTTGGTGGGTCAGCACTTTTATAAGTACTGGTGAGATAAAACAACTGAACAGAAGCAAACATTCACTAAAACAAACACTAAGTAATCATGTTATAAAACATTACATTACTAGTGATCTTTCTAGTTTTACCTATGTTCGTTTCGTGCAGCAGAAGAACGGAGTCATATTACATTGTTTTGGAAACATCTTTAGAAAACAGAATTTCATATGCGATATAAGCAATCAAACCGTTCATTCCGTTTCAGGGTGTGCGCAGCGTATCTCGTGAGACTCCAGGGACAAATGCATAGCTAGACACACATGCACATCTTAGGGGCAGTCCATCTATTCAAGCCAACACAATGAACTAGCTATATGCAGGGCGGTCCCTGAGTATCTCAGGATCGGCAGCTGTTGGACCAGCATACCAATGACTCTTTATCTGATGCTAATGGCAGCTGTGACCCATGGTGGCTAATAACGCATGCAGTTCAGCTCTCCACCAATAGCCATTGTCCGACCGATGCGAATGCATGGAACACTATCAAATAAACTCTATTATCCAGACGAGATGAACCATCAGAACAGTTATCGTTGTTTCGGGACAATCCGACTTATCATTTTGAACATATTCAGGCACGATATGGTTCTCTCGGAGCATAGGGGATAGTGAACATGTTCATGCACTCTTAGACATGCTATCAGGATTCTCGTTGAGCAGACTTATTCGTTTCAAAGACAAGCTAGGTGAGTTTGTTCATTAACATGCAAGGCAGGTTCTATCATTCTCTTATGAAAATATTGCAAGCAAAAACTCAGATTATTATTAAGGTGTGCAAGAATCAGAGAACGAAGTCCTGCCCACTCACCTTGATACATAATGCCGACGCGAAGCGGGGCATTACAGCAGCAGCCTCCTCTATCTCCTCTCTAGGGATGAGAGACTTGGTATTGTTCTCCATGGTTGGCTCTGTACATCTCTCTTCATCCGCAGTTTTGGATGAACATATAGCAGCCCAAGTTGTAGGTGCAGATCCTTTTGCATATGAGAAGATAGCCCTTTTATAAGGGGGCTCTTGCCCTAGTAGGCATAGAAGCAGCATTGGATGCCTTAGGATAGGGTTAGGGCTCAGTTGCACCACAGGAACCCTAGTCCTCTGTGGGCCAACATGGCCAGCCCTCCCACAATCTGTTGTCGACTGAGACTCCTCTTTTCTTATATGTACGAGTGCTGGACCCACGTTTTCACCAGAAGCATTCCACTTAGTAATTTGGATCATCAGCAGCTTTCTTTTCCCTAGGAAAATAAACCTTGCCCACGCCCTCCTTTATTTATATATAGAAAGAGAGAGAAATATAACCTAATGGCATCTTCCTCTCTCTATTTCCTCTTCATCACAACCAAGCAATTGGCATGGGAGTCCACATCGACAATTGTGAAAACAATGGAGGTGGCAGACATTGACCTACTTTTGGTTGACTTTTGATGATATGTATGGTTTATGTTCTTATTTCTTTCTCGAGAACAATATGGGCTGGTATTGGCGAAACCAGTCGGTATTGTAGAATATCGATCGATATCGGCTGATATAAATCGATATCGGCTGATACTGTTATTGGCCAATTTTTACCTGATAACATGTTTTTTATGTGATATTGGCTGATTTTCTCCGATACCGGTAATTTCGATAGTATCATATCAGAGGGGTCAAATCTGATCCGATACAGTCAATTTGTATCCGTACCAGTCGATACTTTGAACATTGATCATGAGTATATATAACAGAAGGGTTGTGCTTCCTACATCAGTTCTTATGCATAACAACAAAGGTAGGAATTCGTAGAAGTTGATTTCAATGTCTTAAGAGTTCTTGTTAATTCATATTCTAAAAGTTCCGAGTCAAATAGAAATTGGGAAAAAGTCCCCTCGAGCAAGCTTATTAAGCAAGCGGAGGCAGCAAGGGCCAAAAGGCCTAAACAAGGGCCTCAAAGAGGTGAGGTGAGGTCCACAAGACCAAAATTATGTGTGTAAGTAAGCTAAGACAAGCTTGTGATCTATGATTAAGTTTTCGTGTCATGCTATCCTCCTAAATGATATGATAAATGTACAAATACAAAACTATAAGCATCTCATTCAAATAGTGTTGTGCATATGACAAACACAAATTTGAGACTTCAAAATCAGCTGAAAGAAGTATTAGATCAAGAAACTGCTAAGAGTATTACTAACTTGACATAGAGGAAGAAAAAACGTAGAGATAGTGAGATATAAAGAGAGACTTGATGCATCAGGCAGTGGACATCAGAGATGGAGATGGAAATGGAAATGAGATTTGATGGATTAGGCTGACACAAAGGAGAAGGGGATCGAGAGGGCTAAGAGAAAAGGTTATTGTTCCTTTCTTCTTCTTTAAGATTTACATTAAATTATTAATTAACGTATAATTTCAAATTTTAGGTTCCTGGAAATGGGTCAAGTTCCAAATTCAAAAAATTGGCTTGGGACGGATCACATAAAGTCAAGGCAGATCTTGGCAGTTGCCTAAGGTAACAAGGAGCAAGAGCATCTAAAAGGCCTAGGCGACACATTTATTAGCATTGTCCTAGAGCATAGTAGTGTCTCATGAACGATCAATTTGATGGTTATGTCCTAGATCATTATTGTTCTTGAAGACAACAATGTTGTCACGGCATAAGGTGTATAGCGAGGCGCTAAGGTACACATAGCGCTCAAAGCGCAAAGCGCATGGCGTGGCGCATGCCCTGTTGAAGTGAGACGGGCCACGCATGCCCCATTGAAGTGAGACGGGCATTTTTATATTCCAACTCTAAAAACCACAATAAAATTAATTGCAATATACTAAACAATCATTTATTATATAGATAGCTATGAAAAACTACAAATTTTAAGATTCACACCGAGGGTTTACTGGACTCGACAAGGCAGACCGTAAAAGAAGATCGATGCTCGTCTAGCAATGAATTGTTTCATGTGGTGAGAGAGAAAAATACAAAATAATTCACAAGAGTTAAGTTGCAAAATAAAAGAGCTCACTTGAGGAAGATAACTATAGTTTGGTATGGGACAGTCGATGCATGAATATTCTGTAAACAGTAAATTAAAGTTATAAAAAAAGATCATGAAATAACATAGAACTTGCAAATTAAAGATAACTTGAATCCTTTGGTTGGCAATAAGTTGTTGGCAATCAAAGGAATGAGGGTCAAGAACGATTGCTGAAGAATTGAAAGAGGATCGAGAGGTGAAAGAGGGTAAAGATGAAATTCTGAAGTAGAAATTGAAAGTGTGTCAATGGGGTAGTAGGTTAGAGTAGCTGCATGTCATAGGTTCATGATTGAGCCAAAACAAAGTAAAATCTACAATTTCATGTTAGGTTTCATGAGACAGCGTCTCAATGCGCCTCGTGCCACAGCACAACTGAGGCATGTGCCTCAATAAAGCCTGCATCACGAAGAGGCGCCTCAGTGCGCCGCCACATTGCGCTTCCTGCCAATGGCACACGCCTCGTTGCGCCATTGACAACATTGTAAGGCTAAGAACTTGAGCATTTCTAGAAGGCCTGCCTATGAAGTGTATATATATGCCTATGAAGTGTATATATATATATATATATATATATATATATATATATATAATCGCATGAGATGGAACTCTTGTTTCAATCGAATTTGTTTTTACAAAATGATTGCATTAAGAATGGCATAGGCTAATGCATAGATATTTCCATTCTCAACATTTCAAAAGAGGGGAGTAAGAACTGCAATAATCCCTACACCCCCCAACCAATAGACTTATCTAACACCAATGACGTGACTCATACGTCCAACAAGTGGCCCTGATCAAACTTAAATAAGGCCCTCGCCCCTCCTTCCACTTCAGTATGTCCAAAAAGATTGAAGTCATTCTTGGTTAAAAAGATTGCATTACTGTCATGGTCTAGGCTCTGAACCAGACGTTCTTACCCCCATGAAGCGCTCATATAACACATATATGCTAGCTGTCCTCATTCGTCGTTAACAAGGAAAATCCTCTTCATCCAACAACCTCGACCTCCGTCACAAACTTTGGCGCAGATAAAATCTGCTCAACTCAGCACCGGCTCAGTTAAAGTCTGTCAACTCAGCAACAAAGTGCTAGCTCTTCATATTGTCAGTGCTAGCTCTTCATATTGTCAGCCCAACCAACCATCCTCGACCGTAAAGAACCATGCCTACGAAACATGCCATCATGTGCAGACAAACAACCTGCATCTCAGAGCCAATGGTCCAACATATATGCCCCAGCGTTGTACCATCGCTAAGAGCACAAGGCTCTTAGACCTTGGCTGCCAAATTGAGATACATATCGAGTATCAATGTGCTCGATTATAGATTGTCTATAGTATCTTGTATAATAACATACATTATCCTAAAAAAATTGATTGGAAACTAATATAAGCATACATATACGGATAAATTGAACACAATAAGCAACAACAATGAGTATAATCGAGCAATAAGTGACAAGATTGTGACAAAGTTTACAATTCATAACAAAAAGTAGTGTTTTTGTTATATGACAGTATTATTCACGAATATAAATAAATCATTGCATCAATAAGAACTCAATTGTTAAGAATAAGGAGTTAAAATTCAAAAATAAAATAAACTTTGCTAAACAATGTTCCTTTTTCGAAAAAAAAATATGTTTCCTAATTTATTGAAGTACTCAGAAACCCAAACTGCTGGACATTGTTGAAGTTATTGAATTTCGCCGTTAGAGATGCTAGAAGTCATTTAAGGGTGCCAGAATGAAGATGACCGTCCACAAATTCCATTCAAAATAAAAGGTTGTTATAATATAAATATTTAACCATCAACCCTTACTAGAACTCCAGAGTTTTGTTAATGAAGAGGCTGGGACTACAACATACTAGAGCAACCAAGGTTTGAAACCTCTAGCGCGCATCTTAAGCGGATTTTAAACAAAATTATACCCAAGCATGAATCCAGCTCTCTGCCAAAAGTGAGCCTTGGATCTGGAGGGGTAGTGTTAAAATACAAGATTTAAAATTGTTATAATATGAATCCATAAACCTTTCATTGAACGTGCTACCAGCGATGAAGAAGAACAATCACAAAGACACAAGATTTAAAATGGTTCGGAGATCTGTCTTCTACTACATCCATACCCGCACACAAGTTATTTTATTATTTAGAGAGAATTGCAATTATAAGAGACTAAAGTCCTATTTATAACAAGAGATTAGGACGACCACCACCTTTACTATATATACAAAACTGTCCCTACTAATTGATGTACATATGCACTGAACTCATCCTACTCCTTACGGACATATATACAAAATAAATCTAAGAAAGCTTCACAATCAGTTGGATCAGCGTACCTAGGACTGGATGTACAATAGGAAATCTAATCAAAGCTCCTCTAACAAACCTTACTACAACTCTACAATTTGGTGCAGCCGCAAGGACATCAATAGAGATAATTTGGAACGAGGAAATTGAAAATGGTTTAAACAATTATATCAACCGACCAAAAAAACTAAATAAATGCTTTGTTGTAGTTTTACATGAATATCTTGCCAAGGAATATATCATTAGTCTAATGTCACCTCTAGAACAAAGTTGACAAATGCGCGAGGCGCATGAGGCTCTAACTTCAATGCCTCAATACATGTGGAGCGAGGCTCCCTTCATAAGGTTCGGGCCTCTTGCAGTCTAGTAGTGAGGCGCATGCCCAACTAAGGCGCGCTACACGCATATTCTAAATTTTACATTTCTATTTATATGTTCTATTTTATTAACCAATGGATTTGTTTTAATTGAGTAGGAACCATCGTTGGATCTGTCACTTATATGTGTTTCAGAGAGAGAAACCAAAACGAATCACATAGGTTAAAGGGAAAAAAACCCTCAAAAGTCTTCTTTTGCTCTCTATTCTGAAATTTAAAACTCTTACGGTTCCTTGGTTCCCTTGTTCTCAATCAAACATATTCTTCTTCCTTATAATTTACCACAAGAATTTTTTGGCTTTGTTTTCAGTTTTGTTGTGTTTTCCCCTATGTTCTTATTCTTTCTTCATCTACTTCTTCTTTTAATTTATTTGTCACAGTTTAAACGTTTATTGTAGTGTTCTAAACTGTATTAAAAAGCGGTTCATATGTGCTATGCAGCCTACCCACCATCAAAAAACTCAACATATTATGCGTTCTAGGCGATAGGCAGCATTATGCAAGGAAAAGCGGCATTATACGACCAAAGAAGAAAAGTATCGTCTAGATTTTGATCTAGTTTTTGTTTTGCCAATCTTTTATTCAAAAATTATTTTTTGGCCTGATTCCTTTTTTTTTGGCCAGTTTTTGGCTTGGATAAAAAAATTTTACTTTAACCTTTTTATTTTCATATTATATTATTTTTAGTGAATTATAAATTATAATTCTATTTGTTTAATACTTGTTATTGGTTTGGTTCGTTTGAGTGTTTGCTAAAGTTTGTTATAATGTAATCCGTGTTTTACATATTTATATAAATATATCGTTTTGTATTAATTTTGTTAAGTATTAGTATTAGTAGTGGGCTTTAGTCCCACATCAGGTAGAATAATAAAGAGAGGGGATAGCCTCTCCTATATATATGTAGTCTCCTTATCAATAAAAATCATCACATTATTCAATTCTACATGGTATCAGAGCCATAACACATCCACTTCTCTCTCTACAAAAAAAAAATCCTAACCCTAGAAAATCCCCCCCTCTCCGCTGTCGATCCCCCCCTCCTCCCCCTGCTACAGCCGAACCCTCCCTCTCCGCTGCCGCCCCTCCTATCTCCCTGTCCCCCCCCCCCCTTCCCCACCTCGATGTTGCTGCTGTTGCCGCTGTCGCAACTGCCTGTTGCCCCCCCGGCCTGCAGTCCCCCTTCACTGCTACAGCCGCCCACCTCCTCCCCCCCTCTGCCGGCTACCCACCCCCCCGTCAGTGCCCCCCTCTCCCCTGTCAGCCCCCCCTCTGTCGGCAACCCCCCTCCAGAAAACCCTAACCCTATCCGCCAACATGTCCATTAACCCAAACCCTAACCCAGCCTCCTGCACAAACCCTAGCCGTCTTTTCCCACCTTTAAAAAAAATCATATTGGGATTCTCATAGGGCAGACATTGGTTTGTTTGCTAGAACCTCTAGATTTTTAACATCGGTTTCCGAAATCTAACAAAGAGCAGACAAGTGGTTTGTTTTGCGTGAAACTTCGTTTCTTTCCTTACTTGATCTTCACATCGGGATCTAACAGAGAGTAACATGGGTTGCCTCTGTCCTGACGTGTGTGATCCACATTTATTCTCTGCTTCCTATGCGTGTGCCGGTGCTAGCCACATTTCTAGTGCATTGGCAGAGTTGATGTGATTATCAAGTCGGAAAGATCATAACCAACAGTCGAATCCAGAATACTGAAGGATGACAGGCACTGACACGAATAGCAGTGCTACAGACCCTAATGTCGAAAACGCAATGGCGGGACCAACGGGCACTAGTATGACGATTTTTTCGATTCGACTTGTCGATCGACGGTTGGATTGACCAGAGGGCTACTCGATATGGCGAAAGAAGGTCGAGAAGACGCTTAGGAGAATGCGGTTGTCCAAACATCTGACTGACAACCGTCCAGCAGAAACTGATCCCATATTTGAGCAATGGGAGACAGATAATAGTCGACTGTTTACACAGTTGATGAATTCAATAAAACCATCGGTGGAAGACAGGGTTCAGAATACGAATTCTGTAAAGGAATTATGGAAAATCCTGACGGCGGCGTTTGATGGAAAACATGATTTGTCCCGTATCTACGACTCAGTCATTGGCGTATACCGAGCAAATCAGGAAGACAAATCTCATAAGGACCATTACCGTACCTTTAAGGCTATGACTGATGAGATCAACCGTGTTTTATCTCTCACAACGGATATCAATGAAGCCATGGCCCAACGTGAGCAGCTTCATGTCTTGGCATATCTGGCATCTCTCCGTCGCGATGCGGACTCTGCTCGCTCTCAGATCATTGTTGTATCTGATGTTCCGTCCCTGATGAAGGTCCACTATCGAGTTCTTCGTGCAGCAAAAATTGTTGAGACCACTCCAGGTAATGCTTATGTTGATCAATCTGCTCTTGGTACGGCTCATCATGGATTTCGTAGTGGTCGTGGTGGACAACGTGGTGGTCGCAATGCTGGTCGTGATGGGGGACGAGGCAATGGCGGTCGTGATGGAGGAAGACCGTGCACATGCTTCAACTGTGGTCAACATGGCCATTTCCAGTGGCAGTGTCCTAAAGCTCTTGCCGTCAATGTTACAACGGACGCTCCTGATGATGGCGTTCGATCTGTCTAGATAACTACAGAGTCATATACAGATTTTCTTGAGTTCCAAGCTCAACGTCGTGGTGAGGCATCCACATTTGGATCCACAGCCGAGTACTCCGCGGCATATGTGGTGAGGTCCAAGCAGTGGGTGATTGACTTGGTACGTCAGCTCACATGACTGGCGACGCAAATATAATATACAATTATATATCAGTGGGACGTGTTTCCGATATTACTGTTGCCAATGGTGGTTCACTAACAGTCCATAGACGTGGAAGTGCCCGTCTTTCTTCCGGACTGTCACTCAATTTTGTATTACATACACCTGGCAACCCATTCAGTTTACTTTCCATTAGTCAGATTACTCGCGACATGTATTGCTCGGTAATATTTTTTTTCTGATGTTTGTGCTTTTCAGGACCTAAAGACTTGAAAGACTGTCGGTAGGGGACATGTGCTTGGAGGCTTGTACCTGTTTGACTCACCTTCCCCTGTTGCTTGTGCCGACGTGAACCTCGATCCTTTCAAGCTACACAGTCGGCTAGGCCATCCATCTATCCAAGCTCTCCAGAATTTGTACCCATCTTTAGATATTTTCGTTTCTTTTCATTGTAAGTTTGTAGTTTGGCTAAACATCATCGAATTTTCTATCCGGTGAGTCAAAATAAATTTGACTATGCTCCTTTCGAGTTGGTACATTCTGATATATGGGGACCATGCCCAGTTGACTCGATGATGGGTTTCAAGTACTTTGTTACATTTGTTGATGATTACTGACGTGTCACTTTTGTCTATCTAATAAAAAATCGCTCCGAACTACTTGAAATTTGGTGCAATTTTTATACGGAAATCAAAACACAATTTGGTGTTCCGATTAAATGCCTTCGAAGTGACAATGGTCGTGGGTAATATCTCGTAAGTTTAATTCACATGTCTCAACATGACATCATCCACCAAACTTCAAGTCCTTATACACCACAACAAAATGGTGTGGCCGAACGCAAGAATCGCTCTCTTAGAAACAATGCATGCTCTTATTTTTCATGTACGTACTCCCAGAAGATTTTGGTCGGATGCGATACTTACAGCATGCTATCTTATTAATCGCATGTCATCGTCGGTTTCCAATGGTGCTACTCTATTTTCTCGGCTATATCCCAAACGAGAGCCGTTTCCTTTACCTCTCAAAATTTTTGGTTGCATGTGTTATGTTCGAGATACCCAACCAACCCTTTCTAAATTAGATCCTAAGGCAATCCAATGTGTTTTTCTTAGGCATCCTAAAGATCAGAAAATGTACCGTTGTTTTTTCTCCTATCTTGAAGAGGTATTTTTCTTTCAGGATGTTACCTTCGTTGAAACCGAGTTTTCTCCCCTTCCACAAACTACAAGTCCAGTGTCCCAAGTTTACCAGAAGAGGATTTCTTGTTATTTCATGTTCAAACACAGCAGCCCCCCGTAAGGGTGCCTGTCACGCCCCGATCTCCCGCAGGCAATCGGCCGTTCCCGCTAGGCGGGAATCACCCTCGCCAGCGCTCCCGCGGAACGATCGCTTAACCCATCCGGACGTGATGCCGCACGAGCGTGATCCACGCCCGTACAAGGCCATGGTTCATTGGCTGGCGGCAAGAGTTCTAAGCCACAGAGTCGCACAGATTGTCCGAGTGCAGCGGAGTCATAAACGCATAGCGATTTGATAACAGGTTCACTGAGTCGACAATATAGCGGAAGCATTGAAACACAAGTTGAAGTAAAGCAACTCTTTTATTGATATGAACATGTGTTACAGGCGGCGTATAGCCGAGATTACAAGTCGCTCAAGCCTCTCTCTCTGAAACATAAAGCGTGCCAAGTGGCTACAATTGTGGAATGATTATACAGGCGATGTTCAGGCGACGCTCCAACATTGTCTTGTATATGTGCTTCAGTCCCGGACGCACCGTTGCAAGGCTTCAGAGGGAACTCCTGGCCTTAGCACGCACGTTGGAGGCGTCCGCACCAAACGAGGTTCTCCCGCACCCTGCATACAAACTGGTGGATTATCAGTACATTGAATGCACTGGTGGGGAAGCTACTCGCCCGCTCGGCAAATCCAAACACGTAATACAGGTTCCGTGCACAACTATTAAGTTGTCTTTCTAGTTGCCTTAGGATCAGTTTCATGCAAATATTGAATAGCCTAGTTCGTGTGGCAGTGCGCCGTGCGACATAAGAGAAAACACGGCGAGACTTACCAACTTACCATCTCCTTCCCTGTCCAAGGCAAACATTGAGGCAACATTGTTAATTCAAGCACGGGCAAGTATAACATTCAGGAGGCATAGCATATGCAAACATGAGGGTCGTTTTAACATGATCGTTCAGGTGTTCAGTTGTTTCTTGATGCGATGCAATGACTCGCACGCGGATAGCCGCTAAGCGAGGATGACTTATCTATATGAACGTTTGTCGCTGGCATAGCCATAAAGGACCGTTTAGTCTTTGAACAAGGATGGAAAGCAACAAAGATTCGTTGTTGGTTGCAGACCATCCTGTCCGCACGTGAGACTATCGTGATGTTCCATCCGGATCGGAACGGTCCCAGTGCCCCGGTGACCGCCCGTGGAACCGTTAAACCTTGTTTCCAAGTTGTCCGCGACATGCAGGTCAGGGCCAGTTTCTAATCCATAACTTGATATGATAATCCATGATTCGTGATCTGAACGAGCGTTTGCTCCAAGAGTTGAAATACGTGGATTCGTTACATGACGTGATTCTCGTTCAGACATAAACTTGATGTGATTATCATTCAGTTGCGCGTGACGTGATTCTCGTTCAGTATTCATTTGCCCTGATGCGTGCCCCTGGTTCGGGGATTGCCTTGGCGACCCAATGGTCCCGGATACTTGCAGGTTCGTTCATGCACGGAACGACTACGTAGTAGTCTTCCGGGGTTTGGATGAAAACACGGTAACATTCAAGCAGACAAGCATGCGTTTCTAAGGAACATAAGCAGGCACGTTTGCTCGGACCCGAAGGTAAGCCGAGAGATGAAACCGTTAAGGAACTTAGCATGCGAGGGTCTGAACATATAAGCAGTATTTCATTTATTTCCATGTTCTAGCATAGCAGTACAAGTTGGGATTATTCCCTTAGCTAGGTGCGTTGGATTTATTAGCATGCAGGGGGTGAATCACCTAGCGACTAGCATGAATATTCCAGATTTTATGTGTGCTGGCTAAGCAAAGACAAGTTCACCGTAGCCACCCACCTTAGCGATGATTCGCCTCGGTAGAGCGATACGTCTGAGCGAGCCTCTGAAAGCCGAAGTTTAATTCCTGCAGGGGCAAATCTGGATATCCTTTGCTTCTTGATCGAGGCAAAGCGGGTCGGGACAGCTGCACTATTGCCGTTTGAGACGGCAGTCCGCTTGAGCGGAACGGGGTGTTACATCCTACCCAACTCAGAAAAAGTCTCGTCCTCGAGACTTACTGAGGACAAGCAGTAATTCTAGGGTTGAGGCAATCCTAGACAAGTCGTTATACTTGTTCATTGGATATTCACTTGCACAAGCTTCGAAATCAGCATATCGCTTAGACTGGATCGTGCGCACTTTCGAAGTGCACTTCTAGCGTGAACACGTCAACCAACTTAGTGATAGCGAAGTCTTAGCCCTCGAGTTTCACCTTTTCTTAAGTTTTGGATGGTGCACTAGTTCAAGGCGTCCCTCGAATAGATGCATTCAACCAAACTTAGGGTTAGTGAAAATCGGACAAGCTACTAGCGATACTCTCAAGGGTTCGCATAGGTTGGCACAAAGGCCACTCGCAGCATACAACCAGACAAGCAAGCATATCATTCAAAACGCATTTTGAAAGTATTTAGACTTATTGTTGGAACATCCCATCGAGGCATTGAGAGAGAGCGTGCACATAACCCACGAACAAGCTTTCAAAACAGAGATATCGAATCGAAGTCCAAAGGCGTAGAAGCCAGGCTCTGATACCAACATGTCACGCCCCGATCTCCCGCAGGCAATCGGCCGTTCCCGCTAGGCGGGAATCACCCTCGCCAGCGCTCCCGCGGAACGATCGCTTAACCCATCCGGACGTGATGCCGCACGAGCGTGATCCACGCCCGTGCAAGGCCATGGTTCATTGGCTGGCGGCAAGAGTTCTAAGCCACAGAGTCGCACAGATTGTCCGAGTGCAGCGGAGTCATAAACGCATAGCGATTTGATAACAGGTTCACTGAGTCGACAATATAGCGGAAGCATTGAAACACAAGTTGAAGTAAAGCAACTCTTTTATTGATATGAACATGTGTTACAGGCGGCGTATAGCCGAGATTACAAGTCGCTCAAGCCTCTCTCTGAAACATAAAGCGTGCCAAGTGGCTACAATTGTGGAATGATTATACAGGCGATGTTCAGGCGACGCTCCAACATTATGTCTTGTATATGTGCTTCAGTCCCGGACGCACCGTTGCAAGGCTTCAGAGGGAACTCCTGGCCTTAGCACGCACATTGGAGGCGTCCGCACCAAACGAGGTTCTCCCGCACCCTGCATACAAACTGGTGGATTATCAGTACATTGAATGCACTGGTGGGGAAGCTACTCGCCCGCTCGGCAAATCCAAACACGTAATACAGGTTCCGTGCACAACTATTAAGTTGTCTTTCTAGTTGCCTTAGGATCAGTTTCATGCAAATATTGAATAGCCTAGTTCGTGTGGCAGTGCGCCGTGCAACATGAGAGGAAACACGGCGAGACTTACCAACTTACCATCTCCTTCCCTGTCCAAGGCAAACATTGAGGCAACATTGTTAATTCAAGCACGGGCAAGTATAACATTCAGGAGGCATAGCATATGCAAACATGAGGGTCGTTTTAACATGATCGTTCAGGTGTTCAGTTGTTTCTTGATGCGATGCAATGACTCGCACGCGGATAGCCGCTAAGCGAGGATGACTTATCTATATGAACGTTTGTCACTGGCATAGCCATAAAGGACCGTTTAGTCTTTGAACAAGGATAGAAAGCAACAAAGATTCGTTGTTGGCTGCAGACCATCCTGTCCGCACGTGAGACTATCGTGATGTTCCATCCGAATCGGAACGGTCCCAGTGCCCCGGTGACCGCCCGTGGAACCGTTAAACCTTCTTTCCAAGTTGTCCGCGACATGCAGGTCAGGGCCAGTTTCTAATCCATAACTTGATATGATAATCCATGATTCGTGATCTGAAAGAGCGTTTGCTCCAAGAGTTGAAATACGTGGATTCGTTACATGACGTGATTCTCGTTCAGACATAAACTTGATGTGATTATCATTCAGTTGCGCGTGACGTGATTCTCGTTCAGTATTCATTTGCCCTGATGCGTGCCCCTGGTTCGGGGATTGCCTTGGCGACCCAATGGTCCCGGATACTTGCAGGTTCGTTCAGGCACGGAACGACTACGTAGTAGTCTTCCGGGGTTTGGATGAAAATACGGTAACATTCAAGCAGACAAGCATGCGTTTCTAAGGAACATAAGCAGGCACGTTTGCTCGGACCCGAAGGTAAGCCGAGAGATGAAACCGTTAAGGAACTTAGCATGCGAGGGTCTGAACATATAAGCAGTATTTCATTTATTTCCATGTTCTAGCATAGTAGTACAAGTTGGGATTATTCCTTTAGCTAGGTGCGTTGGATTTATTAGCATGCAGGGGGTGAATCACCTAGCGACTAGCATGAATATTCCAGATTTTATGTGTGCTGGCTAAGCAAAGACAAGTTCACCGTAGCCACCCACCTTAGCGATGATTCGCCTCGGTAGAGCGATACGTCTGAGCGAGCCTCTGAAAGCCGAAGTTTAATTCCTGCAGGGGCAACTCTGGATATCCTTTGCTTCTTGATCGAGGCAAAGCGGGTCGGGACAGCTGCACTATTGCCGTTTGAGACAGCAGTCCGCTTGAGCGGAACGGGGTGTTACAGTGCCCTCCCCTACCAAGCCAGTATCTCGATCCGACGGTCCGCAGACATCGGTTCAGTTAGCACCGTCGTCGCCCGAACGAGTATCGCAGATGGTGCCTCCGCCTACAGTCACAGAGCCATCATCCTCCTCTAGCTCCACTGATTCGCCTCCGCATGTTCCTTCAACTCGACCTCGTCGTGCCTGTCGTGATCACCCCTTGTATGTTGAAAACTACAAAGGACGTGCGAACCACACTCAGTCCTTGATAGCTACTATTGATGGGATTCATATTCCAAATTTTGTCGAGGATCTCAAACATCCCGGTTGGCGTGGTACTATGGAAGAGAAGATGAAAACGCTTCGAGAGAACCATACTTGGAATTTGGTAGATTTGTCGTCCGGTAAACAGGCAGTAGATTGCAAATGGATGTTCACGATCAAAGTGAAACCGGATGACACTCTTGATCGACTAAAGGCTCGTATGGTGGCTAAAAGATATTCTCAGACTTTTGAGACATTCTCCCCAGTTGCCATGATGATCTTTGTACACGTACTCTTGGCCTTAGTTGTTCGCTATGATGGGCCATTACTTCAGCTAGATATCAAGAATGCCTCTCCACGAGGATCTTAATGAAGAAGTATATGTGGTGCAACCTCCCGGGTTCGTTGTAAGAGAGGGTAAAGTGTGTCATCTGAGGAAGGCCCTCTATGGTCTCAAACAATCACCTCGTGCATGATTTGGTCGATTTACACATGTTGTCACTCAGTTTGGCATGTGTCAATCGAAGAAGGATCATTCAGTATTTTACCGACCGACATCGACTGAAAGGATATTCAGTGTAGTCAAAGGCGTGCCTCAGGCGCGCCTTGCTCCTAGGCGCATGGGTAGCACCTCAGGACACTCTAGGCGATTCTTAAGGGGCATCTAAGGCGCGCCTTTTCCGAGCGCCTTGGAATAGCTAAGGCTCGCCTTGAAAATCTTTTGAAAAAAATAACATGTTTAGACTATTTTTTGAACTATTTTTAGACTGCTTTTTGAACTTTTGTACTTTTTTTACTGTTCTCTCTCTCACTCAATTCAAAGTGATTGCAACCTAGACATGGGAGAATTTGAAGCACACATGTTTATCAATATAGAAAACCGATATGAATATATATATATATATATATATAATTTTTGCGCCTCGCGTCGCTCGGCCGCGCGCCTTAAGTGCGCCTTGCGCCTCGGACGATTTGGACCCTTTGCGTCTCGAGTGCGCCTTGCGCCTTTGACTATCTTGAGAATATTACTTGATGTCTATGTTGGTGACATTGTAATCGCAGGAGCCGACAGTCAGGGCATTGCAGGACTGAAGAAGTATTTGGAAAAACAGTTTCAAACCAAGGATATGGTATCGTTATACTACTTCTTGGGTGTTGAAGTCGTACGAGAAAAGAGGCACATTGTCATATCTCAGAGGAAGTATGTTCGAGATATACTAAATGATGCAGGAATGATGCAAGCTAAGGGGACAACATCGTCAATGGACCCAGGAGAAAAGTTACTCTCCGACGAGGAGGTACTGATGACTAATCTGGAACAATATCGTCGAGTAGTTGAAAAACTCAACTACTTGGCAGTTATGACTCGTCCAGTTATTTCTTTTGCCTTCAGTGTCGCGAGTAGATTTATGTCTTCTCCACGAGTTCTACATTGGCAGACAATTCTCATAATTCAGCGCTATCTAGTTCAGAATTCTCGAAAATGAATTCGCATAGAAAATCAGAGCCATACAAATGTTAAGTATTTTACCGATGCTGACTGGGGTGTAAGCCTGACGGATAGATAATTTATATCTGGTTACTCGATATTTATTGGCAGAAACTTGATATCGTAGAAGAGCAAGAAGCAGAATGCGATCGCACGATCAAGTTCCGAAACAGAATATTGAGCGATTGCTCATGGCACAGCAGAGGTGCTATATCTGAAGCATCTACTACAAGAACCGGAAGAAGCATGATCTAAAGCAGCAGATATGTGGTGTGATAACCAGTCTGCTATCTATATTGCTACCAACCCTAATGTTCCATGAAAGGACGAAGCATATTAAAATTGGCATCCACTTGGTTCGTGATGAGTATCAAAATAGAGTAATAAAGTTTCATCACGAGAGGACCAGTGATCAAATAGTTGATATCTTTACGAAGTCTCTTTTGGGTCCTCGGGTTCAATTTTTTTGTATCAAGGTAGGCATGATTGACATATATGCTCCAGCTTGAGGGAGGGTGTTTAGTATTAGTATTAGTAGTGGGCTTTAGTCCCACATCGGATAGAATAATAAAGAGGGGATAGCTTCTCCTATATATATGTAGTCTCATTACCAATAAAGATCATCCCATTATTCCAATTCTACAACTTTCAATGAAATAAAAAACCTAAGATTTTTTTTAATGGTAACACTTTTCTGCATAAATCCGCCTATGAGGCCGCCTAGCTGCTAGGTATCCCCTTGCCGCATAACGGCCGCTTAGTGCTTTTTATAACATTGACATCTAATGCTTTTATTTTCTTCTATTCTTTTCCTAAGCATGTTAAGACGGTATGAGGTTGTAAGGCGACAGGGACTAAAAGGTCTAGGTGGGAGCCTCAAGACTAAAATTAGGAATGTATAATAAATAACTTAGACAAGCTTGTAGTTAATGACTTATAATGTCTTGTGGTTTAGGGCTATGCAAATTTTGTTAAGCATGTACAATTAATTGCAGATGAAGTGTTCAATTAAAATCAAATAAATAATATTATTATTGATCTTTCTAATCATAAATCAATGTTATTGTAATTAGAATATTAATATATAAAAAATGAGGAAAGTGGTTGGAAATTATAAAGGTAGAGAGAGGTGAGAGGCATCGAGGAAAACACCCTTATGTAAAGAGAATAGAAAACTTCCAAAATACGAAAAAGGAAGAGAGGGAGAGAAAGACATAGCCTTACCATAAAGATCAAAAATTGTCGAACTATCGAAAGTTAATGGCCATTGTCGTGATCATTGGGTCTTGCTAAAGGAGAACAAATAAAGAGAATGAGAGAGTCAGTATGAAACGAAGACCAGGAGAGATAAAGAGAGATATTTACCTCATAGTGATCGACAATGAATATCACGATCGAAAATAAAGATGAGATTTGGTGGGTTTGGCCAAAAACATACGAAAATATGGGGAAAAGACTATTTATAATTTACCTATTCTCTAATATCCATATTAAATTACTAATATTAATAACTTTTAGTTATTGGGCTTGTGCCAGATTTTGAAGTCAACAATAAATTAGCCAAGATGGTCGAGGTCATTGAGACGATCTTATACGACCCAATGTGGCATGAGACGGCTGCCTTGCACAAAATTGATAAATTGACCAAGGTCGTGTCACATTTAAGTCAAGGCGAGTCAAGGCTATTAAGACGACCTTAGGCGGACCAATGCAACTTGAAGCATTTGCCTCAAGTGCCAAGGTGGCTGTCTCATGACCTCGCCGCCTAAATACTACTTGCCGAAACATCGTAGGGTCTTAGATTGACATGGTGAAAGCCTTTTAAGACATTGTTTTTCCATGCTATGCTTTCTTCTTTATTTTCTTTTGCACATACACAGAACATCTAAGATGAAATCTTTATTTTCTAATGCCTTCATCGTTCATCCCTCTCCATTCGTTGTATAAGCTAATATGTCGTGTAACCCAATACGTCCTTCATTGGTTTTGTTCTTTTACTTTACTCTTGTGAATCCATACCTCTAGTTCTTCCTACATCAGAAATCAAGTTTCTTTCCTTTGTATCAATATGATCACTGCATTAAGCTTTAGCATGCCCAATTATATTTATTGCATATAGTCATATATGATATAAATATTATTTTAAATGTTTATGAATAAATGTGTCCATCTTCATAAGACTTGTGCTTTTGCCTTGTGCCTAAGTCCTCTATACCCTTTGCACCATCGTACGATATGCGCCTTAGTAACGTTGTTCTATAAGAGTCCATCCATTCGCATAACTGAAATGAACCTCTATCTTGCTCCTAAAGTGGATCTCTTGTCAATAGTTACCTTGGCTCAAAATTTGGCACCAGCACGGAGGACTGACATCAAGTTGTAGAACTTCCATTAACTCATTTACGGACATTTTGGATCGCAAGAAGAGGATGAGAACTCTTTCTTCCTAATTTTGTGTTTGGATTGATGTAAATGAGTGAGGTGTGCAAATCCGAAAGTTATTAGATTCATTTGAAAGAATCCTTTTCACTTCTCCACTCCTTCCCACCAAGAGAGGAAATGGATGATAAGTCTGAGAAGTGGAGCTCCATATGCTCCGTAGCCGACCCATTGTGACAGGAGAATGCTTGGCTGATGATGAATATGAAAATTCCTACCCATACTCCTACTTTTCTGTGACGCCATTCCCTAAAAATTGGTGAACCAAACACAAAACATGCTTTGGCTACCTAGCACGAATACCTCCATCCAAATAACTGTCAAGAAGTTCACTTCTTGGATTTGCACTTCTTCCACTCCTGATGGGAGAAGTCTTGGATGAGGATGACATACCACCTGAAACAATACTATAAGAGAGAGAGAGAGAGAGAGGGGGGGGGGGGGGGGGGGGGGGAGGAGGGGGGGGGGGGGGGGGGGGGGGGGTTGTATTCCTAGGAATTCATTTTTCCAATGGAGGAATTCAACATATCCATGGTTTGGTTAGGTTGAAAATATGGAGAAAAAAAAAATTTTATTTTTTAATTTATTTAGTTTTTTATAAATACCCTAATTTCATAATGCTTCTATCAACTAAATTCCAAGTTAGAATTTTGAAAGTAAAATAAGGATATTATTGGCCAAACAACATTTCTAAAAAAACAAAAATATTCCGGAGAGGCCTTGGATTTTACTTTTCCACAACAAATGAGAAACATACCAAAGTAATCTAAAATACATTCCCAACTCTCCAAAACTTGAACCAAAAGCCCCCTAGATGTAGTAGATCAGTTGAATAATCTCCACCAAAAGAGAAATCAAGAAGCTCAAGAAAAACCTGGATCTCTCTTCGGATCTCCGCGAAATCGAAGAACTTCTTCCGCGGTAAGTGCAGGAACTCCCCCCACTCCTCCCCTCCCTCCGCCGCCGCCGATTCAGTGGTCCTCGGACGGTGAACTAGCTGCAGAACGAGCGGCCTCCTCGTGCATATATCGGACCCCTAGGGAGGAAGTCCCGGCCGACGAGAGCCTCGAGAACGCTCGACTTCCCGCTGCTCTGGCTCCCGACGACCGCGACCTGCGGGAGGTCGATGGTGGACTGGCTCCCGAGCTGGGCGAATATGTCCTGGAGCTTGTTGAGGATCGGGATCACCGACTGGCCGATCGATGCCGGCGCCGCCGAGGACGGAGATGGTGAGGCAGTGACGGGATCCTCCTCCATGTATTTCTAGGGTTAGGACTTCTGGAAGTGGAAAGGAATGTATTGGAATTTGAAGCCCTAAAACGATGATGAGAAGTAGAGGAGGTGGAGGAGAAGGTTTCCGAATGGCTCGTAAGTGACTAAATTACGAGTTTAGGCCTTGCTTAAATTATAGTACTAGTAAATTGAAAATATTTTTTTTCTTTTTCTGATATTAAAAAAATTTATTTAAATATATTTGAATTAAGTTTTATTAAATATATGTCTATTTTAATTAAATTTTATTATATATTTGATTATATTTTAATTATAATTTATTATGAATATATTTCTACTTTTCATAAAGAATCTTGAAAACTATTAGCCGTCTAAGCGTATATTTTCACGTAACTAAAATTTTAAAAAAAACTAACTAATTGTTTAATATGTAATACTAGTTACTTTCACGTGTGTTACACATAACAAAAAAATATATGATATATTAAAAAACTAGATAGAAATTCAAATTATATGAGAATATTTTAAATATAATTGGATATACTTTAATTATGATTTAATATAAATATATTTTTCGAATTTTGGATATGTGTTTGGTTAAATAATATCATTTAGTTATTTTAAATATTGAATATATTTTAGAATTATTATATGTTCATGTAATTAGAAGGATTTTAGGTTCTTAAATTTATTTTTTAAACTACTTGAGAAAGAACTACGGTAGTTAAAAAAAAAAATTTAATTTTTTTAAAATTAAGAAGTGATGATAACATAAGGCTTAGACGGCTCATTTCTGAGTTGTTTTAAAGCCGCATTATAATAGTAGAGATTATCTATTTATGTCACGCCCTAGTCCCAAAATACGTAAGACTAGGAATACGTAACCTGCTCAGCCGTATGTATATGAACTCCAATATATGGAAACCATATACACACGTACGCTGTTTATGAATATTCAATCCACTAGTGGTAATATATTTTCACAACAAGTCACACAGAATCTATATCTCATCCACAGCACAAATAATAGGTAGAAATAAAGAGCTGAATAATAACTGAATATCAAGATCATCTAGTCCGATAGTCGGGTGGAAACAAATCCACTACAAAACGACTATACTGAAGTAGCAACAAAATCTCTAATAGTAGAAATAAAAAAAATCACAGCTACTCTGAGTGTAAGACCTCCTCAGTCAGGTAAGTAGAGTCAGGTCCAGGTCCGTACTCCTGTGGATACTCCTGCTCGTCCATATCTGGAAAGGGACCAGGTCCTCAGAGGGACGTAACAAGATACATAATATCATGCCAATAAAGTACTAAAATATAAACATCCAATGGGTTGCCTAACCGTCTAAGTGAAATGTAACTTGAGGACAACTTTGAGCGTATGGAAAGTGTAGGCTAGACATATGCTGACGTAATTCACCAATCGTGACAACTGGCTAGTATATGCCACATATGTCCCCCAATACAGGGGCACATGTATATAATAACGTCCTACCACTCCGAAGAACGGGGAATCTGCATAGTATATAACGTCCATATCACTCCGTCGAGTGTGGCATCTATGGTAAAGGAAGTGGGGTGTCCCATACGCCTACTAGTAGTCCTCCCCGTCCAATGCTCTAAGCATGCCACATCCATGACATGATAAAATCTCTAGATAACTGCCAGGTCTACTAGCATACAAAATTTCTATCAGCAGTCATCCCTAACATACGGCCAATACGTACAGGAGGCCAGCCCAATACGTAGTACGGGATCTATATGAGACTCACAACTCGTGTAACAACTTTGTCCAGCCAATGAACCTACTGATGCTACATGATAACGGGGTAGTCTCATAAACAAGGTTAATGCAAATACATAAATAAAAACATATCGCGACGACACCGTCGCGCACAGATGCATGCAACATATGGAATAAGAATAACAGTACAATGGCAAGGTATACTTGCCGAGCAAGAGTCCTGTAGAATGCAACGTCCAATATGGTGTTTAAGTTTTAGTATAAGAAGTGGGATTAGTTTGAGAGAGTTGTAATATATATAGGGTCAAGAGACGGTGGGGATACTTAGTCTCAAAGACTACTGCTGCTGTTGTTTCTTTCTTTCATTGGTTTTGGTTTCGATTGGGGATATTTTAGTAATAACAGGTAAAGAGGCGGTGGAGGATGAGTCACATGCGGGGGGTTATTTTACGCGCGGAGAAGGGGAAGCAAAGTTGGCTTTTGCTACTGCTGTTGTTGATATTTATCTCCTCCTAACGGGTCCGGGTTCAAGCGGATAGGGTGGGCTAAGGGGTTAACGGTTTTGGGTAGAGATCCAATAGGAATTATATATATATATATACACACATATCTATTTATCATATCTATTCATTCTAAAATTTATATTGGTGCACCCATTAAGCTAACAACTGTCCAAAGGGTCTCTTACATGAAATAAATTAGGAAATTTTTTATAAAGGCTCCATAAATCCCCTAAATGCACAAACACCTCAAATAAAGTTTAAATAAAATTAGGGGTTTTATAATTTATAAACAAATACCTCTTCCAACTCATGTGGTTAAGGTGGGAGATATTCTCCTTGGTTTGTTGGGTTTGAATCCCTTGAGTGTTATTTATAACCAATTTAAATTTCTTTAGACAATTTTTTATTAATATTATTTTTTAATAATTAATTGACGATTTGCAAACAGCTTAGATGGCTCAATTTTGAGCCATTTTCAAGCCCCCTGTGAAGAAGTAGTAGGAGAGAATAATCTAGGTCTTTCATTCATCATGATATATACATCTACATATCAACTTGGGCCTAAGCCACATGGGCCAATCACCATATATACAATTTAATAATACAATTTAATCCCAATATCCTCCCTCAAGTTGGATCATTCAAGTCACAAATGTCCAGCTTGCGCAAAAGAAACTCAAATTATCGTTTGCCCAAAGCTTTGGTGAAAATATTCGCCAATTGTCCATCCGTCGGCACATGAGATGGGCGAATAACTCCATCAAGAACAACATCCCTCAAAAAGTGAAAATCTACCTCAATGTGTTTTGTGCGCTCATGGAAAACTGGATTCTGCTTAAGATGTAAAGCATATTGGCTATCACAAAATAAATTCATAGCACACGAATGTTGTACCCCCAAACTGTCAAGCAACCCTTTGAGCCAATTAAGCTCATATGTGACTGCCGCCATCGCACGGTATTCTACTTCGGCCGAAGAGTGGGACACCGTCGCCTATTTTTTCGTCTTCCAAGAGATAGGCGAATCACCAAGAAAAACCAACCAGACAAATAGCGTCTCGTGATGGGACAACTCACCCAATCGGAATCACACCACCCCCGTAGCCACAAATCACAGTCATAGCGAAGGAGAATGCCTTGACCAGGACAACCCTTCAGATATCTAACAACCCTCAAAGTCGTATCCCAATAATCACGCCGGGACTCATGCATAAACTGCGACAAGATGTGAACAGCGTAAGCCAAAT